>JBBGZY010001477.1:2427500-2952500 GCA_037952925.1 Lithobates clamitans
TACAATCTTATATAATGGGACGTCCTGGGGGAGAGACGAAACTTTTGTGGACTTTGGGCAAAGCATAGAATGTTAGAATTCTTGGACATGAAGTGTCCAAGAATTTGTAAATATTTGTGTCTATCACCCCTTTCTGAAAGGCACGTATCAAGATATCCTTGTACTGTTTGGCACATTGTGAGATAAAAGATACTAGTACCAGTCTGTACCAAGTGTTGTTACGAATAATATCATAACACATCTTTTTATATCCCTTGATGTTCATAATATCAAGGTTACCACCCTTATCAGAGAGTTTAATGATGATGTATTTGTTGGTTTTTAGTGATTTAATGGCCTGTCTTAAATCTTATGGTAAGTTAGGGTAAGGTCCCGATTTCCAATTGGTGGCCTCTATTACCTTGGTTACCTGAATAACAAAAGCTCAGATATTGGGGTTCCCCTGTGGGATAGGAAAGGATTTGGACTTCAGTTTGTATGATCTGGGTGGGATATATTCTGGTGTGTTCCGGGAGGGGGTTACAAATGGTACCTGTTCCACTGTGGTGACTGGTAGCCCCTCCTCGCCTGGGTTTCTCTCATCCCAGAGGTCCATAAGGTCTTGGAGAGCTTCCAAGTCCTCAATGATGACATTTTCCAATAGCGAGTTGTCAAAGGTGGGAATTGAAGTGCCCTTCTGATCTTTATCATAAATAACCTTATATATAAGGTGTCTGGCAAATAAATGCATGTCCTTTTCTAATTTGAATGTGTCTGCTTCCTGATCAGGGCAGTAGGTGAGGCCAAGCTTTAATACCTCGGCCTCATCTTCAGATAGAGGATAGGTTAATGATGTCATATTTGTCCTGACCCTCAGATGAGTGGGGATTGGGCCCAATCACTTTGGGTTCAAACTAAGTGGTTTGAGGGGTGTTTGTGTGATGGCCGGTGCCTTCTTTTATTCTGAAGCTGTGGCAGAATTAAAGATAGGGGCTGTGCGTAAGTCTGTTGATTGACCGAGTGCATGAGTGCGTGATTCATTCATCTGCTGAGAATATGGGCCTATAGGCTGTGAGGCCGTGCTGGTGCTTCCTATTGGTGAGGAAAGTGACATAGACACTCAACGTATTAACAATATTTGGTATGCTCGTGCTATGCCATTCTGTGACCGATGAGACCGTGATGTTTTATCCTTATTGGGTACATGCGTATTCCTTGGTTGCCCAGGTAAGTTGTTTTCTCCATCATTCTTCCTTTTCTTAGATGGATTAGAAACTCTATCTAGATGTGGACCTTATGGAGCAAAGGATACCGAGGACAAAGAAGATATATCAGATTCCGATCTATCAAATTTTGTTGCTGGTAATTCCAGATTGTAATGTCCTCTCCGTCCGTATGTGGTCTGTTGAGACCATTTGTATGCCTGTTCTCCATCATACTTTTCTTATCCCTGGCAAACTTGCTTTCCTTTGTCTTAATAAGGTCAGTAGCATATTTAGTGAGGTGCTCCCTCAATTTCTTATCTCTCTCAGGATAACCCTCAAAGGAGGTCAGGGTTTTATGATCATCCTGCCACCCTTGTATTTCCTTGTCCTGATCTGAGATTTCAGAGTCATACTGATTACATAGGATCTGCATCATGGTCAAGTTACAAGACTGTAAATTCAATTCCCATGCTTTTTTTACATCTGGTTTAACTTTCCTAATGTTAAGGAATATTTAAATATGTAGGCCCCAGGGGACCATGTTGTTCTCAATATATTTATCAAAATAGTCTCTATGCCAAAACATCCGTGTTTTTTTCTCTACCAGTCTCTGAAGTCTAAGAAAATAACTGTCAACATTCACCTCTGAAACTGCATCTTTGGAACGGGCCTGTTGTACCTCGGTTAAAAACCATCCCAGACCTTCCCACAATAGTCTGTCATTGTTTGGTCACCTTCTACTCATACTGTCATGAAAAGTGAAAAACCCTCCTTTTGGCACTAATGCACAAAGCTATAAAGAAAATTCTAAGGTCAGTCAATCAATTCAAATGAAAAATGCTGGTGTTGACCAAGAAATGCTTCTCATGGGTGTTTTAAATCCAGCCTAATATACAAAGTCTGGTGTGGTATGTGGTCAAGTCCAGGATTAAACAGAATTTGTATTATGCCACCAACATCCCCATTGTAAATGGGAAAACAAGGAATAGGAGATTTGGGACTTTATGGGTGCAGTAATACCAATGCTTGTAACACGTTTGAATAAAAATGTTAATATTTATATAAATCACATAGAAAAATATATTAAAAAACATTTCATACAGTACATGGGCATCCATTTAGTATAAAGGACATGATTAGATGGATTATATTGCTGTTTCCACGCTATCTGTTCAACATGTTTTGCTGTGAGGCTTCCTCAGGAACAGGCGTGGTATTGTAGCTACTGCATGAGTAACCAAACATACACTGCGAGACTGTACAAAAATATATTGTTACACTTTATATATAAACATTCTATACATCATTGCATTAAATACAAAAAATGCACACAGAAGCATCCCTCTAGTTCCTGGCAAAAGTTCCCCAAATGGATTCCTAGCTCAAATGGATGAGGATGAGATATATATTATACAAGGTAAGAAAGGAGTCTGTTCAACTGGCCCTATGACACAAACCTCATCCACCAGAATAATTACCAAGTATAATAATCAACACGCAAAAGTTAGAGCCATATATAACAAATATTGGTACCTTTTAACTGCAGATCTAAAAATCAATAAGTACATCAAACCCTATCCAGAGATTAGCTATAAAAGATCTAGGTCACTTAGAGACACATTGGTAGCAGGCCATTACACGTGTGGAGATTTATTGCAAACCAAGACACCAGGCACCTACCCCTGTGGGAAGTGCAATTACTGTCCCCATATCATGAAAGGGGAAACTATCCTTCTCCATGACAATACCACGTGGACACCCAGATAAAGAGTCACCTGTCAATCTATAGGTTTTGTTTATATGATGAAATGCCAGTGCAAAGCAATCTACACAGGGAAGACAAAGAATCCATTTTACAAAAGAATCAGAGACCATGTCTCTCTGATATCTAAACGTAAAATGGAGACACCCATGAGCAGACATGTGGGCCTTTACCACAATTTCGACCTGAAATTGATTGGCTTTTATGCCCTGGAACATATCTCACCACATGAGAGGGAGGGTGAGGTTGACAGAAAGCTGTTACAACTAGAAACAAAATGGACTTACTTGTTGCAAAGCTACGAGGTACCCCGGTTTGAATGAAGTGATCAGCTACAAACTCTTTTTGTAACTGGAATTGCTTGTCATTGGTTTTATTCTCTCCTCTATATCTGGGTTTTAATGCTCCAATAGGCAGGACTTTAGAACAGCAAGCCTTTCTCGATATTATGTACCAGATAACATAGGTGAAATTTGAATAATTATGTATAAACTCATAACATTGAATGATTATAAAAAATTAAATCTTTTGTTCAAGTTGAAAAATGCCTGTGTATATATGGATGCATCAATCTGCCTGACAAGGTTTCATTTTGTCACTTATCATATTGACTTTTTTCAGTAATTCCCTTATTCCCCCTTTTTTTTCAGCTATGGAGTCTGTTGATTTGGCAGGATGGGCCCTGCTGGTCAGGAATGCCCACTCGGCCTATGGATCCCTGTACGGATGCCCGAGGGCATTCGTGGGGACGCGTGGGTAATATGGAACCTTTACCCCGGATACTGGTTGGATGGGGCCGGGTGTCTGCACGCGGCCCCCATGTGTGCCCCTCCCTGAGGGGTATGGGCATTATGGGCTGTTTCCCAGCAGGGCTCCATGGCTTCCCATTTCCACCGTCACGGACACATCAAGGGACTGGAGACACTGTCTCAATACCTGGCACCGCCCCTCGGGGTGTGTCTGGCTTTGAGAGCTGTCTCTCCATTGGTTGTGCCTGTGGGTGGGCTGGATTGCCTTGGAGGTGTGCCTGGGGACGCCTTGCATGTGTGGCCACTCCCATTTGCATCTGCATGACGTCACATGGCGTGACACGATGGGGAGGGGTATATAAGGTCCCACATGACAGTAGTTATTTTGTGGGAGTCCTAAGGAGCCTGAAGCCAGTAAATACAGAGAGCAGGTATGCAGTACACCACTGAAATCCCCACTGAGTTTCTGTTGATAGCTACAGTATATTTCTTGGGAATCTGTGCCCTATTTATTTGGCACTTATTGTTTTGTAGGTTGGGGTGGCCGTACCTCTTTGGGTCCTTTAGCTTTGTCCTTTTCATCTCCTTTGTAGTAATACAATTTTTGAACTATTGAAGAGGATAAGCTTTCTATTAGCAGGTATACTTACAGACATGCTTCTCAATGTTGAGTACATGAGCATGGATATGTGCACCTAGATTGTATTTCAAATCCTTTCTTTGTCAGTTTTAGTTTTTGTTTCATTCTTCCTTCTCAGCTCTAGCTATTGACCATTGGGGTAACCGTCGCCATCTAGTGAATAATCAGGCTCCCTGCATTCTTTGTTTGGGTTTATTAAAGTAAGTAATTACATTAAGGGACAATATTTATTTGTTTGATTAAACATAAAGGCAAAATGCCTAAATTATTATAACATGTCTTATTGAACCTTAGGTTTCATCTTCACTTTCTACATTATAACCTTTGATCATATACCCCTCCCTGCGGGTGATCCGGCATATGTGGGTGATTCAGATGTGGCTGCTTGGGCTCATCGGGCCAGTTGAACAGACTCCTTTCTTACCTTGTTTAATAAGTGGGTCTCATCCATTTGAAGTAGGAATCAATTTGGGGAACTTTTGCCAGGAACTGGACGGATGCTTCTGTGTGCATTTTTTGTATTCAGTGCAATGATGTATAGAATGTTTATATATATAGTGTAACAATATATTTTTGTACAGTCTCACAATGTATGTTTGTTTACTCATGCAGTAGCTACGATACCACGCCTGTTCGTGAGGAAGTCTCACGGCAAAACATGTTGAACTAATAGCCTGGAAACAGCAATATAATCCATTTAATCATGTCCTTTATACTAAATGGACGCCCATGTACTGTATGAAATGTTTTTTAATACATTTTTCTATGTTATTTAAATAAACATTACATTTTTTAATCAAATGTGTTACAAGCATTGGTATTACTGCACCCATAAGGTCCCAAATCTCCTAGTCCATGTTTTCGCTTTTACAATGGGGATGTTGGTGCCATAATACAAATTCTATTTAATCCTGGAGTTGGCCACATACCACACCAGACTAAAGATGAATATACTGAATATAATAATAATAATATAATTATAGGAAATAATCCCTATACAGTAACCAGAATACAATCTATTTGTAATGGGCCTTTATAAAGTGGACTTTACATTTTAAAGATCATATACAAAAGTGTTTTCCATGCAATAGAAGATTTTGTGTGCGAAGTATAAAGCATATAGTGTTGGTATTTATTATTATTGGCAGAATATAAGGACAGAAAGGTCATATTTCAATATTTATACCAATTAATAACATTGGCAAGAAGGGGAAACACTACTCTCAAGCCTCAGCTTTTTTCTGATTGATAATTGATTCCATCTTCTTGAGTGACTCAACGTTGCCCGATCAATGATGTCCTCAATGCTGAGAAATACAGGTAGATACTTATCCATCATGCCATACAATTAGGGAGGTGTGTGATTGGCTCCATATTTATTCTGTAGCAGAACAACTAAACATACAGCCAATGTCATTAAGAACTATCTTCAACGTAAAGAAGAACAAGGAATCCTGCAAGTGATAATTTGGCCTCCACAGAGCGCTGATCTCAACATCATTGTGTCTGTCTGGAATTACATGAAAAGACAGGCAGCCTACATCCACAGAAGATCTGTGGTTAGTTCTCCAAGATGTTTGGAACAACTTGCCTGCTGAGTTCCCTCAAAAACTGTGTGCAAGTGTACTTAGAAAGAATCAATGGTGTTTTGAAGGCAAAGGGTGGTCACACCAAATATTGATTTGATTTAGATTTCTCTCCTGTTCATTTAATTTCCATTTTGTTAATTGATATACTGTAAATAGACTATTAACACTTCTATTTCTGAAAGCAATCTTAATTTTAGCATTTTTTCACTCCTGCCTAAAACTTTTGCACACATTATATATATATACATATACAGTGACTTGAAAAAATAGTCATACCCCTTGAAACTTTCCACATTTTGTCATGTTACAACCAAAGACTTAAATGTATTTTATTGGGATTTTATGTGATAGACCAACACAAAGTGGCACAGTGGAAGGAAAATCATAAATGGTTTCCAATATTTTTTACAAATATCTGAAAAGTGTGGCGTGCATTTGTATTCAGCCCCCCTTAGTCAATACTTTGTAGAACTATCTTTCGCTGCAAATACAGCTGCAAGTCTTCTTGGGATGTCTCTACCAGCTTTGCACATCTAGAGAGTGACATTTTTGCCAATTCTTCTTTGCAAAATAGCTCAAGCTCTGTCAGATTGTATAGAGAGCATCTGTGAACAGGCCTGGACTTTGACTGGGCCATTCTAACGCATGAATATGCTTTGACCTAAACCATTCTATTGTAGCTCTAGTTGTATGTTTAGGGTCGTTGTCCTGCAGGAAGGTGAACCCCCCGGTCTCAAGTCTTTTGGATTCTTCGAAGATTGCCCTGTATTTGGCTCCATCCATCTTCCCATCAACTCTGGCCAGCTTCCCTGTCCCTGCTGAAGAAAAGCATCCCCACAACATGATGCTGCCACCACCATGTTTCATGGTGGGGATGATGGGTTCAGGGTGATATTAGTTTTCTGCCACACATAGCATTTTGCTTTTTAGGCGAAAAAGTTCAAAAGTTGACCAGAGCACCTTCTTTCACATATTTGCTGTGTCCCCCACAAGGCTTCTCGCAAACTGCAAACGGGACTTCTTATGGCTTTCTTTCAACAATGGCTTTCTTCTTGCCGCTCTTCCATAAAGGCCAGATTTGTGGAGTGCACAACTAATAGTTGTCCTGTGGACAGATTCTCCCACCTGAGCTGTGGATCTCTGCAGCTCCTCCAGAGTTACCATGGGCCTCTTGGCTGCTTCTCTAATGAATGCTCTTATTGCCCGGCCTGTCAGTTTAGGTGGACCGCCACATCTTGGTAGGTTTGCACTTGTGCCATACTCTTTCCATTTTTGGATGATGGATTGAACAGTGCTCTATAAGATGTTCAAAGCTTGGGGTATTTTTTTTAACCTAACCCTGCTTTAAACTTCTCCACAACTTTATCCCTGACCTGTCTGGTGTGTTCCTTGGCCTTCATGATGCTGTTTAGTTTGCTAATAACAAACCTCTGAGGGCTTTACAGAACAGCTGTATTTATACTGAGTTTAAATTACACACAGGTGGACTCTATTTACTATTCAAGTAACTTCAGAAGGCAATTGGTTCCACTGGATTTTAGTTAGGGGTATCAGAGTAAAGGGGTCCGAATACAAATGTACACCACACTTTTCACATATTTACTTGTAAAAATTTTTATAAAACATTTTATTATTTTCCTTCCACTTCACAATTATGGGCCACTTTGTGTTGGTCAATCACATAAAATCCCAATAAAATACATTTACGTTTTTGGTTATAACATGACAAAATGTGGAAAATTTCAAGGGGTGTGAATACTTTTTCCTGGTGTCTAATCCCCCAATCCCCATGCCCCCTTTCCAGGCTCTGGTTCCTCCCACTAGCCACTGCTTTGCTACTATACACAGCAGTGGTATAGAGATCAGCAGAGAGAACCACAGTGTGCAGTGGAGGATGTAAATTTGACAGGTAGACAGCCCACTCATGCATTTTATCTGTGTATTTAGCTTTAGTCTAGCCTTAAAGCTGAACTCCAGGATAAACAAATATTTTCTAATAACAAGAGGCATGCATATTCATACTGGAATCTTTAGTGGAAAACTAGAGCATTCAGAATCTGGTACAGCGGTGCATTGTAACTAGGGATGAGCCGAACACCCCCCGGTTCAGTTTGCACCAGAACATGCGAACAGACAAAAAATTAGTGCGAACATGCATATACCGTTAAAGTCTATGGAACACGAACATGAAAAATCAAAAGTGTTAATTTTACTGCCCCAGGGGACATGTATCAATGCAAAAATGTTTTTAGAATGGAAATTTTTTCAGGAGCAGTGATTTTATTAATGCTTAAAGTGAAACAATAAAAATAAAATATTCCTCTAAAAATCGTGCCCAGGGGGTCCCCTTAGTCTGCCTGTAAAGTAGTGCATCTTTCCATGTTTATAACAGTACCGCAGCAAAATGACATTTCTAAAGGAAAAAAATTCATTTAAAATTGCTCGCAGCTGTAATGTATTGTAATGACCCTTCAGGTCTGGTATGGATTTTAATGGGAACTCCACACCAAAAAAAAAAATGGCGTGGGGGTCCCCCCGAAATCCATACCAGACCCTTATCCGAGCATGCAACCTGGCAAGCCGCAGGAAAAGGGGAGGTACAAGAGAGCGACCCCCCCTCCTGAACCGTACCGGTCCACATGCCCTCAACATGGGGAGGGTGCTTTGGGGTCAAGGGCCTCATCCTGGCCATTGGTTGTGGGGGTCTTCAGGCGGGGGGCTTATCGGAATCTGGAAGCCTCCTTTAACAAGGGGGCCCCCAGATCCCACACCCCCATGTGAATGGGTATCAGGTAAATGGTACCCCTACCCATTCACCCCAAAAAAGTGTCAAAAAAATTCAAAATGACAGGAGAATGGCAGTTTTTGCCAATCCCTTTATTTAAAAAAAAGTGTCTGATGGTCCAAAGAAAAAAAAAACAGAAAAATTCTGCCTCCATTGGAGGCGTCCCGACGACTGCCATCTTTTCGCTTTGACTCCTGTTATATAGGCAAGGGTGGAGCCACCCGGTGACGTAAACGGGTGACCCCGTCCCCTTCTGACGTCACATGACATCAGGAGGGGTGGGGTCACCTGGTTACATCACCGGGTGGCCCCGCCCTTGGCCATATAATAGCTGTTACCGCAAAAGACAGCACAGCAATCTGCCTTGTTTACATAGGCAGACTGCCATTCTCCCTCAGTACCGAAGGATTGGCGGGTGCCAGCAGACATCGAGTCTGCGGACCCACCGATCACAGCGGAAGTGGGCCGCTGGCGGCGCACATGTGCGCCCCCTACCCGGAAGTGCAGGATCACATACTAGGTACATGATCCTGCGCAGCAGTGCCACTTTGCCACCATATATGTAAGTTATACATTTGACAAGAGGTTATGACTAAGGGCAAAATTTTTTAGGTTTTTGGTAGAGTGGAGAGGGATTAGAACACCTGCCAAGATTTTATTGCTGTCTGTGCCCCCTTTAAGGAGATTCACCCTCTGTTTGTGCTATTTACCATAATCATCAAAAGTGAAAGTAAAAGAAAATCCCAAATGTTGGTTTGTCCCCAGGAAAGTAATATAAGGGAAATCCTCCAATGGGGACACTAGTTCTGGTGACCTAGGGGTCCCAAAGAATTTCCCTTAAATTGCAGGGATTTCCCTTCACTTCCTGTTTGGTTTTGGGACAGGAAATGAAGGGAAATTGCCACAATGGGACACAGATGGTGGGATAAATCTGACAGGGGTTTTATCCCTCCCTTGTTCTATCCAAAATTAAAAAGAAAAGTTTTTCCTATAACTCTACTTTAAGAGTCAGGTCACTGAAAACCAATGTCTGGCTGTTTAGAGGTGTTCTTTTATTTTACATGAGTTGTGAAATGCCCTGTTCAGTTGACTTGAACAAGAATATCTCAGCCAATGCACAAAAATGCAACAAACAGGTCTATTTTTCTCACACAACTCAAAGTGATACATTTAGGTTAATAAACCCTACTAGAAACAATGGAATGGATGAACTATTGCTTTAAAGAATTCACCTAGAATTGCTGCATTTTTGTTACTTGCTGTTACAGATGTCATATTTTTTATTCCTTTATCTCCATCCCGAGACAAGTGAGAGAGTAATTCACTAGCCAACAAACTGGTTTTTCCACTCTTCTCATTCACCCACTAAGAGCGCTGAATTTTCTGAACGATCTGTCCTCTGTATTAAAGTGTCTCAGACAGTCAAAGTGTCTCAGACAGTCTCTGCTGCCCACAGCAAGCAATCACATTCTTTCATTTACAAGTTGGGGAAGGAAGGGGGGATTTGCTGCTGGCAAAAAGGCAAAAGGCTGAGATATACTGTATATAAGCAGATATCAGGTGTTCTGATATTTCAGTGGCTTAAAGCTAAACTCTGGGAATTACACAAAAAGCACCCTTGCATCAGGACCCCCCACCTTCCACTGCTGGCGTCAAATGCTCATTAAAGCCTCACTCCAGGATAAAACTAAATTTTTACTACCCCTCCCATCCACCTTCCTCTAATCTACATTCACACTCTTTTTTGCCCCCTTACCTTTTGAAACAAGCAATACTTCCTTAAAGCAGAACTTTACCCGTAACAACTTCATAAAAAATAATGTACTTTAGCAAGGAACATACATTCCACATTATGCTGCCAAAATCCAAAATTAGTATGTGCTGTAAATTGCCTCCAGCATTGCTCCTGTTTCTTTTTGCTGGAGGCTGCCATTTTTCTGAAGCCCAGAGCCCCTGAGCTTCAGCAAATCTTTAGGCTGTCAGCAGATCAGCCTCTAGTGGCTCTGATTGTCAGCACAGTGCCTAAAATAGACAGCAACTGAGCATGTGCAGAGCAGGATGAGACAGCGTAATACTGGATTTTAAAGAATATAGGCACTTACTTTTAATGTTTTACATAACTATACATGCAAAAGAGGCCAGCCTGAAGTGATCCAGTAGGACTTAACTTTCTGACAAAGTTTCCACTTTAAATCCCCCATCCGGGTCCCTTACCACCACTGGTTCCAGTGCGAAGGACTTTCCTTAACTAACTCAGTGCTGCAATGACACCCTGAGGCCCCGGTCCCCGCCATCTCCCAGTGATGACATTGGTGCTCTTCCCTCTCCTGAGAGGACCCTGCTGGTGACCATTCCATAGGAAGTTCGCACGTCACACAGGCAGTGATGTTGATATGTAAAGAACTACTGCAAGCAGGAAGTAAACAGAGGAGGAAAAGACTGAAGACTGTGGTGTCACGTGACTGCAGGTTAAAATAAATAATAATGGGCATTCAGATAGGGATTTTTGATTTATTTCAGTGATCACAGGGGAGGGGGTGAAGGGGGGGGGTATGAGAGTAGAGAATTAATGTGTAATAATTGCCTTTTTCTTGCTACAGCAGGCTTCGGTGCTCTCCTCTTCTCTCGGATGCTCCAGGTTGTGACCAGGCCCTCTTTGTCCTCACATACAGTGCAGGGCTATTGGTCCTGCGTGGTACTTAATGTCAGTGTGCGAACACCGGCCGGACCACCTCAAAGAAGAGGCTCTCTTTTAAGTCATGCCCTATGGATATCCACTCAGCAAAATGAACAACAAAGCACAACAGCTGTGCTGAACTACTAAGGAGGCCACTATATTTGCTCAAAAAAGCTAAATTATAATTACAATCTATGAACAGACACAACAGGGTTGATTTACTAAAACTGGAGCGTACAACATCTGGTAACATATGGTAACCAATCAGCTTCTAACTTCAGCTTTTTCAATCAAACTTAGACCAAAAAAACTGGAAACTGATTGGTTTCTATGCACAGGTGCACCAGGTTTTGCATTCTCCAGTTTTAGTAAATAAATCCCAATGCGTCTTTGTGCTTTACAACCAGTGTCTCCACTGTCAAAATACAATGGTGCAGCGGGGAAGATACCTACCTTTACATTACTTGTGTGGATGCGGGAATCTGTGATTTTGAGGTTTTTTTTTGTTTTTTCTTTAACCAGTGGGCTGAACAGAAAAAAAAAACAATGTGTACCCAGCTTTTGTCAATTTACCCCTTGTGATTGGACAGTGGTGGAGCAGCAGGCGATGACGTCTGCTCACTCTTCTTATTGGCATTTTCCTTGTCATCGCATGTGCAGCAGGAGAGTCTGATATCAATACAACTAATTTGATTATGGTACTTTTAATCGTAATCATTATTTTATAATTGAATTATTATAGTTAATATTTTGTTTAACAAGCACATAACTGCATTTACTTGTGTTTTTCATATCTGCCTGGAGTTCAACACAAGTGGCATTTAGCCTTGGCACTCAACACACTCATACTGATATCAAAAGGATTTAACTTGCACGCGCGTTTAAGTGAATACATTGCTTTAGATCATGTAGGTTGCCATGGTAACTAGCAAGCATAGAATTAAATGGAAAAACACCAGCAGAGAAGATGGAATGTACACTGCTTGGGGCATGTTCTGCAATATGGCTGACACAAGGTTACAATCCCACATTCAGTTATAAATCAATTGCATGGGTCTGTAGAATTTCTTTAAAATCGTGGTTAGATTTTTACAACAGCACTGAAGATCCCAACGGTCATTTTGTTGGCATGGTCAGCATACTGTATACAATATGTCTGTTCATACAAAAAAATATGTTTCATTTTTTTTTTTTGTGTAAAAAAAAAAAAAAGAAAAAAAGCCCCTAAAGGCAGACTTAAAATATCAACTCTAAGTGAATGTTAGGCTAAAACGTATTTTCTTTAGTTTTGGGGACTAGGGGAAGTGTTATGACCCCTGAACAGCCAATGTCTAGTTGGGGAAATTTCTCTTCACTTCCTGTCGCAGTGATGCAACAGGAAGCGAAGAGAATCTCTACAAAGCAAAGAAAATTCTCCTCTTCAAACAACTGTCGCTGGAACAGGTGTTGCCATTGGAAGTTGTATCATCCATCACCTCTTGTTCTGGTGACAAATGCAAATTTTTGGATTTCCCATCACATTATGTTTTGGTGACAATGATCACCAGGACAAATAAATGAGGGCGAATATCCCCAGCAGGGGCACAGACAGCAATAAAAACCTGATAGAGGTTCTAATCCTTCCACACTGTAGACCAAAACTAAAAAAAAAACTAAAAAAAAGTTTGGCTGTTTATACACTTTTTGTTACTAGGCTACAAGGCCTAGCCAATGCACCGGCACTGACATTTTTTAAATTTTTGCATATATATTTTCTCTCCACGTACCCCTGCAGTTATTTATGTGTTTTACTTTTCACCCAGGATGAAGGGTGTTTGTGTTTGTGTCTACCTTGAAGTCTAGGGGGAGGATGTGTGGCCCTCAATTTCCTTCCTTCCTTGCCTTGGGATGGGTGGGGCATCTCATTTTGGGAGAGCCCCTTGTAGGCAGGTGCAGTTTACTTTCTCCACATGCCCTCCTCTGTCCCTCCGGTAAAGCAGTGGCACCATAATAAATATTGAACAGCAAACAAGAAGCAAGAATTACATGTATGTACAATGATGTACATACAGTAGCTCACAAAAGTGAGTACACCCCTCACATTTTTGTAAATCTTTTATTATATCTTTTCATGTGATAGCACTGAAGAAATGACACTTTGCTACAATGTAAAGTAGTGAGTGTACAGCTTGTTTAACAGTGTAAATTTGCTGTCCCCTCAAAATAACTCAACAGCCATTAATTTCTAAACCGCTGACAACAAAAGTGAGTACAACCCTAAGTGAAAATGTCCAAATTGGGCCCAATTAGCCATTTTCCCCTCCCCAGTGGCATGTGACTCGTTAGTGTTACAAGGTCTCAGGTGTGAATGGGGATCAGGTGTGTTAAATTTGGTGTTATCGCTCTCACTCTCTCATATTGGTCACTGGAAGTTCAACATGGCACCTCATGGCAAATAACTCTCTATGGATCAGAGAAAGAATTGTTGCTCTACATAAATATGGCCCAGCCTATAAGAAGATTGCCAAGACCCTGCAGCATGGTGGCCAAGACCATACAGCAGTTTAACAGGACAGGTCCCACTCAGAACAGGCCTCGCTATGGTCAAACAAAGAATTTTAAAGGGACAGCACGCCCACTTTAGTTAAAATAGTTCTTTTACATCTAGTATCTAGATTGTGTAGTGGATGCAGAAGTCCTTATTTATTTTTTATTTGCTAGTGCAAGGAATTTATTTGGTTTGAATTTACAGTATATAGCACTGGCAATGTATGTAGTGCATTACACGCTGTACATTCACATCCATTCTTGCCGATTAGGTAGCTTACAATCTGTAGTCCCTATTTTACATGTATACCTACACAGACACTCTAGGGCCAATTAACCTGCCATTGGAATGTGGAAGGAAAATAGAGTACCTGGAGAAAGCCCGGGGAAGCACAGAGAGAACATACAAACTCCATGCAGATGGCACCCCTTGTTGAGATTTGAACCAAGGACCCCAGTGCTGCAAGGCAGAAGTAATAACAAGTAAGCCTGTCTTATTCCCCATTGTGCATTGAAGTGCATTTTGCACATAACTTGAAATTTTCATACATTCATATTAGGGGCTGAAAACATAAGAATGCGTGCAAAACACATCATACATGCATTTTTGTATACGTTAAAATTGATTTCTATGGGCCTCAAAATTAAAGGAGACAAAAAAATGGACCAGGCTATTTTCAAAAATGCCCTGCAGCACAAATATGTGAACAGACTCTATAATTTTGCTGTTGATGACACGCAACATTACAACGCAAATGTGTTTACTGGGCCTAGGGGAAAGAAGAAGCTTGTGCCCATGTTGCAATGGTGACAGCAAAGAGTCCAAGGCGTGTAATGACGCTATAGCAGACATGTACGCAAGGAGATTAGCAATATAATGGCATCTGTGGGTACACCTAATGCTTATATTTTGCAAGATTTCCCTTGCAGCTGAGGGCCCCCTCTAGAGGTTGATGGTGGTGCTGCTCTAAGGCTGAAGAGGAGGTATTATGCCCTAGGCTGAAAGTAACTTACTGTATAGTAAAATAACATTTAACTTGCTAAAACACTGATTGATAAACAGTTTCCATTGCTTAAATTAAATCCTTGTTTTTACTTTTTTTTTAATCCTTTGTTGCTGTTGGTCTCCTGCAGCTTCTTTGGAGCCACGTCCTGTCTACATGCACTCCACTGAAGACTGCATGGGCTTTCTCAGGACGGGTTTCCTGATGATGACAACAGTGGATAATGCCTTCATAATGTGTGCTGAAGTCGCCACTGGTAGTTTCCATCAGAAGGTTTTTTGACAAAGTAATAATGCATTAGCAAAATTTGGAGACATGGACAAAGTGTTGTCACGCTATAACAGGAAGTCCCAGAACAAGGACCTTTGTTGCAGGATTATAAGTATTCTTTAATGGAAGCTGTAGATTGGAAAATGTTTGAAGTTGCATTAATATGTTAAAGCTTATATGACAGTTTAAAGCGAACCTTCAGTCATTTTTTCATCTTTCCATCTATTAAATCTTCTGCCCTTGTTGTTTTAACTTTGGATAGTAAAACATTTTTTTTCTACCAGTAAATACCTTATACAGTCCACTTCATGGTTCTTGTCTGGTTATTAACCTAGGCTTATGATATCATACACTGTTCTCTCTCTCATTCTCTGAGAGTTTGCCAGGAAGGGAAGGGGATGAGTCATAAGAGGGCCAATAAGAGCTGCAGAGCTGGAGGTGTGCCTCTGCGTGCCTGTGTAAATCCAGGAAGTGAACAATGAGCAGCTTCAGCTGCCCACAGTTAAAATGGCTGCAGCCAGACTCAGTGGAGGGAGATTTCTGCAGCATATTTGGCAAGTAGAGAATCACAGTATATATAAAATATTATGCAAAGTAGTTGGAGGGACAGCTTCAGAATGGCAAAGATGTTTTTATTACAAATTATGTGAGCAGACTGCAGTTCCTCTTTAATGACTGGTTCAACATATACTCAAAGTTCTGGGCAGGTCCCGGGGGAAAGGTATCTAAACTTTATATGTACTGTGCAAAGGTTTTTAAAATAAAATGCTGCAATGATGGAATGAAGAGCAGTAAATTATTATTAGAAATGAAGTATTATTTCTAATGACAGACCCACGTTTAAGTGTATGTGAACCCTCACCCTGTAAAATGATCCATTCAGTTTAAAACAGAAATTAAAGGCAGAACACTCATGCACACATATAAAAAACATTTTTTTTTTTTTAATAAGAAATCACATAATCTTTGTTCTTAGCTGCATAAGGAGCTCAGAGAGAGGGGAGGAGAAACAGCAGTACACTGGTCTTCCCAGTGACCGGCTGTGCAAGTTTGATCACTGGAGGAGAGCAGGCAGAGTTCCCAGCACAACCAGAAAACTGATAGGCTGTGTTGTCATCTCTAGTGTGGTCAGTTTTTAATAGGAAAACAGAAGCACTGGCAGCAACACCAGGGATTTCAAACAAAGGAAGCAATACAAAGAGAACAGGATACTTTTTCATACATGGTACAGGGGATACATATCAGGAATGTGAAATGTTGGGTTTACATATTCATTAATGCTAAACAGACAATTTTTGACAAATGCAATATACAGTATAAGGGCAGCAATATTCATGATTTTTATGTATTTATTTTTTTGATTGTCAAAGGGAAACTGTTGTTACATGGAATAATGTGTGAGAAAGATTGAATGTGGACAGCTGCAGTCAGACCACCATGTCATAGGGAAAACCCCAAAGCTGGACACGCACTGTAAGAAAACAGGCGAACGATCGTCTGGCTTTCCTCGATGTTTCCAAGTCCAAACAGATGATGGCATTAATTATCCAAAAATTCTCAAATGATCAAGGTTTTTTTTTTTTTTTTGCTTGATTTATTGTTGTTTATTGTTTCTGATTATGCGCAGTCTTTCATGTCCGACTTCTCTCGTACAAAAACAGTACACATTAACCGCTTGTAGACCGCCCACCATACATATACTGCGGCAGGGCGGCCGCTCTGTGCCAGATCACGTACCTAGTACGTGATCTGACACTTCCGGGTCTGGGGCGCGCACACGTGCCACTGTGAGTGGACACAGCGGGAGCCAATCAGTGGGTCCGGCGGACGCAATGTCTGCCGGGACCGGCCGATCTTTCAGGAGACAAGCAGAATGGTGATCTGCCTATGTGAACAAGGCAGACCGCCATTCTGTGAGAGGGGAATGTACTGATCCTGTGCTTATGCTAAGCAGGAACACGGATCCTTACCTTCCCCCAGTCAAAGCACCCCACCTCCACGGTTGGCAAGCACTCCCAGGGAACACATTTAACCCTTTGATCGTCCCTGGTGTTAACCCCTTCCCTGCCAGTGTCATTTGTAAAGTGACAGTGCATATTTTTTAGAACTGATCACTGTATTAATGTCACTGGTCCTCAAAATGTGTCAGTCAGTGTCCGATTTGTCCACCGCAATATCGCAGTCATGCTATAAGTTGCTGATCGCCACCATTACTATTAAAAAATTAATAATAAAGAAGAAATAAAGAAAAATATCCCATAGTTTGTAGATGCTATAACTTTTGTGCAAACCAATCAATATAAGCTTATTGGGATTTTTTTTTTACCAAAAATATGTAGCAGAATACATATTGGCCTAAATTAATGAAGAAATTAGATTTTTTAAATTTTTTTTATTGGGTATGTTTTATAGCAGAAAACAAAAATATTGCTTTTTTTTTTTTAAATTGTCAGTCTTTTTTTGCTTATAGCGCAAAAAATAAAAACCGCAGAGGTGATCAAATACTATCAAAAGAAAGCTCTATTTGTGGGAAAAAAAAGGACATACATTTTATTTGGGTACAGCGTCGCACGACTGCGCGATTGTCAGTTAAAGTAACACAGTGCCGTATCGCTAAAAATGGCCTGGTCATGCAGGGGGTAAAACCTTCCGGAGCTGAAGTGGTTAAACGAAAATCATTTAAAAGTTTTGGAGTTTGTCCCTTCGGAAATTTGCGCTTGGAAAGTCTGAATTGGATGTTGAAAGTTGTGTACACACTATACGAAAAATCCAACGAGCTTTCATCGTACGGAATTTTTCTTCTGATTTTCTCACAGTGTGTATCCCACTTAACCCACTTAACCCCGCACAGATACTTTAAAAGCTTGCAAACAGGATGGGAAATAACCTCAATTACAAATGATGGTTACTTCTACAACCTGATCTGAAGTCACTTTTTTTTTTAACAGAAAAAGATCAAGTCGTTTTTAACTGCTTGAGCTCTGGAAGATTTTACCCCCTTCATGGCCAGAACATTTTTTGCTATTCAGCTCTGCACTACTTTAACTGGCATATGCGCGATTGTGCAACACTGTACCCAAACGAAATTTATATACGGTCATTTTTTTCACACAAATAGAGCTTTCATTTGGTGGTATCTGATCACCACTAAGTTTTTCATTATATAAACTAAAAAAGACCGAAAAAAAAAAAAAACCTTTATCTTTACTTTCTGCTATAAAACATATCCAATAAAAAGATGTAAAAAATCGAATTTCTTCATAAACATTCGTCCGTTTTTGTTGCATGCTTGTCTCATGTCAAAAGTGAAGAGGTTACTCACCATACAAAAATTCTCATACGACAGAATTCAACTTCAGAAGTAGGGATGGGCCGAATACCCCGGTTCGGTTTGCACCAGAACATGCGAACAGGCAAAAAATTTGTGCGACCATGCGAACCCTATTAAAGTCTATGGGACAAGAACATAAAAAATCAAAAGTGCTAATTTTTAAGGCTTATATGCAAGTTATTGCCATAACAAGTGTATGGGGACCTGGGTACTGCCCCAGGGGACATGTATCAATGCAAAAAAAAGTTTTTAAAACTACCGTTTTTTCAGGAGCAGTGATTTTAAAAATGCTTAAAGTGAAACAATAAAAATGAAATATTCCTTTAAATATCGTGCCTGGGGAGTCCCCTTAGTCTGCCTGTAAAGTGGCACATCTGTGTGATGTGTTTTACAGTGCCACAGCAAAATTATATTTCTAAAGGAAAAATAGTCATTTAAAATTGGTCGCGACTGTAATATATTGCCAGCTCCCAGCAATATAGATAAAAATCAAGGAAAAAAATCGGCGTGGCCCCCCCTCCAGTCCTTACCAGGTATGTAATTTAAGGGGAACTCCACGCCAAAATGTAAAAAAAAATTGGCGTGGGGGACCCTCTCAAAATCCATACCAGACCCTTATCCAAACATGCAGCCTGGAGGACAGGATGGGGGGCGAGCGATGGCCCCCCTCCTGATCCATACCAGGCCACATGCCCTCAACAAGGGCCTCATCGCGACAACCCTGGCCATTGGTTGTCAGGGGGCTTATCAGAATATGGAAACACCCTTTAACTAGGGGACCCCCAGATCCCGCCCCCCCTCCTATGTGAATGGGTATCGGGTACATTGTACCCCTACCCATTCACCAAAAAAAGTGTCAAAAAGTAAAAACCACAAAAGACAGTTTTTAACAATTTTTTTTAAAAAAAGAGTCCCGCGATGTACATCCATCGTCAATCATGCCGCCCAACGGACCCGAAAAATAGAAAAAAAACAAACGAAAATACTCCGCCTTCATGGAAGGTGTCCTTCCAACTGCTGTCCCTTGACTGTGACAGCTGTTATATAGGCAAGGGCGGGGCCACCCGCTGACGTAACCAGATGACCCCGCCCGCCTCTGACGTAACATGATGTCAGAAGGGGCGGGGTCACTCGGTTACATCACCAGGTGGCCCCATCCTTGCCTATATAACAGTTGTCACAGCCAAGAGACAGCAGTCGGCGGGATGCCTGCCATCAAGGCAGAGTTTTTTTTTTTTCTATTTTCCTGGGTTCGTCGGGCGGCATGATTGAAGATGTATGTACATCGCGGGACACTTTTTTTTACTATTTTGATAAAGGAATGGTCAAAAACTGTCTTTTGTGGTTTTTACTTTTTGACACTTTTTTGGTGAATGGTACAATGTACCTGATACCCATTAACATAGGGGGGAGGGCGTGTTAAAGGGGGCTTTCAGGTTCTAATAAGCCCCCTGCCCGCAGACTCTGACAACCAATGGCCAACATTGTCGGGACGAGGCCCTTGTCCCCATCAACATGGGGACAAGGTGCTTTGGGGGGACCCCAAAGCACCCTCCCCATGTTGAGGGCAAGTGGCCTGGTATGGTTCAGGAGGGGGGGGCGCTCACTTGTCTCACGCCAATTTCTTAAAAAGGTTTAAAAAGATTTGGAGGTGAGTTCCCCTTAAAATCTATGCCAGACCCAAAGGGCTTGGTATGAATTTTGGGGGGGACCCCACGCTGTTTTTTTTTTTTTTTTTAATTGGAGTGGAGTTCCCCTTAAAATCTATACCAGACCCAAAGGGCCTAGCATGGACTGGGGGGGGGGGGGGAATGGGCATGCAATTTCTTTTCTTAATTCTATCATAGGGTTCCTATTAACCACTTCAATACACTATTATATACTGTACACTGACTGCACTGTGTGTATATATATATATATATATATATATATATATATATATATATATATATATAATATATATTACACTGCATGCACTATATATATATTCTACTCTGACTGCACTGTATTTAGTTAAAATACAGTTAGTTGTATTTAGTTAATCAAGTTTTCAGATGCAAGTTTTTACCTGTTTCCCTCCTCCTCCTCCTGTCCTTCAGGAATTATACTGATATCAAGAGCCTTGTCGGGTACAATTTTCTTCTATATCCTAAGCTCTAATTTAAATTTGCAAGCAGAAGCGGTAAACTTAGGCGCCATGCCAGGTCCATGTAAAAATGAAACCCTCTATTGCTATTAGTGGGGACTACTGTCACCGAACGCAACCTATTCAAATGAATAGGCCCATTCTGCAATTGCATGCAATCCACATGCTCGTGGCATGGTGGTGTGGGCCTTACAAAGTTAAAACAGGCAGTGAGAAGGTGGCATAATGCCTGCCTGCCACCTTTCAAATTCCTTCTGAAGCACGTTCCACCGCAGATCACTCCTCAAAGGACAACGCAGGTGTAAACATGCCCTAAAAGAGTTGCCCGCATTAACAGAATAATAACAAAGAAAGTGAACGAACATCCCTTTAGGTGCAGATGTTCCTTATGCTAGCTCATAATTAGACTTTGGGGGTAAATGAGCATTAGACACAGCTAAAGGAATATCAAAGATTTCTTCTTTTATACACCTAAAAAAAACTGCAGTCTTTAATCTCATCTCAGCCCATTTCCATCGCTACATGCTTTCAAACGCTCATTGAAGGCATGTGCTGTATGAAGAGCTGTATAAATATTGTGATCTTTAGGGCTGCTAGGTTTAAAGTAGAAAAAATGTATTGGCGAGTAAAAATGAAAAAAGAAACTTTACTTACCTGCTCTCCAGCGCCGTATCGCATAGACTGAACACTCCCAGTCCAGATTGGCACATCTCTTCCGGGTTTAACGATGGTCAGCGTCATTTCACCCACTTTCTGTAAGCTGCCCTAGGCTGTCCATGACACTCCCCCTGGTGGTGTGCCTGTGCGTTGGCCTGATAGACAGAACACAGATTTCATAACATACTAATACAGTAAAGGGCACCAGAAAAAATGATTAAAAGTGTCCAAGATCCTTTTAATAAATTGGTCATACAATAACATCCAAATTGATGAATCTAAATGAATGCAAAACGTTCCCAATCAGAGAATGGCTTGCATTCATTCAGAAAAAGCAAAGCAGTCTCTGAATGGGGCCTATGCAGAGCAAAAGACAGAAACAAGTTAAAGGGGTTGTAAACCCTCATGGTTTTTCACCTTAAAGAGGAAGTAAACCCTGATGGGTTTAACTTCCTCTTTGTTTCCCTGCAAAGGTAAAGCATAATGGGCTGCTATGCATCGCAGTGTCACTTACCTGACACAGGAGCCTGCGATGTCCATCTTCCCCCCTCTTCCTTCCGGGGCCGTGAACTCCAGCTCTGTGACTGGCCGGTTTCGCGTGACGTCACGCACGTGCACGGGAGTCACCAGGCACGGCATGACCCCAGATAGAAACAGCACGGCGTGCCCTTTCTAAAGTGCGCATGTGCCGAATACATCGGCACATGTGCAGAACAACTCATCGTACAGGGAATTGTAAATATCTCCTAAACCGTGTAGGTTTAGGAGATATTACCAGCACCTACAGGTAAGCCTTAATCTAGGCTTACCTGTAGGCGAAAGTGGTTGTAAAGGGTTTACAACCACTTTAATGCATTCTATGCATTAAGGTGAAAAACCTTCTGTACTGCAGCTGCCCCCCAGAGCCCCCCTTTTCTGAACACGATCATTCCAGCTCCAGGGACGAGCACAGCAGATCCAGCTGCTGTCTCGGGTCCTCATTAGATAGCTTGATAGCAGCGGGAGCCATTGGCGGTGCGGCCGAGTCCTGCTGTCTGTGTTAATGGATGCAGCAGCAGGACTCGGAAAGCGGCTCTCCATGGGGGCACTCAATGAAGAGGAAGAGCCAGGAGCACCGCCGGGGGACACCAGAAAAGGAGGATCGGGGCCCTTCTGTTCTGTGAGAGGGGAATGCATTGATCCTGTGCTTATGTTAACAGGAACACAAATTCTCACCTTCCCCCAATCAAAGCACCTCCTACAGTTAGCAAGCACTCCTAAGGAACATAATTGTTAGGTAATTGTTAGGGTTAGCATTCTAACACCAATTACCAATTATTATTAAAGCGGTTGTATACCTATATTTGTAACTTTTACCTACAGGTAAGCCTATAATAAGGCTTACCTGTAGGTAAAAAAAATATCTCCTAAACCTGTAAGGTTTAGGAGATATTCCCCTCGCAATGAGCCGCTAACTGCAGCGGCGCATGCGCACAGGGGACTCTCGGCTGACAGCCCGGCATGCCGGGCAGAAGTCTCCCGCGCGCATGCGCGGGAGTGACGACATCGCGGCTCCGGCCACTCACAGCGCCGGAGCCGCGATACCCGGAAGACACGCCGAGGGGAGATGTCGGCTCCCTCGGCGTGGACCAGGTGAGATGCCGGCGCCTCGTTCTAAGGTAAGTATCTCATAATGAGCTAGTATGCGGTGCATACTAGCTCATTATGCCTTTTCCCTTGCAGGTGTAAAAAAAAAAAAAAAATGACAGCGGGTATACAACCGCTTTAATATTATTACTAATTAACAATTACCAATTATTCAATTACCACTAACCCTAACTCTATCCCTAACATTATCTCTAACCCTAACCCCAACATTTAACCCTAACTCTAGCCCTTAACCCTAATCCTAACATTTAACCCTCCCATTTAACCCTAGCCCTTAACCCTAAACCTAACATGCAAGTTTGGATGCATAAAGGTTCCTGCACTACTTTAATGCAACTTTGATGGACTTGAGTGCCAGAGAGTGTAAAGTTGCATCGTCACTACTACACTAAAGTTGCAAAGTCACACTATATGAACAGAACTGTCCAAAAAAATGCACCGTCTCGAAATGCACAGATGTGAACTAGGTCCATAGGAAACCATGTTAAATGGACTCTAGTGCAAAACACACTAAAACAAAGAATAGGTGTGACCAAGGGTCAGAGCTGTTTGCCTTTTTTTGCCTTTTTATAAACTCATTAAAAGCAAATAAGTTCCCCGGCCAAGTTGCGTTGTAAAAATGCCCAGCGGCAGTAATCCCACAACTGATTAATGAAGCCTATCATACAGCTGATTGGTGGTGGTCAAAGCATCTCAGCACATGCCATTCATCAACCAGCGGGTTTGGGACTCTGAAAGCAAATGTGGAAAGCCTGGTTAATGCACGTTCTGTGTATAATTCAAATATGTAAGAAGCTGAAAGACAATACATTCTATACTTATATATTTAGTTCCATAACATAAGACGCTAGGATGTATGGCTATAACGGCCCAGATATCGAGAGAAGGAAGTCAAGGAAAGGAGCAGATATGTATAATGAGGGCACAATCCTTATATTCACTATCATAAAAAAGCGACAAATAATCAATCTGCCAATCGTGTTCTTTTTCAATGAACTATTCGCTATATAAGAAAACATATTTGTTGTTTGCATTCAGCCAATTGGAGAACATTTGCCAACATCAGCCAGTCATTAATGATTTGCCAGTCACAACAGGTAAAAGACTTGCTTCACAGAGGGAAATTATCAATAAAACAAATCAATCAGCAGCCACCAGAAAAATCCTGTATAACAAGTGTGAATGCAACCAAATCTCTTAATGGCAATTCTGACATTTGCAGTTTTATGGATACAGCAAATTTTAGTGTGAGCTGAATTTTTCATTGAAAGTCTTATCAAATGTTGCTTGAATCCAGCCTGTGAATGTGTTCAAAGAATGCAGCAAATTAAAAGATGGCAAGCAGCCAATGAAAAAAGATGAATTGTGTCCCTTTGCTAATTTTGAGACCGTAACCTTTGAGTTTATCTAAGGTTGCACAAAATGCAAACCCATTTCATTTTACTGACTAAGGGCTTTTTTACATGGAGCCGCTCCACTGCGTTCAGCAGGGGATCCGTGATCAGGTCCCCGCTGAATGGAAACTGAACAGGATGGATGTCAGGTTTTTTTTACATTCATGCCGGTGTCTTGCCGAGAAAGTTCCTCCTCCCCTGTACTGCGCAGGCGCATCGCTTGCGCAGTACGAACGACTAGGAGCTGCCGAAAATAGCGAAGACAAAAAACTTCAATCAGCTGTACACGGCGCCTGCGTCCTGGGTCTAGGTTCAAGCCCCACCATCCAAGTGGACCTAGAGGGAGAATAAAAAAGTGCCGAGCGAAGCGAGGCCGTGCTCGAAGCGTGGTGAGCGAAGCGTGGCGAGCGAAGCGAGCCCGTGAGGGGCCCTCTTACAGGCGCCGTGTACAGCTGATTTCTATTCTATTCTGCTTCGGCTATTTCAGCCGGCTCCTACTTTGCAAGCGCTGCACCTGCGCAGTAGAGGGGGGTCCTTATCCGCCGAGGGGAACTTTCTCAGCAGAACACCGGTTCAGTTTGTGTCCGCATTTACCCAGCGGACGGGTCAGAGGACCCATGATAGCTCTATGGATGGCCAGGTGTAAACCGACCACCTTCAATCCCTCACGTTTAGGTCCAGAAAAACAAAAAGGGTGCAGGCCTTGCGTTTTTTTTTTTGTTTTTTTTTAATCTAGATGGACTCAGAGGTAGGCAGACATAAATAGACACAAGTCAGTTTACATCAGCCTGCCCATAGAGCTGCATTGAGCTTCCGATGTGGTCCGCCTAAATAACTGCCCATGTGAAAGGGGTCTTAGGCTTAGTTTACACACGGTTGAGCCCGCGTTTTTATAGCCCCACTCCAACTGTTCCCCCTTAAGCTGCAAAGGCAGTGGATGGAGGTCTACACATGTTGCATTTGCATTGCTTTGTGACAACAAAAGATATTCGAGGTGCATCGAATGTGCCCCATTTAACTGAATGGAGCTGCACCACAACCGCCCTGCAACCACATGCAATGCAATGTTTTTAGGCGTTAAGTATAGGTTCACATCTATGCGGTTGATGCATTCTTTCAGGCACGTTTTGCGGTGCATTTTGCGTTTTTAAACCCACATTTTTGCATGCAGTTTTCATGCATTGTGCGTTTTGTGTTCCCCTCCAAATCCATACCAGAACCAGGAGGCCTCCCCCCATATGAATGAGTATGGGGTACATTGTATCCCTACTCATTCAGCAAAAAAAAGTCACATAAAAAACACAAACACAATTCGACAATTCCTTTATTAAAAATCCAAAAATAATGTCCCCTGATGTAGATCCATTGTCAATCCTGCCACCTACCGGACATGAAAAAGAAAAAAAAAAACTCTGCTCTCGTTGAAGGCTAACCGCCGACTGCCCGGTCCTCCGTCTGACAGTTCTTAAATAGGTAAGGGGTGAGGCCCTGTCCCCTGGTGATGTCACCGCCCCAGCATGCACCGGGCAGTGATGTCACAAGGGGTGGGGCCACCAGGTGACATCATGGCCCCGACATGGCCCCGCCCCTTACCTATTTAAGAACTGTCAGACGGAGGAGCAGGCAGTCGGCGGTTAGCCTTCAACAAGTGCGGAGCTTTTTTGTTTTTTTAGGGTATGGCGGTCCGGGGGGCAGCGTGATTGACAATCTACATCGGGGGACATTATTTATTATTTTTGGATTTTTAGCAAAGGAATTGTCAAAAACTGTGTTTGTGTTTTTTTTCTATCTGACACTTTTTTTGGTGAATGAGTAGGGGTACAATGTACTCCATGCTCATTCACATGGGGGCGCAGGATCTGGGGGCTCTCTTGTCAAAGGGAGCTTCCAGATTCTGAAAAACATCACAAAACCAGACCAAAGGTATGTATACATAAATGCAAAAAGAAATTTAAGAACTTGGGGCTGCTTAAAAAAAGGGAGGGCAGGAAATAGGGAGCTCAACCTAAAGCTGGGCTTTAACTGTTTAGCTGCCACCAACCAGCTCAATTTTCTCACTCCACATCACTGTTCCGAAATTTCCATTTTCCTGAACGAAGCATACATTCCAAACTTGAAAATCCATATATTTTCTGAAAGCAGAGCACTCATGCAATTAAGATCATATCATTCATTGACACTTAAATTGTCATAAATGCACATTAACGTGCACAAACACAGAATCATCGCCAGCAATTCTATTAAATATAAAAATCTAAGATGAGTTTGTAAATAAAAGAATCACAAAAATGTCCTTAGAGAACAGAAACATTAAGAAAGGTTCAGCTATCTGTCATAAGTGCTATGGAATGTGCTATGGAATGTTGCTATGTGAATACATTAGTTTAGTTTTGTTATTATTTAAATACATTTTTTATTATAATGCAATGTTTTCAGTACATTGCTTTAAAAATAGTGGTTTAGACTGGATCTAGATCAGGCTTATCTGGATCAGGTAACAAGTCAACTTTAACCACTTAGCGACCTCCTCCTGTAGATTTACTGCTACAGGGCACCCGCTGTTCATAGAATCACCTACAGTATATATACAGTACATGATTCTGCATTTTGAGGTATGGGGCGTGCCAGCTGTGCTGTGATTAGACACAGCACAACCAATCAGCAGGTACCAGCCAATGGATGACAACCGCCAGCACCTGCTGATCAGCAGGGAGAAAGACAGGACAAAGCTCTGTCTATGTAAACAAGGCAGAGCTCTGTTCTGTCCGTGGGGATTTGGCACTTTTTGTTTCCCTACAAAGCAAGGAATAAAAATAGGCACATCCTTTAGTAAAAGCACCTCTCAGTACACACATGAACACTGGTTGGGCACACATTTAACCCTTTGATTGCCCTAGATGTTTAACCCCTTCCAAGTCAGTGTCATTAGTACAGCAGTGACAGAGCATATTTTTAGCACTGATCTCTGTATTAGTATCACTGGTTCCCACAAAGTGTCAGCTAGTGTCAGACTGCCTGCCATACTAACACAGTCTTGCTATAAGTCGCTGATCGCCGCCATTACTAGTAAAAAAAAAAAAATGAATACAAATTACAGTATAGAAACCATCGTTTGTAGACGCTATAATTATCGCGTAAACCAATCAATATACGCTTATTGGGATTTATTTTTATTTTTTTTACCTAAGACATATAGCAGAATACAAATTGATATAAATTTATGAAGAAATTCGATTTTTTAAAATTTTTTATTGGATATGATTTATAGCAGAAAGTAAATGAAGGGGGGAGGGTATATCTTCTGGAGGGCAAATGGATACTAGAGTCCTCCACAGTGACCTGTGTGTATAAGCTCCTAATCATGGCTTTGCACATACGGCTAAGGACTCTTCCCCTGCCCCATGTGATAAGGTTGTAAATTTAAACAGCCTCCTGCTGTGCAGCAGTTGTGTCTTGTGAGGGAAAGAGGGGAGAATCAATGCTCCCTTAAAGTGTCACTAAAGCCACATCATAAAAAAACTATCAATAAATGGTGTATTACATGCTGTTCACACTTACTCAGTCACTATGAGATTCATTTTCAGTATTCTGCAAAAAAAAAATGGTGGATCCTGCTGCTCTCTGTCTCCATCTTCTGTTCGTGTCTCCAATTTAGCTAGGGATTTTGCAGCTGTGGTGACAACTCTGCACATGCTCAGTTTGCAAAGAGTTTCTATGCTGAGCATTTCCTCCCTTTCACATTTGAGCAGCCCATGTGACTATAGTCACACATGTGGGTGTATACACAGAGGTAAATGACAGCCACTAACCAGCTAAACACAATGAGAGCGGGATATTACATGTAGATTGATGGAGGCTTCACCTCCCTCTTATTCTAAGACACAGGCTGGAGGGGAATATCACAGCCTGTGACTGGCAGAAATACCCCCACACCATGTTATTGCCGAAAGATAATAAGATAATAAAGATTTGATTTCAAATATATATTTGTATGATGATTTTAAACAGTTTATTGATATAAGTTATTTATTTTTATTCTGTATTCCAAAGGCTGTTTTTTTGTTTTGTTTTTTATGTGACCAGCAGCAGAAGACTAGAAGCTCCACCTGCTTATGTTTTCCTGCTGGGAAAGAGCTGGGTCATGTGATAGCTGTATATCGATTAGGAAAAAGGTACTTCGATTTTTTTTTTAAATAAAATAATACAGTGCCATCATCCACATACCGAAATAGAAGGGGCAATGTAAATTAAACTGTGTGTTTAGTATCACTTTAAGTCTCATTCCCTTGGATAGACATCGGTGAGAATCATTGATTCTTGCCAGCAGAAAATCGTTATATACACACAGCAGTGGTGCACCCAGATGTGTACCAGATGTGTACCCTGTACAAATTATATACACGCAGCAGTGGTGCACCCAGATGTGTACCCTGCACAAAGCATTGGCCTGCGATGCTACCGTTTGCCCCATCTGAACACAGGCCCCAATCCACCCTCATTTACCTATCTGAAGGTGGCCTTACACCTTGAATACCAGGTACATTACTAAACACTCCTGGGTGGTGTTTCACTTAAAGCAACCTTTACAAACCTGGGCAATTCAAACTGAGCACATAATGAATGACTGCATAAGCAGAGGATAATTTCATTGAAAACTGCATGTTAAAATGATCAGATCTAAAAATGTAAGTATGATGGGGCCCTACCCGCGCAGTTGGAAGATTTATTTATAAATTATAAATTAGCTGCCTGTTCCAAAGTTGTGAAATCAGAAAAAGTAAAAAATGTGTGTGTAGTGAACCGCGCTTCCTATAAATTAATACCTTATTATAAAGTGTAAACAGTACAAATAAACTATATAACCACCGGATTCACTCCGATGGAAAATTATTCAAAACATTTTCATAAATGTGCATAATAACTGTGATCAAACATATAATATCATCAACTTAGTGAAAATCGCAAATCATTAGTGTCCAATTGCCAAAGCAATGTGATGCAAGTAAAAAAAAAAGCTCATCCAATATTTTCCGGTAAGAAAGTGATTAATCCAATAATTAGGTGACTGTAGGGATCCTCCACCAACATCAAGAAAACAGCCTACTCACCAGATGGAGATGATCACTATTACAGAGATCATAACAGCTTTTGGAGTATATCTGTCGACAGGTCCGGTAGTGTCTCTGATCAAAGCATTCAAAAAAAGGGGATGGCCTCACGCATCCGGGTCAGACATAAAACAAGGAACATTCTCCCCATGGTGAAGTATGTCATAAAAAAGTGGTTTATTTAATAAAAAGTAGCTCCAACAAGCCATTCAGCATAAAGCAAAGTTAAAAGCATACAAATGGATGCGGGGACGCCGTGTGCGCTCCACCTGCATCCCACTATGGACGGAAGTGACGTATCATGCTCAACCACACCCCACGTGTTTCGTCAGTACGTTGTTGGGTTAACTTACCCACTGGCTTTGTATCTCAGGGACTATGCATCTCAGTAGCTTCAGTACATAATATTATCTTGCTCAAGGCTCTGTTCACACTTGAGCAAAAATGTAAGCAGTTGAATTTATATGCAATTCTTGAACTTTCCTGTCAAGCCTAATCCTACCACTAAACCCTCCTACTCGTTGTGGCTTCCCATATCATTATTGTGATTCTAAATGCCAGTTTCTATGGGGGCACTCATCACTGGCTGCTCCCTCATCACTGGCTGCGATTGACAGCAGCGGGAGCCAATGAGGAGGGAGAGAGCAGACAGAGCATCTGCTTATGTGCACATAGCTGGATTGAGACTGTGATCAGGTAGGTATTTTAGGGAAGGGTGGGGGGAAACTGCATGCAAAACCTTCTACCTTTAGAACCACTTTCTGTATATTTAAAACCAAAGCTTTTCTTTTTAGTTTTTGAATAGGGAATGGTTAAATAGGAGAATGGTCCAAATGAGCAGACCCAATCTCACTTCCTGTCCTATAGGCACAAGAGGAATTGAGAGAAAATATATGCAAAGTAAGGAAAATCCCCTCTTAGAGACCATTCTCACCAGCAGCCTTGTGCAATGCAAGAAGAAGGCATTTTGTCTTATGTTTTATTCCTTCAGTTCATGCCAATGCATTGGGTTTGTCAAACAGGGCATGTTGACGTTTTAGGCTCGGGCCACATATATGTGAATTGAATGCATTATTAACCGCATCCCATTCACATAACATGTGAATAAGACCGTCTTTCAATGTGCGGGGTGACCGTGGTTTTAAAAGGGGTCCTGTGCGATTTTGGGTCTGGTTCAGGTGCGATTTCAGGTAAAAATTTGCACCTGAACCAGTGAACAGAACCTTAATGGACTTCCGCACTGAAAACGTGGCTGTATATGTGTTAACCCAGCCTAAAACAGCACATTCCAATGCATTTTAACATACCTCAACATGCATCAGCGCATAACAACATTTAAAAGTTTTAATAAAATAAGGAAATAAAATAAAAAGGAAATAAAGCACTACGATCTGTGTTAAAAATGCACTACAGCACGCGTTAAAAGGCATATATACATGCATGCATTTTGTGAACGATAACGCATACACTGTGGTGTGAATGGGTCCTTAGATAGTTGTCAACAGAAAAAAAAAACTTTCTACTGCTGTTCTATTGATAATTTAAATTTATAGAAATATATAGAGAAAGGGAATCTCTCCAGCGGGGACACAAAAAGCAGTAAAAGCATGACCGGGGTTTTAACCTCTCATCACATTTTTTTTAAAGCTGTCTGTGTCCCATTGGGGAGATTTTCCTTCAAGACCTGTCCCAGAGATGCAACAGAAAATAAGAGGAAATCTCTACAGATTGAGGGAATTTTTTTCTCTGTCACCAGAACAGGGGTCCCCATTGGAATATTACTCTTATCTTGTATTCTTATGGCAGCTTACTTTCTGTCTCTGTGATATTGGTCACCAACAGACAGGGTGAATCTACAGACAGCAGTAAGAGCCCTTTCACACTGCTAGCACGGCCGCGCTAAAGCGCTGCTAGTTTTACTGGCGCTGTACGGGCGGGAGCGGGGCGCTTTTAACCCCGAAGGGGTTAACAAGGAGTTAAAGGTGCCCACAAAGCACTGCACATTAATTTCAATTGTAGGACTTTTTTTTTTTTCAGTCCTGCAAGCGCACCGCCCCAGTGTGAAAGCACTCGGGCTTTCACACTGGGGAGGCTTGAGAGACATTTTACAGGCGCTATTTTTAGCGCTAAAAAGCCTGAAAAGCGCCTTCAGTGTGAAAGGGTTCTTAAAACTTGCAAGGAGTTCTAATCCATCCCTATTCTATAAAAAAAAAAAAAAGTTTGGCTATACATACAAAATAGAAAAAGAAAGAGAAGGATCCAAACATGACCTAAACATGACACTTCCAAAACATTCCATGATGTTAATTTGTGGAACAAGTAATTAGGTTCAACCTCCACTACTCTACTCTAATGGAATTATTAGGCTGATTCACACCTGATCTGATCGTCTTTGTTCATTATAAAGGCCTTTTTTTTAGCATTTGTGTAGGTATTTTGGATTGTTGAGGCCTGAGCCTTTTTTAAATTTTATTTTAAGACAATGAAAAGCTAGTTACTGGGGGAAAAAGTGACATACCTGTGTTTTGCCATGTTTTAGGCACTCCCTTTGAAGTCTACTGGGGCCAAAAAGGTTGCAGTTTGCAGCTTAAAAGAAGCTTGTGTAGTTTTTCGAGCTACACGCTTCAAGTGACACTACGCTCAGGTGTGAACAGGCACAACTGAAAACTATAGGATTTTGGTTCCCCATGATTAAGCTCTGCTGTGGGTGAAACATGTGGGAGGCATAGCTTTGGGTGGGTGTGAGCGGTGTGCTGTCATTTCAGTAAATCATGGTTAAACCTCTTCAGTGTGAAGCCCGTTATTTGGGTGGTGGACTACAGGGCCTTCACACCCGGGTGATTGCAGAGATTAGAGGCGGATACAGACTAGTCTGTGAACAGTGAAAGGGGTCAGGTTCATCCAATGGGATTTTGGATGTTGAGCATTTTGGAGCTTCAAGCTTCAAAATGCTCAAGTATGAACAGTGCTTTGACTAACATAATATTATCTACTGAAGCTACTGAGGTGCATAGTACCTGAGATACAAAGCCAGTGGGTGAGTTAACCCAACAACATCCATCCTAAACAGATATTTGAGCTTTGAAAGAGCAACAGAGTGTTAAATTAGCTTCCAGCTTCTAAGCCATGGGAGTCATCCTCCCACATCTCAGCAACCATCTGATCCTTTTTAAGTGACCCTGTCAGCTGGCTGCTGCAGGTATTGCACCAATCAGGATTGATTACCTGGCCGAATGCAATGGTTCCTCTCGCTGGTCCTTGAATCCTATAGTGATTCAGGAGCCAATGGGAGAGACCACAGCATGCAGTGGGAAAACTGGTACTCTACACACCCAGAAGTATGGAATATTTGCAGTGGCTGGCAAAAACTGAAGAGGCACCATTTCAATAAATGGGCTGCTGAAAAGGTAAGCAAAGAGCCTCTTTTATTACAGATATGTAACTCTTTACAAATGACACTGGCAGGGTTACTTTAAGAATGAAATCTCTCAGTGCCTCATTTATCCTTAAATGCTCCTCTTTTAGATCCGATGCATAGACGTGTACAATTTAACTGCCAAAAGCATTTTTACTGCATTTACGTTTTCATCCAACCTGCAAAGCCTCCATTTTTATTACTGTGATGTAGTCAGACTGTAGAAACAGTAATAGGTGTGGGCTTTTTTTTTTTTTTTTTTATATGTTAACCACTTGAATCCCAGCCGCTCTTTTAAAATGGTGCTGAGATATCAGTTATTCGCCCCAGTACGGTTTTAAAATGCGGCCGGTCTCAGCAGCTCACGGAAGGCCCCTGCCGGCACTAATGCTGGAGCCGCCAAATGACTGTGACAGCCAGGGTCCAGCTCCAAGCCCAGTATCTGAAACGATCAGCTATTGGGCTTCTGGTATTTCTACAGGGAAGGCAGACACAACAATGGTCCCAACAATGACATTGGATGATCTGGATAACATTTGCACTCAGTGTGCAAGATTAAAATTCTCCTGTATGAAAACACAATGTGGGTTGATTAATTGAAATAGAAAGAAATCCTGCGAGCCACCACTGTCTAGATGCTTAAAGTGGTTTAAATAACCCAAAGACTAATGGTATTAAGCCTGTCACATGTATCGTAAAAGATCAATAAATTATCTAAAAGCCGCTAGCATTGAACACGTCACATATATCGTGCAAAGATAAATACATTAATTGAATACGCTGCGCTACAAATGATCTAGATTGTAGTGTATACTAAAACTATGTATAATGAATCAAATTAATATAACTAATAAATGGATATGATATACACACAAAACCATTTTAAAGTGGATAACTGTGTTTAAAACCATAAACAAATAACATATAGAAAAAAAAGTGCTCCTGTAATATATAGTGTCCAAATAGGTTGTGAATGACCGTGCTGAATATAAACAACACTGCAGGGGATATGTGATTCAAATCATAAGACAAAGTGCTCATGTGCATATAAATCGCATCCAACTTCGAAAAAATGTGAAAAAAATTGCAGTCATGCTAATTTGTGCCCTGTCAACCCAACTTAAAGCAGCCCAAACCCAAAAACAAAAATGTAGTATATAGCAATTTAACAATCCTTAGCTGTGGTTGCTGCATTCGTTTTTTCTTTTCTTTTTTCCTTTATTTCACCAGGTGATCCAGCCACTAACACACTACCTGTCTTAAGCTGGCCATAGAAGGATCGAAATTCAGCTGGTTCAACAGGGACCAGCTGAATTTCGATCCATTTATGGCTGTTCCCTTTGGAAAGCAGTCGATCTAAGTACTGACTACTGTACTCTCGAAAGGGCTAGTTGGAAAATATTTCTTCACTCAGTGCTGCAGCCAATCAGCTGCAGCATTGATCAGTGTATTCTGATGGTGGAGGAGTCCCGATTCCCAGAATCCAATGACACAGTGGGGAGTTGTCCTCTATCCACCTCGAATGTGTGGATGTGGGAATCTGTGTATGGCCAGCTTTAGGGTGTCTGCATTCTGGATGAAGTAGTAAATCAGACACCTTTGGACAGCAGCGTTATCAGTCTAAAGGGAGGGTAGTTTTAGGGAACCCATAGATGATCCATTTTTTTTTTTTTTTCGTTCAACCAACAGAAAAAAAATGGCTTGGTTCCCCTATCCACCCACTCCATGTGGATGGGAGAATCCTCCCTGCTTTACCTTTGTATGTTGACAGGGGGGAGAATTCCCTGCCGTTCGAGCACACTGATGCAAACTCTATAGCTGGCGCACCGATCGAGTGGAAATTATCCAACAGTGCGGTTGTACAGAAGTCAATCAGTAGATCAACTATTATACAACCACCCTGCCCATACATTTATGAAAATTTGGCTTGTCCCTGTTGATCCTGGTCGAATTTCAACTATCAGCTTTAGATGGACTTGACTAACAAACTCCAGCTAACACTTTATACGCAGTTACAGCAAACAGTTTGTTCCTTCTGGGAAAAAGGTTTTACATAAATGAATACAAGCTGATCATTGTAAGCACCCCTGTCAGCTTTAAATGGTTTGTCTTAGCCCTCTGACTGCTACTTTGTCTGGATAGCTTGGTCAGTTAAGCTCTTCACGACCACACTATAACTGAATGACGGCTACAGCATGGTTGCAAATTGCTGGGAGGGCGTCATATGACGTCCTTCCATGGTCGCGCTGCTCGTGTGCCCCTTGTGGCACGCATTCACAGGCATCTGTGATCGCTGCATCTGATTACAAATCGTGGTAAAGAGCCAAGCACAGTGGCTCTTTACCAAGTGATTAGCTGTGTCCAACCACAGCTGATTGCAGTTTAAAAGGGATTTGCCAGTAATCGGAATTCCTCTTCATGCTGAGAGCATGTGAGGAGAGGAGAGCCGATAACCGGGAAAATCCACACAGGGGACATCTACACTGATAATCAGGGCACTGATCATCAGTGTCCTGATGACCAATGCAGCCCCAACAGTGCCAATCAGTGCCCACCAGTGATGCCAATCAGTGATGCCTGTCAATGCCTGTCAGTGTTGCCTATCATTGCCACCTATCATTACAGCCTATCAGTGCCCTTCTTTGCCGCCTATCAGTGCCCGTCTGTGCCGCCTATCAGTGCCCATCATTAGTGTCCATCATTGCCACCCATCAGTGTCGCCTATCAGTGCATCATCATCAGTGCTTCCTCATCAGTGCCGCCTAATCAGTACAGCCTATCAGTGCCCATCAGTGCTGTCTTACTGTGTCCTTTCTTACAACATTTTATAACAGAAACCAAGAAAAACGTTTTCTTTTTTTTTTATGTAGGTCATTTTCCGTTGTTTAGCAAAAAATAAAAAAACCCAGTGGTGATTAAATACCCCCAAAAAGAGAACTCTGTCTGTTTCAAAAAAATAAATAAATTTGAATTTGTGTACAGTGTTGCATGTGTACAGTGTTGCATGTGTACAGTGTTGCATGTGTACAGTGTTGCATGCTTTAAATTGTCATTCAAAGTATGACAGCACTGAAAGCTGAAAATTGGCCTGGGCAGGAAGGGGGTAAAAGTGGCCAGTAGGCAAGTGGTTAAAGTAAACTGAAAAAAAACAGACCAAGGCCTCATTCATATTGGGCATACTTTACCATACACCCATGCACAGTCGTGTTTCCCCACACAGGTATGTACAGGTGTTCTGTACATCCCGGGCAGACAGTCCATTGGTGTCAATTTGGACACAGTGAATGCGCGGACATCTGTGTTGTGGGTGTGGGTACGTGTCTCCAAACACAGACAGGGTTTAGGGACCCACACAGAAATCACATTGCTCAAATCACCCGTGCATCCCCCCTGTGGGTAAACATGGCACTGCGCGGGCGTACAGTAGAATTCACCCTGTGTGAACAAGGATATACTGGCTGGATCACCAGGAGAAAATAAAAGAAAAAAGCCTAAAAATAGAAAACAAATACAGTCACCATATCTAAGAAATGGTAAGCTGCAATTTAATACATTTTTATTTTTGGGTTTTTTACGGTTTCATATATATATATATATATATATATATATATATATATATATATATATATAAAAAATCCCTCTCCAGATTAATCCTCAGGTCACAACAATGACATTGGAAGATCTGGATGACATTTGTATTCACTGCACACGCATCAAATGCTCACATATGTGAATGCAATTCCATTAAAATTCCTGACAAGAGTCGTAGCTATTCCTTACTCAACCAAAAAAAAAGTTTTGTCTTTAAAAATACTTTTTAATGGTATGCATGATCCTTTTGTCTTTTACCTATATATATATTGCACTAAGAGGTGTCCTTCCTTCCGTTCTCAAAGAGTTAGGAAGCATGTAGCGGAAGGACTCCCAAGAGATTTGTTCTTACATTATGTAGATTGTAAGTAGTAATTGGACAGAACTGGGTATTTTGAAGCGGAGGTCTCACCACTGTGATCGCTGAGAGCTGTCAGATCCTAACATGTTTTTTTTTAACTTGCTAACAACCATGTAGACCTAAAATATTAGTTCTGGGTGGAGCTGAACTTTTAAAGAGGTATTAAATCAAATATCAAAAATGCATTATATTGCAGCTTATCAATAATTAGATGTGGTGGCTGCATTCGTTTTTTAGGCTTATTTCCATCTGGGTTTGCCTGGTGACCTGGCCAGTAATACACCTCCTGTATTAGAGTGCCCCTCTGGATAAATGAGCAGCACCTTTGGACAGCAACAAGCAACATTGTCGGTCTAGAGCAGGGTTTCTCAACCAGGGTTCCCTAGAACCCTAGAGTTCCTCCAGACGTTGCTAGAGGTTCCTTGAGCAATGAACCATTTCTGCCCCTTAGACTAAGTTCCCACTGACACTACTGATCTTTTTAGCTATCTGTATAGGGGGTAATTCTTCCCAATGACCACAAATCTTCTCACTGATCATCACGCTAATGTATCAAAAGTTGGAACTTCGCAGGAGTTCCTTGAGACCGGAAAATTAATTCAAGGGTTCCCTTGTGTTAAAAAGGTTGAGAAAGGCTGGACTAGAGGGAGGATAGTCTTAGATGTTCTAGCAAATTTAAATGCAATAACTAATTAAAGCCAAACTCCATCTAATATTTTATAAGCAGTTACAGTAAATATTTTTTTTTTCTTTTTTGGGATAAAGGTTTTACATAAATAAAGGCTGGTCATTGTAAGCAGTGGTGAATGGTTTGTCTCAACCCTCAGACTGCTACATCTGAAAAAGAGCTTGTTCTTTTGAAATACAACAGGCTTACTGACCAGATCACCAGGTGAAAATATGGGAAAGGAAAAGGAAAAATTGGCAAAAAACTGAAGGACTTATGAATAAATGGTTGTGGAATGAATCATTTAAGTTTCCATTATTTCTTATGGGGAAATTTGCTTTGATATACAAGTGCTTTGGTTTACAAGCATGTTTCTGGAACTAATTATGCTCGCAATGTAAGGTTTTACTGTAGTTTGTAAAACACTGGGTATCATGAAAATTTGAATTAAAAAAAAATAATAAATTGTTTTTTTTCCCCACTTTTTTATCCTTTCCTGCATCTCAGTGCTGCTGATCTTTTGCAGCCTCTTTGCAGCAATTTTTCAAGGCAGGTTTCCTGATGGTGACAGCAGTGGACTATTGCCTGCATATTGTATCTTGAAACAGCCACTTGAATTCTCCATTGGAAACCTGGGCGACAGGGTGAGAATGCAGGAGCACAACTGGGAATCAAGGACAGAGGGTTGTCAACCTTTAACGGGAAGTGCCTGAACCTGGACCTCCATAGCAGGATCACCAGGTATTATTTTAATGAAAGCTGCAGATTTAAAAACACTAAGAATATCAGAAGGAATTTGAGATTTTTTTTGATGGGGCTTGCATATTCTTTTAACAAAGCTTTGACGGCAAGGTCACACAAGAGCAATTTATGCTGGTGTTCATACAATGAAAATAACAGCATGAAAATAATAAATTGAAGCAGATGATGGAACTCAATGTGAAATGCAGGTGATTGAACTAAATTGGATAGGCTGTGCTGCTGTCAGACCGGTAGTATTTTTGGGAGAAGATAATCAGATCTCATAACCCCTGAGAAGCTTTTGTGTGACTGTAGTGCCTTGGTGCTGTGCAATGTCAGCTAGTACAAAACATCACAACACTTATTGACAAGTTAACCTGTACACCACTGAAATTCAAGCAATGACTCAATGGGACAATCAAATAATCGAAGCCTATAGACAGCCAATTATGAAAAATAATATATTTAAGTGCATGTATGGCTACTATAACATTCATGCAACATAATCCACTGAGAGCACAGTATGCATTCATTTCCAGCCTAATAACCTTTGACCCTTTGATTAAGGTTCATCTTTACCACTGATATATTTTAATAATCTGGTCAAAAGTGTCAATGCAAAAAAAAAATATATACACAACCCAAAATTTTGACCCTACACATGAAGGCACTTACAGATAAGGAAAATATTTGGTTAAATAAAATAAAAAAAGGCTAAACAAAATGAACCCTTTTTTCCAAGAAGATGATTTTGCAGGAATCCCTAGCAGCCAAAGGGTTAAAAAAAATGCCACGCATGGCAATGATGTAAACAAATTAAGAGAATGTGCAAAAACTGCAGATGTTTATACACAGAGGTGACAAAATAAGAACCAGTTGCTCAGTCAAAATTGGGAATCTTCAGTTTCCCTTTGTATTGGCTTTGTTATGATAACCTTAGATCTTTCCATCTCAGAGACAATCGGAATTTTTATTTCCATTGTTTGTGCAAATAAGAATAAATAGCAGATCAAAAGCTGGGCTAAGCCAAAAAAAAAAAAGTTAAAATTAAAATAGGAAATGAGTTCTTAACTTTTTGTCACCGCTCCACAACAGCTGGTCTTCTGCAGCCCTTGTGTCTCCTCTAAGTCTCCAAAGAACACTGTGTTATTTAGTCCTTGTCATTGAATGGCACTGTTGCAAAAATCTATCCGTAGCAGCTTATGCCATGTTAATAATGTGCTAGTGTGTGATTCCTACAGGATGGCATTTCCCAGCTACTGCCTGGTGTAATAATCCTTGGGAAACACTGATGGAAACACATTGTCGAATAAATAGTCCTCACAAGAAGCCACTTACAGACCACGCAAAGGGGGCATTTGCTTGGAGGTAATTTTTTGAACTAGGTTACAAAGTCACCTTCACCATGTGCAGAGCCTTAGATGATGTACCAACTTTTTTTTTTCCAACCCAGCGATTTCACAGTTGGTTAAACACTAGCAATATAGTAATTCTAAGACAACCTTACACCTAGGATTTCCATTCTCTACTGTATATGCTTAACTATCCACAGTGCATTGATGACCCTCTTCTACATGGCCAGCACTATTAATCAGGTCGTTAACATCAAGACCCTTTATCTTTTACGGACAGTCTGAGGAACTTACCAAAGAGGTCATACCTCAGTTAACTTTTTTTGTTCGGCATAGTGTTGGTTGGTGGTTAAGTGAGAAAATCTGCCATCCTCTAGGTCTTCTGACTCCATGTACTCAGATTTATTAAAGGACTGTTTGCTGTCAGTCTTTTTTAGGTCTCCAAAAGAAGAGGGCTGCTGTCCACAGGTGACATGAGTGTACTGGGAATGCTCTTCATGGTCAGTCTCCCTGTGGTAGAAGTAGTTAAAATTGGAGACAATGACAGGGACGGGGAGCGCAATGGTTAGCACACCAGCTATGGCACACAGAGAACCTACTATCTTGCCACCAATGGTCAGTGGATACATGTCACCATAGCCCACTGTGGTCATGGAGACCACAGCCCACCAGAAGGCATCTGGGATGCTGGTGAAGAGAGAATCTGGGTCATCAGTCTCTGCAAAGTAGACAGCACTAGAGAACAAAATGACTCCAATGAAGAGGAAGAATATGAGAAGACCCAATTCCCTCATACTGGCCTGCAGGGTTTTGCCCAAGATTTGGAGCCCTTTGGAATGTCTTGACAGCTTGAAAATCCTGAAGACCCTCACCAAGCGGATTACCCTCAATATAGCCAAGGACATGGCTTGTTGCCCATTGTTACCTTGCTGTTCTGCCAGCTCTGTGCCCAAGGTAATGAAATAGGGGATAATGGCCACAATATCAATGACATTCATCATGTTCTTGAAGAAAGCAGGCTTGCTGGGACAGGCAACAAACCTGACCAAGAGCTCAAAGGAAAACCAAATAATGCAAAGAGTCTCAATAAGGAAGAAAGGGTCAGTGAAGGGGCTGTCTTTTGCGGACTGGGTGCCATTGGCCATTAGGTGCTCACCTGTGTGTTTGCCATCCTCCCTGAACTCAGGAAGTGTCTCCAAGCAAAATATAACTATGGAAATCAGAATGATCAATACAGAGACAATAGCAATTCCTCTGGCAGGTCCTGAACTTTCAGGATACTCAAACAGCAGCCAAACCTGTTTCTGAAAGTCATTTTCCGGCAAGGGTTTCTCTTCCTCTTTAATGAACCCTTCATCATCCCTAAAAATCTCAATGATCTCCTCACCCAGTTCGTAGAACTTGATCTCTTCCAGGAATATGTCCACGGGGACGTTAACAGGTCTGCGGAGCCGGCCCCCAGACTGGTAATAATATAATATGGCATCAAAACATGGGCGGTTGCGATCGAAGAAGTACTCGTTCCGCAGGGGGTCAAAGAAGCGCATCCTTTTCCTGGGGTCCCCCAACAGGGTTTGGGGGAACTGAGCAAGAGTCCTGAGCTGGGTCTCAAAGCGGAGCCCTGAGATATTGATGACCACCCTCTCGCAGCAGTCCTGAGTGGCCCTCTCTGGGTCATAGCCCTCTTGCCCTAGGGCACTGAGAGACACCAGAGTCTCATCTATATTCTCTCCCGAGACCACAGTCATGTCTCCAGCTTTTGGTAATGGAGTCCTCACCCCTTCTTGGACCCCCACCTCTGCCTTTTATCAAGGTGATCACACCCTTAGCCACTGGGCACCCACCTCTGCTGCTGGATGGGTGAAGATGAGTCCCCTGAGCAGCCGCACCCTGCGTGGTGGTTCTCTGGGTCTAGGCACCTCTTCTTAGATGATTGACAGCTCCTCTGCTGCTCTGCATCCTTCTTAGCTTTACCGCGATGGTGTGCCTACCACATCTGCCTCGGCTGGGCATTGCTGCGCTGGTAGTCACCCTGTTGCTGTCACCCTGTCCTTGGCTGCACTCGGATCTGCTCCTCACTGGTGGCTTCCAGGCAATGTCATCGCAATCTGTTGATTGTCAGTCTGTGAGCTTGTTGAGTCGCCGTGCGCTTCCAGCGAGCTGGCTGTCACTGAGCTCGGAGCAGATCCAGTCTCTCGCCCTCCCCAGGAGCACTCTGACGTCCAGGCACCCAATAACACAGGGGGTGTGTCACACCACAAGAAGCCACCTCTGATTGAGCTGCTTGCCAAGCCTCTCTTCCCCTTGTCACTGTCTCTCCCACCTCCTCCCTGCCTCTTTATCCCTTCCCGTTTTGTTTTTTGAGTAATTGTGTGTTCGGTGTGATAATCAGAGGGTCTCTAGATACCAGGGTCCCCCCAAACAAAGGGGTAAGCTGGCAATCAAAATCAGCAATGCTGCAGATCCTCTTCAGCTGCTGCACAACCTCTTGCCTACTGTTGGCCAGATACAGAAAAATAATATTAATTATCATGCCGGGCACACCCTAATAACCCTGTGTGGCACAGATCTCCCTTTTTAAACCCCTGATATTTCACCTAAGCCCCCTCTAACGGGGCTCCTAAAAAAAAGGAAATGGTAAAAAAAAAAATACTAATAATACAAATAAAAATTAGACACCATCCACATCCCTACTGACACCAATCTCTGCCCTACTGACACTGTCAGTTGCACATATGCAGACACACATATGTGTTTAAAGTGGTTATAAACCCTTACAACACACTTTTTGCTACAGGTAATGCCGCGCACACACGAGCAGATTTCTCGTCGGAAAAAGATATGACGACTTTTCCGACGGGATTCCGCTCAAGTCTGCCTTGCATACACACGGTCACGCAAAAGTTCGCTGAAATTACGACCGCCAAGAACGCGGTGACGTACAACACTACGACGAGCCAAGAATATGAAGTCCAATGTTTCCGAGCATGCGTAGGGATTTTGCGCATTGGAATTGCCACAGACGATCGCATTTTCGGATAGGAACTTTTCCCGGCCGAAAAATTGAGAGCATGCTCTCATTCTTTTGCTGGCTGGAATTCCACCAGCAAAAGACCGATGGAGCATACACACGGTCACATTTTCCGACGAAAAACTCTCATCGGTCGAAATTCCGATCGTGTGTACACGGCATTAACGTATAATAAGGCTTACCTGTGGCTACCCTGGATATCTCTTAAACCTGAACAGTTTAGGAGATATCCCCTGTATTTGCATGTGCCGACGTCATTGGCACATGCGCACTGAAGCAATGGCAGTACGTGCCGTTGCTTCAGTTAAACTGTGCCGTCACTGGCGGCTCCCGTGCGTATGTGCGGGTGTGATGTCATCGCGGCTCAGGCCAATCACAGCGCTGGAGCCCACGATACCCAGGAGTAACTCTGGGAGCGATGTCGCTGGCCAGAACGGTGAACGAGGACCGCTGCGGGGGCTTCAATCTAAGGTAAGCAATACATAATGAGCTAGTATGCTATTCATATTAGCTCATTATGCCTTTTGTCTTGCAGGTTTTTTTTATGTATTTATTTTTTTGGGTTTACAATCACTTTAAGCTTTGAGGTGCACACCATAATGCAATAGGCTGTGCCCACCTATGATCATGCCTTTTACTAGAAGAGTATTCTGGAATCGTTCCAAATAGCCTAGCTGTGCGCACACTATTTACGATTTTTGTTACTAAAATTGTGTACGATTATTCGCTAGTAGCTAGCGATATGAAGAATTCTAAAGAAGATTTTCTGCGCTATATCATTTCCTGTAATAAATAAATGGAGTGTAGCATGTTGTAGCGATTAAAGTGTAAACCTAGGTACACCACTTTTACCTACAGGTAAGCCTATAATAAGGCTTATCTGTAGGTACGGGAAATATCTTCTAAACCTGCACGGTTTAGGAGATATTTACCATATATGCTTGCGTCGACATCATCAGCGCATGCGCACTGAAAAAGGGACACGATCGTTCATGACTGGCGGCTCGCTAGCACATGCATGGGAGTGACGTCACGCGCCTTCGGCCAGTTACAGAGCCGGAGTCCACAGCCCCGGAACATCGTGGACATAGCAGACTTCCTTTGCAGGTAAGTGGCACATAATAGGCTAGTATTGCCCATGTGTGCCCTGCCTTATTCTCATCACAAACAGGAGAGATTTTTTTTTCATTTTTTTTTTTTTTTAATGGAACTGCAATCAATTTCTTCTAGCTTTGGGTCAGATCAAGGCAAATCCTCGCTAAATATTAAGGGGAAAAAAGAAAAAAACTTCAGAACCTGCTTTGGCTTGACCTTATGTGATGCCTTGGACATGATGGATCTTTGTATTATTTTATTATTGATATATTGGCTATATTTTCCAATATGAATATCATTTGGTCTGTAATGATGAAAATTTTTGATAAAGAGATATAAAAAAAAAAAATAATTAAGATCATTTTGAAAACTGAGATTAACCACTTCAGCCCCAGAAGGTTTCACCCCCTTCATGACCAGGCCATCTTTTGCGATACGGCACTGCGTTGCTTTAACTGACAATTGCGCAGTCTTGCGATGCTGTACCCAAACAAAATGTATGTCCTTTTTTCCCACAAATAGAGTTTTGTTTTGGTGGTATTTGATCACCTCTGTGGTTTTTATTTTTTGCACTATAAACAAAAACAGACTGACAATTTTGGAAAAAAAACTATATTTTTTACTTTCTGCTATAAAACATACCCAATAAAAAAATGTGCAAAATCAAATTTCCCCATCGATTTAGGCCAATATGTATTCTGCTACATTTTTTTTCCATAATTTTTATTGTTTTCTGGATGATTTGTACAAACAAAAAATTATCATACAGAATGTATCAAACAATATTTATATTGGAAGAATGGTAAATACAGTATGTGCGGTTCATCTGATAATAATAATTTATACTCTTAATGTAATAGTAATTGTTAAGCATGGATGAACAGTTGGACCATTTGATTGGTTTGTGCAAAAGTTATCGCGTCTACAAACGATGGGATATTATTATGGCATTTTTATATTGTTTTTACTAGTAATGGCGGCACATAGCAGTTTTTAACAGGACTGCGACATTGCGGTGGACAAATCTGACCCTAAGTGACACTTTCTGGGGACCAGTGACACTAATACAGTGATCAGTGCTAAAAAAAATTCACTGTACTAATGACACTGGCAGGAAAGGGGTTAACATCTGGGGCAATCAAAGGGTTAAGTGTGCTCCTAGGGAGTGCTTTCTCATGGCGCGTACACACGATTAGAATTTCCGACAACCAAACCGTGGATTTATTTCAGACGGATGTTGGCTGAAACTTGTCTTGCATACACACGGTCGCACAAATGTCAGAAATTCCGAACGTCAAGAACGCGGTGACGTACAACACGTAAGACGGGACTAGAAAAAAGAAGTTCAATAGCCAGTGCGGCTCTTCTGCTTGATTCCGAGCATGCGTGGAACTTTGTGCGTCGGAATTGTGTACACACGATCGGAATTTACGACAACGGATTTTGTTGTCGGAAAATTTGAGAACCAGCTCTCAAATTTTTGTTGTCGGAAATTCTGATTGAAAAATGTCCGCTGGAGCCTACACACGGTCGGAATTTCCGACAACAAGCTCACATCGAACATTTGTTGTCGGAAATTCCGATCGTGTGTATGTGGCATAACTGTGTGGGGGATGGCTTAACTGGAGGAAGAGAGAGATCTGTGTCCCCGATTAGCAGGAACACAAGATCTCCATCTTCTCTCTTACAGAACCGTCGTTCTGCCTCTCCTGTCAACAATCAGCGGGTCCCTTCGGGACAGGTATAAATTTTCGTGCAGCCGAACCGCCCTGCCACAGTAAATGTGCGGTGGGCGGTCCCGAAGCAGTTAAATTAAATTTGTAGGATCGATCTATACTACATGCAGCCATATGCATAGCTCCCAATTGTCCCTGATTTCAAGGGACTATATAAATCCTATATAATAATAATATTTAAAGCTTAGACGTGCACAGGTAGTGTGCCAGGGCACACCCCAATCACCCTGTATGGTGCAGACTCCCACTACTGCCCAGATTTTACCCCGTGTTGCCAAATCCCCCCATCCCCCGCAGTGCTGCTAGCTTCTCTCCTCTCCCCCACAGGGGATGTTTCAGGATGGAGAGCGGGGAAAGGGCTTGCCAATATGTAATTTACCGGCCCCTTCCTTTTATAAATGAACGCAGTGAACACACTCACTCATTGTGTTAATTTACAAACTGAAGCATAGTAACACAGTTTATTATGCTTCAGTGTGTTTTGAGCTTTTGGGGTGCACACCCTAATGCAATAGGCTGCGAACACCTATGGATTAAAGCATTTTTTACCCCAACGCTTCATATTCCTGATATGTGGCTGCTGTACCAAGTACTTGTATGAGAAAGTATCCTGTTCTCTTTGTTTTGCTTTCTTTATGTGAAATCCCTGGTGTTCTTGGCAGTCCAATTGCTTTCCCATTAAAAACTGACCACACTAAGCAGGAGAGCAAACAGTAGTCAGTTCTCTAGCTATGCTGGGAACTCAGTGTGCTCTCCTCCAATGGTCTGACTTGTCCTGACACGCCCCTGCTGCACAGCCATTCACTGGGAAGCTCCATGTACTGCTGCTTCCCCTCCCCCAGCTCGTATGCAGCTGAGAACAGACTGAATGCGATCACTTATAAAAAAAGGGGGAAAAGATATTTATAATTTCTTTTATAGCTGACTTTCATTTCTATTTTAAAAGGAATGGGTTATTTTACAAGGCGATCATTTACAACCACATTAAGGCTCGGTTCACACCCATGCATGGGTGCGGGCCACGTTTGCTCAGGTACTTTAGATATGGACTCAACCAGTATTGCACTTTTGCTTCAACAGGTATGCTGGGGCAGCCACAAGCCTGTAGTTAGGGACTAAGGACGTTAGACAATGTTGGCACTTTAGCTTTCACAGTCGATTGTCTCTGTCATTATGTTAACTTATTCTTCAAATAAATTGTTTGAAACTTTGCCCTTGCCTGGTCTGAAGTTACTAAAGGGGTGCAATGCAAGTTACCAGCACACATAGTCTACAGCTCGGGTCACTAAAACGCAACTGGGGTATGAAGACAGAGGAAATACAGTGTGAAGACACAAGGTTACCAAAGGTAACAAAGGTTTCTCTAGCAGCCTGTCATTAAAATAGAAGTATGGGATTTTTTAAAATTGTAGAATCATACTTACCTAGGTGTCTCCCTCCGGCTCTAAGGCTGAGAACCTAGCGATCAAACACCACTGATCGCTCGGTTCTCAGAGCTTCCTAAACAGAAAGCTATGACAGTCAGTCACCGCTGTCTGCTCTGCCCCTCCAGCACTCATTGACGCGCTAGGCTGTGGAGGGGGTGAAGCGGCCAGCTCAGGCTTTCAGCGGATCACTGAGAGGCTGAGCCGGGTGTTGGTCCAGGCATGTGGGCGGATCCTGACCATTTTGTTGCGATCTTTCCTGAGCCTGGACCGACACTGTGACATCTTTCGACAACATGCTTCAGCCCTCTGTCTGCACAGCACGGGTTACAGCACATGACTTCTGCTTGTTGATTGGTTGCTAGAGATTACTGTACACCAATACTGCTCACTGATTATTTGCTAGAGGTTACAGCACATGACTTCTGCTTGTTGATTGTTTGCTAGAGATTACTGTACATAAATACTGCTCACTGTTTGGGGGGTTACTGTACATCCTTACCACTCACCAATTGGTTGGTGGAGGTTACTGCACATTATTACTGCTCATTGATTGGTTGCTAGAGGTTACTGCATAGCCTTACCGCACAATGATTGCTTGCATGAGGTTAGTACACATCATTACTGCTCACTGATTGGTTGCCAAAGGTTATAGCACATTAGGTTCTCAATACCTGCACATCATGGACTGGGGAGGTGAGGGGACCCATCAATAGACAGAAAACTCCTAGAGATTCTAGGACTCCTGGGATCAGTGGCAATGCTTAGAGAGAGGGATGTGATCAGTGGCGATGCTGGGGGTTGATGGGATCAGTGGCAGTGGTAAATTCTGAATTATGTAGAATAAAGCTGGAAATCTTTGGCAAGTACAGTATGTACTGTAGTGGGAAATTCTACGCTGACCACCAATGTAATGGGGAATTTTCAATAACCACCAATGTGAGGGGGGGATTTACACTGACCACCAATGTGAGGGGGGATTTGCACTGACTACCAGTGTAAGGGAAATTCTGCACTTACCACCAATGTGAAGGAAAATGTACAATGATCACCAATGTAATGAAGAATTTACACTGACAACCAAGGTAATGGGGGATTTTACATCAGCAACAATAAAGAGGGATTTCTACACTGGCCACCAATTTAAGGGGGGGATTTACACTCACCCCCAAATTAAAGGGGGCTTCTACATGGCACACCAATGTAAGGGAGGATTTGAAACTGACCACAAATGCAGGTTTGGATTGTTTTTACCGATTATCAATATAAAGAGGAGTTTCTACACTGACCACTAATGTAATGGGGATTTACACTGACCACTAATGTAATGGGGATTTACACTGACCACTAATGTAATGGGGATTTACACTGACCACTAATGCAATGGGGTTTTTCACTGATCACTAATGTAATAGGAGCATTCACAGTAACCATGTAAAGAGGGATTTACACTGACAGTGTGAATGAAAGGATTGTACACCAAGCCCCAATGTAATGAGAAGATTTATACTGACCACCAATGTAACTGAGATGTTTAGCCTGCGTTCACATTTGTGTGTGTCAAGAACACATGCAAAATCGCTTTCCTGACACCACAGAAACATGCTGCACTTTAGCAGATACACAGTAGTGTCATTAATTGTTAATGACACCCTCGTGCATCTGCTGAGATGTGCGTATTCACATGCACCAAAATTCAGAGTGCTGTGGTGCCATGTTATTTTGAAAAAGTGTTCCACCTACAATTTGCTTACCTTTGCAGAACAGGCTGATGTTAGGTTTAATGACCACAGTTGTAGGCAAGACTTTCCAGCATGCCCCTTTACCTCCCCAGTGGGCGGCATTCAGCAGAAGTGATGGTGAATATGACATCGGGGGCATAATATACATATGAATGATGCCTCTATTTACATATCAATGCTGCCGGTCCACGGCTATTTACATATCAATGTCGCCTCTATTTACATATTAATGCAGTTTATTTACATGTTAACACAGGTGAGTCATCTGTACACGGCAATAGGACAGAGCTGAGCAGCATTAGTAACAGAACTTCACACTGAGATATTGGGACACAGCACAGGACTAAAATTTCAAGGCACAAGGGAATTTAAACAGGAATATTTGGCAAGTATGAGGCAGCTGCTTTGGGCCCTACAACAATGAGGGGGCCCAGGACAGCTGCCCATTTTGTCCTGCCTTAAAAAACGGTTGTGTACATATCCCTCCTAAATGCACAAATAACCATGATGGTGCTTAATATATCGAGAGTTTACTACAGTTTGTTGATGTTTAGTTATCTGTCTAGGTCGTGAGTGTGGCTCAAGTAAAGGTACCCCATGCGTAGTGCGGTGACCCTATAAAAAGTGCCTAGCATAGCCCAGAAGGACCCATCCTGGGGCAGGCCTCTCATAAGTCCCTTGCTTGGCACTAATCGAGGAGGGAAACATGACGATCACCCTGTCACCCTGACCTGCCCACATGTTTATTACAGAACACCCCCAGAATGTGATTGCCTGCTTTTCCCAGCATTTTTCTTATTTTATAATTCTGGGGCTGATCATGTGATTGCATCAGGCAGACCTTACCACTTTGCACTCAGGAAGTAAAAAATGACTGTAATCCACGCATCATATGCAGCAGAACAGTAACAATAAATATCTAATATGACGTTTGAGTGGATTCACTTTCCTCAGCAAAAGTGGAGTTGTGCTTTAAGCCTGGCTATGTTTTAAAAAGTTGCCACAGTGTTACTAACCACCTAGAAGTTTACAGACTTTCCAAAAAAATGCAGGTTAATTCAGGCTGTTTGAAAAAAAAGTAATGTAGCAAGTATTGATTTTTTTCATGCATTTAAGTATAAGCCAGAAAAAATTACATTTAACCCCACAGTAGTTAAACTCTAACTTACCCATGGCTGTATTTAGACATTATGTTGCTTGGGCACATCTAAATGATTATGCACAAGCTCTCCAGCCCTGTGTTATCGTTATTTCAGTATAATTGCTGTTAGAATGAGCTATTGGAGACAGTGTGGTGTCTGCTTTATATACAATATATAACTATACAGCCCTCCAAACAATAGAAAGGATTGCTGGCTTCACATTTTCTGAATTCAAAGAGCCTTTTGACTCTCCCTTTGCACCATTTCCACCTGCCACTGGCATGCTTAGTTTAGCCAAAAATGTCCAAAGGTGGCTAGAAGAGGGAAACAAATAAAGAAAAAGTAATTAATGTTTGTAAATGTTCAGCCTTAGAGCTTCAGCCTTAAATCCTGCTTGCCTCCTTGGCCTGTTAGTGCCACAGTAATTACATCCCTGGACCCAACCTTAAAAAAACTCTTTATGCTTGTGTCTCATAAGACATGTGTCTTTTTTTTTAAACCTTACTAGCTATGCAGTGGCATACCAACAGAGGGTCGGGGGGGGGGGTCCACCCCAGATACCACACAGCTGCCAAACTAATGCCTCAAAAAAGGCTGCAGCAGAGGCGCAGCCGCGCAGATAGTGCCCCTTTACTAACCGCATGAATCCTCGCCGAGACCTGAAACTGGCTACTGCCCACTGGTTACTAGGGCTGCACCGCCTGGCATCTAGCAACCAGTGACGTCACGCCATGTCCCTGCCCTAATTTAGAGGGAGGCTGAGGCCCCAGCATTCAAAGCGGAGGAAGATTTAACTTCCTCCTCCTCCACCGCTCTGCCCCTAGTGGTTTCAACCCGCCTCCTCCATGATTTTCTCCAGCATGCTCTTAATGAAGCGAACGTAACTCTAAAAACTCTGAGGTAGGGTTAGATTGGAGCTGTGTGTGCTGTGTCATAAGGGAGCACTGCAGAGCCAGAGACCCAAACAAACAGGAGGAGTTTATGCTGGGGCTTGTAGTTGTTCACTCTTGGGTGATGTCCCCCCCCAAGGTGAAGGACTACAGGTCCCAGCATGAACCCCTCAGAGCCAGCAAGCTGAACAAGTTAGTTCCCACTTCCTTTGACAAAGCCTGCCCTAGGCTTCTTCCTGTAAGACCTCTTGCAGATTGAGCTTTCTAATCTGGCTACAAAACAGGTTTCATACCTCAGTAACAATTGTAGAGGAAAGGACACTTCTGTGTCCATCCATCCTTCTAAAATTCAGTGCCCGTTTCTTCCCACTGATGTACTATTGCATGTGGGTTGTGTCAGTGGGCTCCGGGGGTATAAAGTGAGGGTAGGTGACAGTAGACACAGCCTGAAGATCCATCTAATACTAGATGGCTTGAAGAAAACAGCTGAACGGCCACACTCCAAATGACAACTTTTATTCGGGGAAAAACAGTGTAGAAGATGCAAAATCTCTTACATCATGGTGATGAAAGGTACAGACAAGCTAGCGCGTTTCACATCAATATAGATGCTTAATCATAGCATTAATGATTAAGCATCCATATTGATGTGAAACGCGTTAGCCTGTCTCTACCTTTCATCACCATGATGTAAGAGATTTTGGATCTTCTACACTGTTTTGCCACAAATAAAGGGTGTTATTCGGAGTGCGGCCGTTCAGCTGTTTTCTTCAATTTTCTACACGATTGCAGAGCCTGCACCTGAAGTTGTGAGTGAGGAGGGCGGCTATTAGAGACACCAACATGCTTGGAGCGGCATCGCTACCTCATACTAGATGGCACAAGAGATTTATCCATGATGATGGGTGTATACTATAACTAGATCCCCATGGAGGAAACATGGGTCAGTCTGGGGGTGCCAGATGGGGGGGGGGGTTTGCAAGTTATAGGATCTGCCCCAGGAGCCAAATGCTCTAGGTACGCCCTTGTAACTATGTAACACCTAATTTGAACATTTAACCCAATCCCCCTACTGACTTTTTCCTTGAGAATAATATTAGATTAACCCTTAAAGTAAATTCTATACTCAATACAAGGTTACTTACAGTTGAACTCCATTCAGAATAAAATACACAAATTAATGCACCAATACAGTAGAGCTGGAGTGTCACAGGAAGAAGCAGTACAAGGAGCCAATCAGTTCATGTGTTGACTAGGAGCATGTTGATAGGAGGAGAAAGTAGAGTGGCAAAGAGATGAGCTAATCACTGTGCGGCTTCTCCTTTCACTGTCCTATCACAGGCTGGGGGTGGGTATAGGATGGCCGAGTAAATGGGTTGAATGGTGCTGGCCGTAAGACTGAGGACACCTAGTGACAGAAAAAAAGTACTGCAGAGGAAATAGCTGAATTGAAGGCAAATGATGCTGCATTTTTTTACTTTAAAAAATGTATCATGTTATTTTTTCTACTTTAAATTGTATCTAAAACCAAAACTTTTTTTTTTTTCATTTTGAATGCAGTAGGTATAAGTTGAAACCCCTGTCAAGTTTTTTTAATGTCTGTATTTGCATTGGGCATATTCATCCTCTCTATTACTCCTGGTGGCCAGGGTAAAATTTGGGATTTCACATCCCTTTCTGTCCTGGTGCCAATGGTCACCAGGTCAAATACAAAGGGAATCTACCCAAAAGGACTCAGCAAAAAAAGTACAAAGAGGTTCTTTCTAAAACTACCCCATATATATATGCTTTAAGTAAACCTGAACTTCAGCCTTCAGCCAACCATGCAAAAGCTGAATATTGGGATCACTTGGGGGAAATAATTCCAGAAATGTTGCTGCTGTAGAGTATCAGTTTATCTTAACATTTTCCTCACAAGACCTGGAGTTGCAGTGTCCTTTATAAGAAATCCATGCAGTAATATTTTCTTTTGCTGTATTTTACAAATGTTCAGGGGTCGTTCTTGAACGATGGGAAAAACGAGTTTGACTTTGTAGACTGCATGCATTCTGAGACAAATGATGAATTACTCTCAGTGTAGCTGCTGAACTGCTGTCTGGTGACATTGAAGGTTCGATGCTAAACTCCGCTCCTCTGGGAGAACTGCAGTCAGGTCACAAATGTGAGCATCCTCCTTCAAAGCCTCATGCCTTTTACAATGTTCTTGTTACCTGCAATCAGCTGATCTGGACACCAGCTTTACATATTTGTGACAATGCAACCTATAGTATCAGCTTGTATGGAATATAAAAAATATAAATATGACTATAACCATTTTTTTGCATTTTATTATCTATTTCCTGTATTTAAAGTGGATTGGTTTGACTACCCAAGTGTGCCTTGCTGTACTGAACTACATGTTGTATACTGTAGGAAATCTGAAAATGTGTATTTTTGCTCTATACGGCAGTTATGTATTGCTGCTGGACTCTTGCTTCTTTGTAATTCTTTTTCTTTTATTGTTTTCTTGTTTTTATTCAGTTTGGTATGCTGTGTGCCTGCTTTTGTTTGTAAAAAAACTTTATAAAGTCAATAAAAAAATTACCTTTTAAAAGTGGAAATCCATTTTAATGTTTTTAACCTCACCATTCCCACCTTCTATGTTAAAAAAATAAATAAATCAAGGTTCTGCTTATTTTCTTCACGCTCTCCCTGGATTCCTCCTCCATCTACTGCCAGCAGTCCTGTTCAAGCAAGGTGACAGTCATGTCTTGTGAGACGTTCATTTACATGTCCCATGTATAATGTGAGCACCACTCAGTCCTGGAGGGCTGGTTGCCTGTAGGCAGGCAAAGGCTGCTTCCTCCACTGTAGGTGGTGCCGGACCAGAGCGGCATCACAGGCTGAAGAGGAAGTCAGGAGAAACTGTTTCTCAGTGGTTTCCTGGTTCCTGGAGACAGCGTTCCAATTGGCTACTCTGCGTCCAGGTGACCCTTGGCGGCTATCTTGGGTCTTCGGAGTATATTTAAGTCCTTGCCCCCCAGGTTGTGGCATGCATTTGCTAGTGAGTAGTGTAGGGACAGTTTATCTGTCTGTCAGGGACAGTAATAGCGACTCGGAAAGGTTCCAGACAAGGAGGAAAAGCGTAGGGTTCACAAATTCTCTAGACAAAATACCCCCAAAAGTGTAGGACTTTAAGGGCAACTTCATAGAGAAATCAGAATATATATTGAAAAGATTTTGACAAAAAAATATTAAAGCATTGTATAAAACTTAATAGGTGCATACATCACCATATGAGACCTAAAGATAAAAACAATACAGTTGATATTATTCAAAAATGTAGATCTCCTTTGTGTTTCGCCCGATGCGTTTCAAGATCCTAATGTTGATCGAACTAAATTAATGTTTGTTCCCAATTAAGTAGACACTGCTGACATATTCGCATATATATCTTTATCTCCTTAGAACCTTTGGGTATTTTAACATACCATGATGGCCTCTTGACTCCAATGGCATTTGGATCATCCTTAGGCTGCTTATCAACTTCTCAGCTACAGTTTATATGTTGGAGATCCTTCTCAGATCATAATCGTATACCCATTTAAGTTCTTAAATCTGGCTTCTGGAGGCATCCAAGATTGACCTGTATGTTCAGGTACAACATGTCGGTATAGAATATATCTGCAAAAAACATACGGATTTTGGTAGTACATGAGTGCAATTCAGTTGACTGGTGAGTGATTCCCTCTACCGTCCTCAACGATGCTCATATCTTGTTCATGGTTTCATATGCTCAAACATGTTTTGTGTTCTGTTATAGATTGTCATGTATATTTACCGCTCCTTAAAGAAATTCCCCTGATGAAGGGATCAACACTAGGATCTTGAAATGTGTCGGACGAAACACAAAGGAGATCTACATTTTTGAATAATATCAACTGTATTGTTTTTATCTTTAGGTCTCCCCCCATAAATGTTTGTCAAAATCTTTTCAATATATATTCTGATTTCTCTATGAAGTTGCCCTTAAAGTCCCACACTTTTGGGGAGTATTTTGTCTTCGTATAATTTACTTTCGGAATGTTGGCAACAACTTGGTCTCTTTAGGTGACAAATTCTCTAGACATCTTACCATTTGGGCACAAGACGGCCAAGCCACATTCTAACTGGGGCTATCAGTTAGGCTGAGACCTGCTTCACTGGAATTTGTGAGTGCTCCCGGATGGGACTTCTCCTACTGAGTTTGTTGCAGACAGTTTTTATGCTTTACTTCAATATAAGTTCTTTACATTGCACCCAGACTGTGTGTGTTATTGCCGCTGCGCCATGCTGCACCCCACCTACAGGCAGAGGCGTAACTAGAAATAGCAGGGCCCTATAGCAAAATGTTGTATGGGGCCCCCCTGTAAACAGCCCCCCCCCCCCCCACAGCTGCCCTAGTGTCAATGCAGCGTGACCTGTGCCACATACAGCGTGACCTGTGCCCAATACAGCGTGACCTGTGCCCAATACAGCCTGGTCTGCCTGTGCCCCATACAGCCCCACCTATGCAGAGGAAGAGGCAAGCCACCCGGATCAGCAGAGAGCGGGATTGCCCGCTGTAATAGCTTTCATTTGAATTTCCTATCTTCCCGGGGCTCATCATCACATAGCCCCACCTCTTGACCCGACGCCTTTGATGACGTCACATGTCCCGCATTGGATCGACGTTCTGTCTATCAAAGGCATCGGGCCAAAAGGCGGAGCTATGTGACGTGAGCCCCGGGAACACTGGAAGTTCTAATGAAAGCTCTTACATCGGGCAATTCAGCTCTCTGCTGATACGGACAGCTCGCCTCTTCCTTTCCTCTCTCTTCCCCTGGCTGGGAGACTGTGCCGGCGGTGCTCTTATCCTCACTGGGCCCCACTCGGCTGTGGGCCCCATAGCACCTGCATGGGTTGCTATGGTGGTAGTTACGCCCCTGCCTACAGGCCATCAGAGAAAATAGAGGAAGCTGCCTTGCTGTTACCATACCGGCTAAAAGAATGAAGGAAAAAGGTATCTATAGGGTGTTTGGTAAATAAAAAAGGCCTTAGGAGGTCGAAGGAAGTGATAGAGGGTTAAATAGCCAAGGTTCTGCTTCAAAATGGTTTCACTGTACATTCATGTTTTAAAAACCTTGTTCCTATGCATATTGAAATACAAAACAAAAAGGTGAACAGCTGAATTTCCTGTTTGGTAGAGCTACACAATGTTTACGCTTTACAGTTCATATTCATTCCATACAAGTTTACTATGGCTTATGTATATGGGTGTTACTGTTTAATGCTGGCTTATAAATGGTTGCCAACCAGTGCAAATGATAATTATAGTGTTTGGCCTACAGGAGACAGTAATGATATGGGGATCAGCAAGAAAAAACAGCGAGAGCTGCAGGTGAGCAAGGAAATCGACAATCCCAGAAGTGTTGCTTTCCCTAAGGACTTTAGCACAGGATTTTTTTAGGATAGGGACAATGTACGGCAGCGCAGGCAGCTGAGAAGGAGAACATTTACAGTCTTCTTTTACTGGTATGCCTTGTTTCAGTCTTTGCACCGTGACAAGGTGACTTTAAAGTGGACCTCTTGCCTCTTCTTGCATGGGCAAAGTACAGGTTCTCTTTACTCATATTTATACAGCAGATGAACACAGAATGTCCTTGACAGAAAACAGACGTAAGGAAGACATTTACTGTATGTCCATCGCTAGGTCTTCTAAAAGTTCCCTTTAGAACTTTTTTAAGATATCAGCTGTGAACTTTGTAAAGCAACTGGACAAATGACACTAGACCTTCAACCTGGTAATGTGATCTTTGGAAAAAGGGTCCTGTATAAACCCAGGACACTGCATAACACTATCACAATGTGACTGTCACCTCTGTGGCCTTTGCCCTTTGACTTTGCCATCATTGGCTCAAAGCCACGTCACTAAAGCATTTCGCCTGTTAGGGTAAGAAAGAACTGGCATAAACAGGCAGAGTCACATACAAGTTTGCATCTCATAGGACCCATAGGAATCCATGTGTACATGTTGTATTTTGTATACACCCTAAGGTTTGTAATAAAAACAGTACACATAATTAAAATGTTACAATTACGCTTTTTCCATAATATGCATTGCATGAGGTATCTGTTATGGTAATACAGACCGTACTTTTAGTTTGTTTGTCTAGGCAATATTTGTGCTGTGACAAGCTTTGATCCCATATTTTAACAGTTGCATGCACATGGGTGGAACAGCACATTATATTATCAAAAGCGACAAAAATGTTGCTGTAATCTGTTGATCTTTCACAAGCATAGCTGTGTGCCATTTTAAGCGTACCCCACCTGACCTCTAGAAAGCATTTTTATAAAACCTTGGCCTACAATTTAAAGGCACACTCCAGTGAAAACCAAGAACTCTTGAAATGCATACATAGTACATAGCCTACCTGCTTAGGGCTTCAGTCGTCCACCCAGTTATTGGCAGGGCTAAAAAATATATGGACTTGGCACAGAGAACCTGGAAAATCAATGTAATTAGTTTGTCTTACAGCTGCCAGGAGTTCCCACTATCTACCCGCCACTTAGTTGCCTAGACTAGAATCTAGGGATGCTGTAGACTGGAGGAAAGCGCTGATCTAGCAGAAGAGAGGAAAGAATCCGAAAGAAGACCAGACTGTTCGCTTGCCCTCCAACATCTCCCTCTGGCCAGTCTTCTGCCCTTTTTCACCCAAGTACTATAACTGCCTATTTCTTGATCTTGCACATTCACAGCTACTTGTTCGTTGTCCACAAATAGTGAAAGCTGAATGTTTGGACGACTAGGCCAAAATCTGATTGGGGAATTGCTCTCCTGAACGTCTGACAAAGCTTTGCAAAAAGCCTTATCTGACAAAATTTTGTCCCTGACCTCCAGTCGAGTGCTAGAGTCTGGCCAATGATGTTTTGCAGCTAGGTTGCAGCCCAGGCACTATTAAAGGCTGCTTGTGCCACCGTAGAGACCCAGCACCACTTCTTTTTAGGACTACTATTTTTTCTTTTACTTTTTCTATTACTTTTTTTTACTTGCTGTGTTGCTGTTGGTCCCCCATTTTTTTTTCTTCTGGGGGTGTTTGCTTGTTTTTTTTTTCTACATAGTATTTGCTTAATTTTGTTTCTTCAGTTTAAAAATAGAGAGATTTATTTTGCTTGTGTTATTTTAGCATTGGATTTTATTTTCCTTTTGTTCACTTTGAGCTTTATTTATTTTTTGTTGTTTAACTTTGTTAGCTAAGGTCTTTTATTTGTTTTGATGAGATCAGCAGCAGCAGCAACAGCAGCTAGAGATTGTTGTTGACAATACAAAAACTGCCCTTTGTTTGCAACAGAGCACTGCATATTGTGGTGTATTTTATTCCACAAAAGCAACAGTGCATCCAAGCACCGCATATCTTATTTCTGCATAAAGCTTTTGCTATAGCTTCTAAAGCAGAAGCAGAAGTGGTTCTGGTGCAGCTATGAGGTAGAACTGCTATACAGCCAGAGCATGCAGAGGAGGTGATGGGGTGGCTAACCAAGCTTTCACCTCCCTCCTCTGTCTCCCAGGCACAGAAGTCCTTAGCAGGTGCAAAAGCACCCTGTTCTGCATCCTCATCCTCAACTACTCCTGCCATTGCCCCGCCAACTGGCACAAAAGAGTTGGTTGAGTTATGTGAGCACATTATCAGCCATTTTCTGCAAGAGAATGTGCATCTAAGAATTACAGCAATGGGGGTGTAGATGGAGGTGTCAATAGGCAGGAAGAACCATGTGGCCCAAACGTTCCTGCACCTGCAGCCTTCCAAGTTGGTTTCAGCGATGAGCAGGGGGGGAGGATTATTGATGCCTCTAACTATATTTGGGTGCCAGGTGAAGTAGAAATTAGTAGAAATCAGCATGGGTTTACAAAGGGTCATTCCTGCCAGACCAACCTGCTAACATTCTACAAGGAAGTGAGCTGCCATCTAAATAGGGAAAGGCCTGTGGATGTGGTGTATCTGGATTTTGCAAAGGCATTCGATACAGTTCAACATAAATGTCTAATCTACAAGCTGAGGTCTGCAGGCATGGACCATAAGGTTTGTTCTTTAACCAGAAAACTGGTCACAGGGGCATGTACAAAGGGTGGTTATAAATAACGTGTACTCAGGCTGGTCTAGCGTAGTATGTGGGGTACCCAAGGCTCTGTCTTGGGACCGATTCTGTTTAATTTATTCATAAATGATATAGAGGATGGGACAAATAGCTCAATCTCAGTTTTTGCGGACAACACAAAATTATGCAGGGCATTAACTTCACTTCAGGATATAGAATGTTTACAGAAAGACCTGAACAAAATAATGGAGTGGGCAACTACATCGCAAATGAGGTTTAATGTGGAGAAATGTAGGGTAATGCACTTGGGGGCTTAAAACATAAACGCAAACTACTCACTAGGGGGAGAACCTCTGGGGGAATCAAGGATGGAGAAAGATCTGGAGGTCCTAGTAGATAGCAGACTGAGCAATAGCATGCAATGTCAAGCTGCAGCTACCATGAATGGCTGAATTTTAGCATACAAAAAAAAAAGGGGATATACTCTTGAAATAGAACTATGATCCTGCCACTTTATAAAACTCTGGTCAGGCCACATCTGGAGTATTCTGTCGAGTTCTGGTCACCAGTCCTCAGAAGGGATGTGCTGGAGAGAGTCCAAAGAAAGGCAACATAATTAATAAGGGGACTGGAAGATCTTAATTACGAGGAATGACTACAAGCAGGTTTTTACTGTCAGAGCAATACGGATGTGGAACTCTCTTCCACAATTGGTGGTGTCACTGGGGAGTATTAGTATTTCTAAGAGACTCTTGGATGTTCATCTTAAAGAACAAAACATACAGGGATATGGGAAATGATTATAGACACTGACACATGTACACCTACACAGGTTGAACTGGATGGACTATTGTCTTTATTCAACCTTACCTACTATGTAACTATTTAACTTGTTAACTAAGTAGAGGACGAAAGTGAGGGAGAGACATAACATCAGGGAAGTAGGATGTCATCCAGGGGCAGCATGCAGGGAAGTAGGAAGAAGCAGCCCTATTTCACTGCATAGCAGAGCTCCATGGGTGCAGGGCACTGTAAAACGCAATCCACTCTCCAGAGTTTAGCTGTGTAGGCCTTTTTCAACACATGTGTTACAGACCAACAGCAGGCTCTGCCTAAAGTATATGAAGCAACGAAGAGAAACATGACCTCTCACCATGCTGTTCTGAGACAGGAGCACCTGAATGATTCCCGTTGAAATCCTTCTCCTTCTAGTACCTCTTTTTTCATCTCTATCTACATTATGCAAGATTCCCCATCAACAGTTTCCAGCTATAGGGTAGGAAGTCTGTCGCGGGGTGTCAGATGTTTACATTATGGCTCTTCCAGTGGGGAAAAGGGTCATTATGGGGCAAGCATGAGCTGCAACCCTGCTCTTATTCTGCCAACCCTACGCTGCCATCTTCAGCTGTAGCCTTCAGCAGGCATGTGTCTTTGCCCCAGCTACTGGAATACAGGAACAAATATAACCCCAGCCACCTCCAGGCTTCAGGATTAGTCTCTCTGCACCATGCAATATCTCAGTGGAATGCCAGCTGTGATTCCTCAGGAAGTCACAGCCAGCACCCAAATCCAAGGTGGTGGTGCCAGGGATCCAGCAGCAATGAGAAGAATCAACTGCAGGATAACAGCACTGGACTCCATGGGCTGGAAAATACATGTTTTTTTTTTTTTTTAATCACCAGCTACTATATTTGTATCTGCTGTCTTTTAAAATACTGCCAGAGGCTGGCAGTATATTGCCTCATTGGCAATGTGGCTTGGAGCCTCCTGTAGGTGAAAGGAGGAACAGCGGTGGGGGTGACTGTCTGCCTAAGTGAGGCATTCAGAAACTTTTTCAGTACCCAACGCCCAAGATTGTCTGCTGCCAGCAGAACCTTTGGCTCCTATAGATTTCAAAGGTGTTCGTATTCAGGATCTGAACTTCACTAACATTTGCCAAACCAAACCCGGCTACGCTCAGCTCATTCCTAGCCACAAATTATTGTTTTTTGCCCTCATATTGTCACAATTCTGATTGTTTTCCATGTATTGTCACTATTACCTGTTGCCATAAATGATCATGGTTGCCCATTTGGTGCCCACATGTTGTCACAATTGCCTAACTGATGCTCACCCATTGTCACATTTGCCCATTTATTGTCCTGTAATTTTACAATTGCTATTGTGCTTCCCCTGTTTATTAGCCACCTACTGATAGCCAGTAATAGCCACTAAACTGCCAGTATATTGGTCATGAGTTGCCACAATTGACTATGCATTGTCCAAGCTACACAAAAATGGCAACTACTCAAATTTATAACTAAGCTAGGTTTGGGTGGTGTCCATTTTTGTGTAGCTTGCTTAGCGCTGGGACCCAGTGGATGCCTGTTTATCACATACAGGGAATCTGATATGTCAATTAGACTGATTTGCTAAGTGAGTTTAGCAGGTTCACATTAAAAAATTGCATGAATATTCACTTTAGTTAATTAGATGAAATACATAAACAGGGGTTTTCTTTTTCAGGATTGGCTACATAAATTAAATCTTAAAAAAAAATTTAAAAAAAATCTTTAAACAATGATCACTGATTCACCTGTTTCTGGAATTGTGCAGTTTCTCTTGCTCTCCCTCCTTTTTATCTTTCTCTCCTATTTTATTTTTTGCTATATGTGTCTATTGGGGAGAATATTCTTCACATCTTGTCCTGGAGATTACCCAGAAAATGAGGGGAAACATTCCCAAAGCACGGGGAATTCCACTCTTATGCTCTGTACACACGATCGGAAATGCCGCCAGCAAAACTCAGATGAGAGATTTTGGTCGGAAAATGCGACCGTGTGTATGCTCCATCGGACCTTTGCTGGCGGAATTCCAGCCAGCAAAAGATTGAGAGCAGGTTCTCTATTTTTCGGTTGGAAAAAGTTCCTATCCAAAAATGCATTAGTCTGTATGCAATTCCGACGCACAAAAAAACACGCATGCTCGGAAACAATTTGACGCATCCTCGGAAGCATTGAACGTCATTTTCTTGGCTCATCGTAGTGTTTTACGTCACCGTCTTCTTGACGGTCGAAAGTTCCGAGAACTTTTGTGTGACCGTGTGTATGCAAGCCAAGCTTGAGCGGAATTCCATCGGAAAAACCATCCAAGATTTTTCCGACGGAAATTCCGCTTGTGTGTACGGGGCATTAGACAGTTGTTAAGAAATCGTTATCTTCATTAGATTATTTAACCTCTTGCTCTGTTGACAACTCTAAAATTTTGGATTTTCCCTCTTTTTTGTCTTTGTGACAATGGCCACCAGGTTAGATAGAAAAAGATAGATAAGGTGAATCTTCCCAGTGGGAACACAGGTTGCAAAAAAATTGTCAGGTTAAATATACTCTCTTCAAAAAAAAAAAAAAAAAAAAGTTTGCTTTTAATTAACTTTACACAATCACATTTCAGTTAACTGAAGTCAGGTCATTCAATAGCCTATTCTGACTATATCTATTTATCTATTGATAAAATATTATAGTGAAGGTAACAAGAGATTTAATTTCAGTTGATTAAACTGTAACATGAACTGCTGAAATGCAGTAATGTGCGTGGCTGTGTGGTCAATGTTGTACAGAACTAAACAGAATAACATATCTGAAGAATGCCTTGCAAACATCTGCTGTACTTTTCAAAGAACCATATGGACAATGGACAGCGTTAGTATGCCAAGGACGTGTATGCCAAGGACGTTAGTTGCAGTGGATAAAACATACAAAATGAAATACTGTATACAGTATGTATATAAGGAGTTTAAATGTTTTTTCACAGCAAAGAAGATAGATTTATGTAATCTTGGCACTTCCAACTTTGGAATGAAGCACACTCAGACACATGTGCATCCCACTCGCTGACCGGTCACTAATTACTTAGATGCGCACTGTGCTCAGGAATTACACCATGCATAGATACAAAAACAATATCTCAGCTTGAGCTTGAACTAGGCACTAAGTGAGTTTAATTACCACCTTAATTAGCCTCAGAACCTGTAATTAATATGTATTCGGGTTTAAATGGATGAGGTGGCAACCCTAGCTTGAACATGTAATACACATATTAATACTCAGATATCCTCAATAACAGCATCAGTACATTTACCTGACTGGCTACAAAAGCTCCATCAACAATGAAGTAGTTGGATGGAGGCAAATGAAAAACCTAAAGAACAGAACTGCAACAATGGTTGTAAGGTTACGTATGATTTTTCTTGTTTATTGCATCTGTTTCATTGTATGTACTTGTAGCACCCTCCTAGGTAGGTGCTAGGATAGTTAGATAGCTGTTAAAGTGGTTATAAACCTTTTACAACCACTTTTTACTACAGGAAAACCTATAATTAGGCTTACCTGTAGCTACACAGGATATCTCCTAAAACGGTTTAGGAGCTATCCCCTGTATTTGCATGTGCCGATGACATCGGCACATGCTCAGTTAAGCAAACTGAAGCAACGGCACGTACACGTTGCTTCAGTTAGACTGTGCCATTACTGACGGCTCCCGCGCGCATGCATGGGCGCGACATCATCCCGGCTCCGGCCAATCACAGCGCGGAGCTGTAATGCCAGGAAGTAAGCCCCGGGAGCGATGTCGGCCGCCAGAGCGGTGAACGAAGACCGCTGCGGGGACTTCGATCTCAGTTAAAGTGGAGTTCCACACACTTTTACAACTCTTCAGCATCCCTCACTAAACTGTGCACTGTAAACGAATTGGATATTTAAAAAAAAAATTTCTCAGCACCTACTGTATATCTGCTGTATTCATTTTTCACTTCCTCCTCCCTGGCCGTGGCCCATCGCATCATTTCCTGTTTGCAATGCCTTCTGGGAAGGGGTGGCAACTTTCTCTAACACTGCCGTTGCTATGGAAACCTGACCTGAAACCTATTACACTGCTTGTGCTGCACTGAGCATGTGCGAGATCTGCAAGGATGAGATGCACGAAGAAATACAGTCTGGCTTCAGATGCCCACACTTAAGATGGCCACGGCCTGCTGTAAGTTTATAAAATAACAAACTACTGCTATAAACTAACAAAACAGACCTTAGTTTACAGGCTAACTTTACTAGAATACATTAAGCTTGTGTATTATAGGGGTATTTTTATCTATAAAGTATAATTTCGGCCGGAACACCACTTTAAGTCATTCATAATGAGCTAGTATACTAGCTCATTATGCCTTTGTCTTGCAGGGTTTTTTTTGTTTGTTTTTTTCAGAAAGGTAATCCAGCCGCTTCCTGCACGTGTTTATTTGGTCAGCAAATAAAGCAAACAGAAAAGGCTTCCTGCGCAGGGGTAGAAAACATAGTCCCAAAGCAAAAGTCCATCAAACGAATATAAGCCTCCTGGCTAATAGATACACCTCACCGGGTTTGCTTCAGTCCTGCAGGCATGTTCCCTCACAGCCTGCTTCTCCTCACCACCACTGATTAAAGTGGAGTTCCATCCAAAAACTTCCACTCATTTGTCTCCTCTCCCCCTCTGGTGCCACAATTGTCACCTTTCAGGGGGGGAGGGGGGAAAGGATACCTGTCTTTGACAGGTATCCTGTTCCCACTTCTGGGAGTCCACGCTGCGGCCCATAACGTCACCGCGGGGCTCCTTCCTCCTCCCCCTGTCACCGGGCCAGTAAGAGAGAGGAGCGGGGCCTCGCGCATGCGCAGTAGGGTTCCCGGCGTGAAGCCATAGGGCTACACTGCCGGGTCCCCTTACCATCAATGGCAGCGGCAGCACCCGACGGCTGATGGGAACATCACTGGACTCCAGGACAGGTAAGTGTCCTATTATTAAAAGCCAGCAGCTGCAGTATGTGTAGCTGCTGGCTTTTAATTTTTTTTTAACCCGGGTAAGGCAAAATTATACCCCAGGTGGGAAGCAGTGGCGTCTCCAGCTTTCATATTTAGGGGGGGCGCATGGGGGGATAGGGACAAAAGTAGGGGGGCAACTATAAAATGCAATTTTATATATATATAAATATATATATATATATATATATATATATATATATATATATATATATATATATATCCTGGGGCCCTTTACTACAATCCCACTCGCATGTTCTGCAGTGAGCTCCCTTCCTACTGTATTGGGCCCCCCCCCCAGGGTGGCAGAAAACAAGAGATATATGTCACCAGCATACCAAGAAAATATAAGGATCCAAAGCAGTGGGGGAGTGTCTTGCCACCGGGCACTGGTGTTCTGCCACTGTGGGGTTCCCCAGCCTCCTCTTGCTGTCCTGCCCCTGCTATTGACAGCGCTGGTCTGGTATCTCTTGGAATTGACAGACTGGTTCTCCTTTCCTAAGGACGGGAGAAATCAGTCTGTTTTTTTCAGTAACTGAGAGTCCTGGTGGAGTCCTTCCTGTAACTCGCTCTTCTCCCTGTCAATGAGGATGCAGGGGAAAGGAGCAGATCGGTTGTGTGAGCGCTCGCATTATGCAGTGTCAGCGAGCAGAGGGAGGGGGGAAGAATCACCAGCAGGAGCTGACTGGGGACGCTCTCCCTCACAATAGAGACTGTGTTACTCCAGTGGCGGCCCGAGTAAGATGCGGAGCATCCGCTACGAATGCAAACAAAAAGCCATTGCCTTTTTGTAAAAAAAAAAGTTTTTTTTAATTGGGGGGCACATGGTGGGGCACAGCAAAATGTTGGGGGGGGTCAGGGCCCCCTCTGCCCCCCCTAGTGACGCCATTGGTAGGGAGCAAAGTGTGGCCAGTGCTTAACCCCTTGCTACCTACTGACCTTTCACTGCCACTCATTTACCTTAAGAACCTCAAGATTCTGTATGGCAGATACACCCCATATATCACTGAGAGGGGCTGTCTGTCACAGTAGGTGCTAGCATAGCAGGATGGCTGTTAAGTTGTGTTTTTCACGGTAGGTAGTGTGGCTGTAATTGTGTAACAGGCAAAAGAATGAAAAGGCTGCAACCATCTGTCCTTGTTCCTTGTGAGTACAGACATTGCTGGATCTTGGGGACCTTGTGCACTAGCTACCCCTCTGGTACCTAGTACAGTCATCTGTGGGTCTATTTAAAGAGAACACTGGCTGATGGTCCTGAAGAGCTCTGTCCAAATGTTGTCCACTAAGAGAAGTGAGTTTGCTTTACTAAGTTAGATTAAGTCCCAGTGTACATAGTTATTATTTTGGAGTAGCCCACCACTACCCTCATCCCTATCCAAATTCTCCCCAATAAAAAAAAAACATACTCTAGACTAGTCATTGAAGAAACAAGCAAACGTGTTGTGTTCATCTGGCTGTGGAAAATACCTTGTGCCTGGCTACAGGGCTGAAGTCTGGGCAAAATATTCCTACGTGAATAGTGCTACATACTTATTGTTACCAGAATTATATAGTCTTTATCTATACACAGGAAAAACAATGACTTATTGGCTACTGATGAAAAACAAATCACTGTTCTGGTTTTCATAAACTGTCACTATTACGCTTAAACTGAAAATCTCTCTCAATACCATTTCCCTTTTCTGAGCATCTCTGCAGTTTATCTATTATAATTGATGTAATGTTAAAAATAACAATTTTTGCCTTGATAATGAACCTTCCCATTGGTGTCTCTTACACATGTTGTCACTTGCTAGTAAATGATGGACGTTCCAGGCCTCCCGCTGCTTGGTTATTTTTGTTAAATAAATCCCAGCGGAGAATCAGATGCTCACACAAGGGCAAGACGCCTTCAGCCGCGAACGTCCTTGAAGCGACTGCGTCTTCCACTCGGGGTTACGAGACTCGTATTGCTCTAATGCCCTGCAGAATTGATGAGGTCATTTATTAAGTGAGTCCAACAACTCACAAGACCTTAATTACCAGAGGTCAAAAATGATTTATGTAAATATAAGGAAGAAAGCACAATGCACTGCAACACGTGCTATTTCACTTCTGTTGGATTAATATCACGCAGCAATCTTTAAAAAAAACACCCATCCAATAAAATAAATATGGAGTTTTTTACATTATCTGATATCGCCTTTTTTTATAAGTTTCCTTGCCTGTGTCATGCTATATAGTATAGCGGTGCATTGATACCTAAATAAACCCGATCATTAAAATACTGTTACAGTAAATCTAAAAGTAAATTTACATATGTTTACATCTGCAACTTTCAATAATATAACTCCTTGTGATCCTGCCATTAAGATCCTTGTTCAGGCACTTCTTGAGCATTACAATGCTCTGTCCCTGTCTCTCAATTGTTGTTCTGTGTCTTGTCACCCTGTCATACTCTCTCCCACTTGAGAGACCACAAGCAGCACAGGTAGCTGCATTGTAGACAGAAAATGACTGCAAGGAGGCTGCAGATGATCAGCAACACAAACATGCAACAAAGGATGAAATAAATATGGTAAAAATTATTTTTATTAAAAAAAAAATCTAAATTGTTTATGATACACAATGCATTAGCAAACAAAATGTTAAATGTTAAAATACACAAGGACTTAGTGGTTAGCACTCCTGCCTTGCAGCACTTTGTTCCATAGTTTGAATCCCAACCAAGACCAGGGGCCGGCCCGTCCTATCCATGCGTTCGGCCCCTTTCAGGACACCGGCGCATGGATTCCAATGCGGGGGGGGCTGTTTTTTTGAAGCACCGATTAGAGCCGGAGGCTCTAATAGGCTTCAATTTAGGGTGGACTCAGGTCGCAGAGAGTGCGCTCCGAGCCTACCCAGGTGTGTTACAACAGCAAATCAATATTTGCTATTGTAACACAGATCCTCCTCCTGGCCAATTAAGAAGCAGGTTTTTATCACCGGTCACCCGATTGGCTGAAAGGACAGGCGATCCTATTGGACGCCTAGGAGGAGGAGGGAGGAGCTGCACGGCAGAAGCCGCTGTGATGCAGAGAGGACACAGGAGCTGCTGTCCGCCGCCCGTAGGACCCCGCAACCCGCTCATAGATGCCCGCAACCCGGCCACTGCCCGCCTGGTATCAATGGGGTAAGTGCCGGGGTGGGGGGGGTGCTGACCAATGGGGGGTTGTTTGCTGCTCCCCCCCAAAAGAAAAAAAACAAAAGGCCATCATTGACCAAGACCCTACCTGTATGAGGTTTGCATGTTCTCCCTGTGCTTGTGTGGGTTTCTCCCACACTCCATAGACAAATTTGGTTAATTGACTCCTGTCTTAATTGGCCCTAGTATGTTTATGCATGTGAGGTTTAGGGACCTTAGATTGTAAGCTCCTTGATGTGAATGTACAAGATGTTAACTTCTGCGTAAATTTCCAGGGCTATATAAATACCTGTAAAAAAAAAAAAAAATACTTGAAAAGCATACAGTGTGTCATCTCTCAGCTCTTGCAGCTTTGCGGTCTGCATGTCTAGTTCTAGGACACATTTTATTTGCTTGTTTAAATAGCTGTTGATAGGAAGACGCAGACAGGGGTCAGTCGCGGACACCATATTTCTTTTCTGAGTGTTTCTTTAATGACTGTTGTAGCAGTTTCAACACTGCAGTTTAAATAAAGCCAGATAACTAAAGCAGTATGAAGATACAACAAGAACTCTGCTCCACGCTGGAAAGACGGCAAGCAAACCAACATTTGATATTTTATTTTTTATGAAGTCTGATTCCCACTCTGTTTCCATTATTATGCTCTCTCTACACTTACTTCTAACAATAGTGTTCTCTGTCCACAAATTGCCCTTACTTTACTCCTCCTTTCTACCCCACAGCTCATACATATCAACCCTCTCCCTATTACTGCATTGGTCTGTTTTCTCCAATTTCCCTGAGAGTCGCAGTGATTTATTGGCCTCCTGGAGGTCTTTTTTTTTAACTTACAATATTTTTTATTTTATTTTATTTATTTATAAGTAATAAGACAATGTCATAGAAATTACATTCAATGAACAATACAATTTATAAGTGTGGGATTAAGCATAGGCATCTATCTGAGTGTACTTCCATCAGGATACACCGAAATACAACACTTCAAAACATTAAACTGAGATATATAGTATATTTGGTGGAAGTATTGGTGAGGTTGATAAGATGAACTAATATAGAAGGATAAAAGTTGTTAGTGGCCAGATCATGAAATATGTTTCTAATTTTTTAGGGACTAACTCCGCAGAATCCCAATGAGCCACTTAGACTTGTACAACTGGAAATGGTTATAGTACAGGGAAAAGTTATAGCGTAGGAACCGACGGAGGGGGATAGGGAAGGGGAAGAGGAAGGGGAAGAGGAAGGGGAGGGGAAGGGAGAAGAAAAAAGGAAAAAAAATAATTAAATAAATAAAAAAAGGGGGGGGGGGGGGTGGTTCCCTTGTGCCCTTTTCCGTAAATCTCAACAACATGAAATAATATGAACTATCAAGTCATCCTATATCTTTAAGGATATCTGATACACAGAAAGTATTAAAGAAAGGAGTAAGGTAAAGCAGAAGAAGAAAGAGGAGAAGGAAGAGAAAAAAAAAATAAGAAGGGAGGGGAGAGGGCCAGCCAGAGGTGAATTAGGATGAAGATATATATCGTATCCATGGGTCCCATATTACATCAAATTTCTTAGTAGTGTTGCGGAGAATACAGGTGAGTCTATCATTAACCATAATCCAGTTAAGTTTATTCTTAACAGAATCAAGAGGAACCATCGACTGCTTTCAATATTTAGCAATGGTTATTCCGGCAGCCAAAAATATGTATATAATTAGTTTTATCGATTTTTTTAGGGACTCCTTCAGGAAGCTTTTGGAAAAGTGCAGTTTCCGGGGATCTACGGATATTAATCCCTGTCACAGAGTTCACCAGGTTGAATACACAAATCCAAAATCTAGTGATATTTGGACACTGCCACCAAATGTGGCACATCGTACCCATTGGCCACACCGTCTAAAGCACATGGGGGATGCAGATGGATGCATCTCAGCGACCCTGGTTGGTACTAAATAACAGCGAAGGAGGGTTTTATAATTAGCTTCAAATAGTGTCGTATTAATGGATACTTTAGATAAAGCATAAGCCATATCTTGCCAGTCAGGTAAATCAAAAGTGATATTCAAATCTTGTTCCCACTGAATCATATAAGGGAGTTTAGTATTCGGGTCAGTAAGGGTGGCATATACCATAGATATTCGTCCCCGTAGGAGGCCCTTAGTTTGGCAAGATAATTCAAAATTTGTAAGTGTAAGAGGTCCATCCAATAAATTAAGTTTAGAACGTATAAAGGAAATAAGCTGATTGTACCTAAACAATTCACTAGGGGGCATCTGTATTGTGTCTTTAAAATGTTGCAAAGAGTAAGGTTGATTTCCATCAAGATAGTCTATCCTAAGAAGTCCCTTATTGAGCCACCATTGAAATAACAGTGGAGTCAGGCCGGGGGAGAATTCTGGATTACAAAACAAGGGGGCTAGTGGGGTATGTGGGGACGACAGGGGGCTATGATGTCGCACCCTATCCCAAACTTCTAGGGAGTGAGACAGGGTGGGGCACAACATAGGGGGGGCAAAGGCTGTTCAGAAGCCACATTAGGGAGCTGATAGCAAAAGGGTGGCATGAAAGAGCCTCAATAGAGAACCAGAGGGGTGGAGACCCCTTGGCTGTTGTATAGGAAAGCTGTGTTATTTGAGCTGTTTGATAGTAAGCTTGTAAATTAGGGAGGCCAAGTCCACCACTCGAATTTGAGGCATATAACGTCAATTTGTTCATGCAAGGCTTTTTATTATCCCAGATAAAACGGAGAACATCCGATTGTAGTCGTTGTAAATCTCCCCTCGGGACTGCAATTGGTAAAGTTTTAAAATAATAAAGTATCCAGGGTAGAAATGTCATCTTAATAGAAATGATTCTACTGAACCAAGATAAGGGATAATCTGCTAATCGTTGAAGATCTTCCCGGAGTCGTCGAAAGAGTGGAGGATAATTAGCCCGATATAGAGTGTTAATCGAAGATGTCAGTTGGATGCCTAGATATGGAAGGGAGTTTGATGCCCATTGAAAGTTATAGGTGGTACGTAAGTTCAGTTCTATCGAGGGGGGCAAAGAAATATTAAAGGGGTTGTAAAGGTAAAAATTTTTTCACCTTAATGCATTCTATGCATTAAGGTGAAAAAACTTTTGACAATACCGCCGCCCCCAGCCCCCCCGTTTTACTTACCTGATGCCTCGAATCTCCGCTGCTCGTTCTCGTCATCTCCATTGCAGCTCAGCCTGGTCGCTGATTGGCTGCAGTGGATGGATTGAAAGCAGCGCAGCCATTGGCTCGCGCTGCTGTCAATCACATCCGATGACGCGGCGCGCCGGGGGGCGGGGCCGAGTGATACAGCGAGCGGCTATAGCCGCCGGCTGTATCACGAGAGCGCGCCTGCAAGCACTAACCACCATGCGAGGGAGCTCGCATTAAGGTGGTTAATGCTTGCGGGGAGGAGCTGAAACAGCCGCCGAGGGACCCCAGAAGACCAGGTTCGGGGCCACTCTGTGCAGAACGAGCTGCACAGTGAAGGTAAGTATAACATGTTTGTTATTTTTTAAAAAAAAAAAAATTACCTTTACAACCCCTTTAAGAGCCATAGTTTTATGGGTATTTAAAGAGAGCCCTGAGACCTGAGAAAATTGGTGAAACAGGGTTAGCAGAGTAGGTAGAGTGACTTACATAAGGACTTCGTAAGAAAACAGAGAACATTTGTGCTCTTGTTGTCCGCAACATACCCCATGTATTTTAGGATGGGATCGAATTGCGACAGCCAAGGGTTCAATTGCTAATGCAAAGAGTAATGGGGAAAGTGGGCAGCCCTGTCTTGTCCCACGTCTAATAGGGAACGAAAGTGACCTATAACCCTGAATGGAGACCTGGGCTGACGGATTATATATATAGTGTTTTTAGTAATGAGATAAAGGTAGAGCCAAATCCGAAGGCCTCTAAAGTGGTAAATAAGTAGTCCCAGTTCAAGCTATCAAAGGCCTTATGAAGGTCCAATGAAAGTAGTAACAGTTTCCTAGACCAAGGAGCATCCCATTTAGAATGAACTGCAAAAATAAATGTTATAGATCGGCAAATCTGGTCTAGCGTTTGGCGTTAGTTTATAAAGCCAGATTGGTCTTTATGAATATACTGTGGTAGAAAGGCACTGAGACGCAAAGCTAAGAGTTTCGTTAGAATTTTGAGATCATAATTAATCAACGATATAGGGCAGTAATTAAGCATATCAGTGGAGTCTTTATTTGGTTTAGGTATGACACTGATGTAAGCCCTATTTTCGTCTAAAGGTACCTGGCCACCATCTCGCAAGGAATTGAAATAGAGAGCCATATGAGGAGCCAATTGTTCAGAAAACGTTTTATAATAATTGTTGGGGAGGCCATCAGGGCCAGGCGATTTATGTAAAGACAACATTTTAACAGTGTTGTGTATTTCTTCACATGTAATGGGTTAGTCCATAAGTTCCCTATGAGATTCCGTGAGAGATGGTAGAGATAAAGTCGGTCTTTTTTTTTAAATCAAATAATTTTTTTATTTTTATTATTAAACATACAAACAAAATATGTCAAATTAGTCCTTAAAGTATCAGGAAATAGAAAAAAATAAAATAAACAACACGCATATTAAACAAACCTTGCACCTCTCCGACTAAAATAATAATTTCTAATAACCAAAACATAATGGGAGCATGAATACATTTTACACATCAAATTTAACTCCCCTGTTATCCGTCATCAGGCTTATGGCAACTTCCTCCATGTAGCGTCAAATTATCTGGAGGTCATTTTACCTCTCTGCCTGGCTACCCTGCTATCTCTCCTCTGAAATACCCACTATTATTCTTGGTGATTTAACATCCCTGTTAATGTTAACAGCCTGGCTACAGCTCAACTTCTCAACTTAACCTCATCTTTTGACCTAACACAATGGAAACACACTTCCATTCACTCTGATGGCAATACCCTAAATCTTGTATTCCCCCATCTCCCATCTCTGCACTCCTGCCAACCTCGCCAATACCCCCTCTCCTCATTCTGATTACAATCTCCATCAGTTGGCTTCTTCCCTTGTTATGGACTACATACATTCTATTAAATTCCTGCGTCTCTAAGCTGAGGTGAGATAACAATTTGTTCTTAAAGTGACACTAAAGTTATTTATTTATTTTTTTCAAATAACTAACATGTCATACTTACCTCCACTGTGCAGCTCGTTTTGCACAGATTACCCCCGATCCTGGTCTTCTGGGGTTCCTCTGTGGCTCTCCTGGCTCCTCCCCACTTCAGATAACCCCTGTGAGAAGCACTCTCCCGGGGGGTTACCTTGTGGTAACAGCATTCAGCGTTCATAGATGCCGAATGCAGGACTCGGCCCCGCCCCCCGGCGGCTGCATCACTGGATTTGATTGACAGCAGCGGGAGCCAATTGATGCACTGCTATCAATCTATCCAATCAACAGCCGAGAACCCCAGGCAGAGAGACGATGGGGTTCAGGTAAGTAAAACGGGGGGGGCGGTCACTGACAGGTGTTTTTTCACCTTAATGCATAGGATGCATTAAGGTGAAAAAACACTTACCCTTTTTTCCTCCTCCTCCCCTTCCCTTGCTACTCATTTCACCACCCTTGCCTTCCATCCCTTGTTTCCCCTCCCCCCCTTCATACTGTTTTTCCCCTACCCTCCCCTTCACCCCCCCACCCCTTTCTATCCACATTACTGATTTCCTTCCCCCCTCTTCCCTTCCCCCTTCCCTTTTTCCTTCATTCCTTCTCTGTATGGTAATTTACATCACCTAACTTTTATTGCACTCCTCATTGTACTTACACTTGAAGCTTACTGGAATTTGTTATTTCAATATATAGACTTCCATGTTAGATAACCCTCTTGGGTAAAGGGCTAAAATTGGAGGATTTGGTCTTGTTCCACATGGACCTGGCAGACTAATTGCTATCGCGCTCCATGTAATCTTCATACAGGTAATTATATCAAGTTGATGGAGTGTGGGTCAATATGACCTATTTGAATATCGATATCTAGTTAGTGAATATAGTATGAAATCACTGATCCATCACTTCTCTTTTCAAATCCATGGTGGATACAATGCATTTATGTACTGGTTGCTAAGTTAAGCAAGTAATTGTGAAATATTTAATGATACAATGTCAGAATCCTCTCACATATCTTCATGTATAATTGCAGTACAATTTTTTCGGGTATCTAAGGCCTTGATGAAGTGGAGTGGCCTGCGAAACACGTTGGAAAAACAGCTGGAGCCCAAGGCCAAAACAGACATCTATGTGGCTGCCTTCTTTGTGAATATGTTTTTAAAATTTGTTTTTTAACCAATATGTTATTGAATAAAATTTGTTATACTTTTATACTTCATGAATCGGTGTAGAATATACCCTAGAATGTACATTTAACGTCCCATCTATATATTTTTGCTTTTGAATACTGAAGAGGCTACCAAACTTTTCTCAAATGCCCACCTAACAAATTGTCCCCTGGATCCTGTTCCCTTGCAGCTACTATCGCCACCCTCTTATTCTATCCTGTGCTTCCTCACTCACATCTTCTATCTCTCACGATCTACTGGCACCTTGCCCACCTCTTTAAACCATGCACAGATCACTCCCATACTTAAAAAGTGCTCATTTAAAAAGCCCCCACCAAAGTGAACAACTTAAAACATATATTGTTGCTCCCATTCACCTCTAAACTTATAGAACGCTTAGTCTACAACTGTCTTAGCTCTTACCTCACTGAAAACAGACTTCTTGACCACTTACAGTCTGGCTTTCGCCCACAGCACTCCACAGAAACTGCCCTTCTCTTCTCTATCCACTTCTCCTCTCTTGGTCACTTGATAACCTCCCACGGTTTCCAATACCACCTTGTCCTCTACACCAATGACACCCAAATCTATCTCTCTACTCCTCACCTCTTTAGTCTCCTCATGCATTACTTATTTACTAACTGACATATCAGCATGGATGTCACGCCACTTCCTTAAACTAAATCTCTCTAAAACTGAGCTGATAATATTCCCCCGGACCCCCCTCGTGCCCTCCTCCATGACTTTTCCAAAAAGGTCAATAATGCAACTCTCAGTTCCTCCCCTCACGCCAGGGTACTTAGGTGTAATCTAGACTCTGACCTATCCTTTCAGCCCCAAATCCAATCACTGTCAAAAGCTTGTAGACTTCACATCCATAACATCTCTAAAATTTGCCTCTTTTTAAGCAATAAAACCACCAAGCTACTCATTCACTTGCCTACTTATTCACTCATTATCTCTCGCTTTGACTATTGCAACTCCCTTCTCAAAGGCCTACCTCTTCATAGGCTATACCCTTTCAGTCTATTATGAATGCTGCTGCCACCTCTCTCTGCCAATCCCTTCATTGGCTTCTGATTGCCCAGCAAATTAAATTCAAAATACTAACAACAACATACAAAGTCATTCACAACTCTACTCCAAGCTACATCACCAATCTTGTCTCCAAATATCACCCAAGCCGATCATCTCCAGGACTTCTCCAGAGCCTCTCCCATTCTTTGGAACTCTCTACCTCAGTCTGTCTGGCTATCTCCTACTCTGGCTGCCTTTAGGCGATCCCTGAAAACGCATCTCTTCAGGGAAGCCTATCATACCTCCAACTAACTGAATTTTTATCACTTCCATCAGCTCATCCCCCACAGTTATAACCTTTTGTACCACTTGCCCCTCCCTATAAGATTGTAAGCTCATATGTGCAGGGCCCTTTTAACCCTCTTGTATTTTATTGTATTGTAACTGTACTGTCTCCATTTATATTGTAAAGTGCTGCAAAAACTGTTAAAAACCGCTATATAAATCCTGTATAATAATAATACTTGTTTTAATAGCACAGGACTCACGTCATCACGGCACAGAGCAGTGCTATAAATGTACTCAGACCAGCGCATGTGGCTCAGTGTACATAAATGCTGATAAATAGGGAGAAGGGTTTATGACAGAAGTGACCAATAGGTTCTCTTCTTCCATAAAAAATCCTACCTGTCAGCGTTTTTTTTTTTTTAGTTTATTTCCTCTTTAAGCAATGCAGCTTGGTCACCCCACCCTGGAAACTAAGCATATATATAAATCAGTAAATTTGACTTTTTACCTAACATCCACTGGTGCGGAATCAATCACTATCAATCAAAACAAGTGGACCCAGAAGACGCACCTGCAGTGAATTTTTTGTCAGAATATAATTAAGCCCATAATCGTAGCCTTATAGCCTTAAAAATGTAACTAGCATGTCAGCCCCCTCTTCAAAAACACCCCCAAAATCCTCAATCAAAAAACCTAACCCTAACCTCTACAGTACATCTAAAGCCAAGACTTTTTTTTTTTATTGTAGACAGAGTACGGAAAAGTTATAACCCCTTTTCCTATCTGTGTTCCACTGGACTGGACTTCACTTCTTGTTTTGTACAAGCATTTTAAAGTAAGGGGAATTTCCCTCTCTTTTTTAACCCTTCACCACACTATCACCACAAAGGTCCACCCTCTCAACACACTATCACCACAAAGGTCCACCCTCTCACCACACTATCACCACAAAGGTCCACCCTCTCACCACACTATCACCACAAAGGTCCACCCTCTCACCACACTATCACCACAAAGGTCCACCCTCTCACCACACTATCACCACAATGGTGTAACCCCTCATCACGCTATCACCACAATGATCTAACCTATTACTATAAAGGCCTAAGAGATGACAATTCTCGTACGACAGAAAAAAAATTTGAAAGTGATATAATGTATTGTATTGTATGTTCGGATAAAAACTGAACTGATTAAACGAAAATCGTACGATCTGATATTGTATGAGAAAAATGTTCATCTTCGTCGGATGATCACAATTAGATTATCGTACAATCGATTCGAAAGCGGTATTTTTTGTAAGATTTTCTGATCATGTGTACGAGCCTTAACCTATCACCACATTATCAATACAAAGATCTAACCACAAAGGACCACCCCCTCGCCACACTATGACCATAAAGGCTCAACCCCTCAACACACTATCACCACAAAGGTCTCAGCATACTATGTGAAAAAATATGAAAATGAACCAAAGGATGAATGTAAGTGAAAAAACCTCATGTATGTGTTAATATGGATAAAGAAAACTAATTTCTTTACCACATAATTAGAGCAGCTGCAGTGTGAAGTTGGTGTAAACAATTAGTAAATAATAAAAAGTATACCGTGCTAAATGCTAAAAAATACATACAGGTAATAGATATGTGAATGTGTGGGCCCACACATTCAACCCGGAAATCAAGCCTTCACTGAGCCAGTGGCTGTATGAACTAACCAGGTGGATTTCACAGATTTACTTATACCTGCTGTTCACTCCGGGTGCCAGGATATTAGGCACTCATATATGTGAGTTGAATACCTTTATATTTTTTGGAATAAAAAGCTTTTTATCAACTGAGCAATGAGGCTTTTTCTATTATATCTATTTATATGAGGAGCATTCACTGCAGCCAATCATCCGTCCAAAGGACATCCACAGGGGTCGCCCCACACGCGCATTTGACCTAACTAGCGTTAGTTGGTCCACTCCCAGGGGTGAGTGCACATCTACTAGGGGGGCACACTATTTAAGCACTTAAGAAGCACGGAATCATGCATCTAATATTCAGTTCACAGCACTGGATATTGTTCCATCAGCACAAGCACCTTTTTTTCACTGGGGACTGTTTTTTAAATTTTATTAATTGTTACCAGTGTATCACTTATATCTATTACCTGTATGTATTTTTTAGCATTTAGCGCGGTATACTTTTTATTATTTCCTCAGCATACTATCACCACAAAGGTCCACCCTGTCGTCACACTTTCACCAAAAGGCTTAACTCCTCACCACACAATTATCATAAAGATCTAAACCCTCACCACAATTATCTAACTCATCACCATACTATCACCACAAAGGTCTAACCCCTCACCACACTATCACCACAAAGGTCTGAACCCTCACCACAAAGGTCTAACCCCTCACCACACTATCACCTCAAAGGTCTACCCCCTCAGCACACTATCATCAAAAGGCTTAACCCCTCACCACACTACCACCACAAAGGTCTAAACCTCACACGCAAAGGTCTATCATTACAAAGATCTAACCTTTCACCACACTATTAATACAAAGATCTAACCTCCCACCACACTATCACTACAAAGGTGTAACCCCTCACCACACTATCACCACAAAGGTCTAACCACTCATGTCACTATCACCGCAAAGGTTCATGTCACTATCACTAACCCCTTACCACAAAACTAAAAAATAATACTTTGGATACACGTTAAAGCCAAACTCTAGGCAGAAAAAAATTGAAAAATGCAGCTCAGTAATAATTATTACACCACTGAATATGTTTTTGTAATGCAAGCACAGCAAGTACCTGATTCTGACCTACTATCAGCCTCTTTAATTCTCTGTACAGCAGGGCTTGAATGTGAGAGAAAGAGGCAGTACAAAGAGCCAATAGGTTCATGTGCTAAAAAGAAGCATGCTGATTGGGCGAGAAAACATAGTGACAGATAGTGAGCTCATCACTGTACTGCTTCTCTGTTCACTGTCCAGTCACGGACTAGAGCAGGTCCAAAATGACGTGGGCTCAGAGGAAATTGAATGATTGATGCTGGCCATCAGACCAGCATCTCTAGGATGTCTAGAGGCAGGAAAAAAAAAAGTACTGCAGGGAAAATCTCAGAATTTCACAGAGAGCTTCTAGTTCCTACAGAAAGCAAGATGCAATCACCAAAACCAACTGAATGTTGGGGCCGTTAAGAAAAACTTAGAAAGTAGTCCCATGGGATTGTCACCACTATCACCCATTTGATTTAATTAAATTATATTCTTAATGAGGGGCTATGGTGGCTGTAAGTAAATGCCTCTCTATTGCTGCTTTGTTTGTTCTTTCTGATTTGTGTTTAAGGTAACAAGTTGGCTGCTGTCCCTGGGAAGATTTACCTTATTTGCTGGGCAGACTCACCAGTGTGATGTGGTTTTTGCTGGGCTGATCTTCAGTCAGCTGAGTGCTAGATTGGTGACAAATCTTTTGGCGGGAAAAGAACTAGCCAATAAGTGTAACCTTTCAACTTTATATTCTCCTCTGTCATTAGGTGGTTTCAGCATTTACTTCAGGACTATCACCTAGCACTGGATTATCTACATCCTTCCTTTGGATCTTTTGACCTGTTCCATCACCCACGCTCCTTTTTAATTAGTTCTTCCTTGTCGCTTTCAATCTTTCTGCTTCAATAAGTGTTTATTTTTACAATGCAATGAATACAGTATTAAATGTTACATCAATATATGCACATACAGTAATTGCCATTGAAAAGGTACAGGAGCATAAGAATGTCACAGGACAGGTAGTCTTTATTGGGTAATGTAGCCAACTTTGTGCGTGGACAGTGGTTTAAAGTGATTCTGTTTGGTAATAAAAGTTACAATTTATTTAATGGTTGAAATGTATTTAAATGGGTCACAGCCTAAAGTTTTCCTACATCCTTTGTTGTGCATTTTCTTTATTATTTAGGTATGGTTTTTTATGGATTGCAGAGTGTTAATGGGGTGTACAATCCCAAGACAGTTTTCGTTCTCCAGCTTATCAAACCAATGCAAGCCACATCTCAACTGAGTCAGATCAATTTGTTTATCTTTATAAAGGATTACTAACTTTCCAGGAATCACTTCACTTCTGTGGATCTAATGTTTCTGGTAAAATTCCAATTATTACCTCAGATAATGGATCCCACAGGTAATAATCAGGAATGAGGACACTCCCAACCACCATTATAGTGTGTGAGGGCAGGCAATTTTCCTGAGGAAAAGAGGGAAACATGTATGTGGCAGGAATACGTATGAGCCCTGGGAACATTAATAAATACATTCTACACCACATTACTGCCATATAAAGAGAGCATGTTTTCCTGGCAGACTCTCTTGTATGATGGTAAACACCTTATATAGGTCTCATAACAGTAATTAGAGGAGAACAATAAATGATTCCCCAGAAATGTCCTTTTTACAAGCTAATAATTATTAATAGAAGACACTACTTTGGGTCACGGCAGACTGTTGTGAACGGTGGGTGATATTATATATGAGGTAACGTCACTAGGAGAATCATGTTTGTAATCCTCAAGAGGATTTGGATTTTATCTTAAGTATGTTTCATGGTATGAATCGGTAAAAGGGAAATTCAGATGAAACTAATCACACTACACATACATCAGCAGAAGTTACCTATGTTAATAACAGCATGTCAAAATAATTAATGGATGCTGAAATATAGGCAGGTAAAGTTATATAAATTGTTTAACTTTTCCTATAAAAGCTGAGCTTTGCTCCATCCTCTTAGCTTCATGGCAACCATGGCTTACTTATGCCTTCCCATCTTTGAACTCAAAGCCTGAACTACCTATAGCCTACTCATTAGGTTCTGGTTCAGAGTCCGAGAGGGATATACTCCTATGCATCCCCTCCCTAACCCACCGTCCTGACGATCTATGTCCCTCTACCTCATCTCCAGCCCCTGATCTCCTCCCTAAAGCTGGCCACAGACGGTTGTTTTCTTTTTTTATTCAGCCAGAATTCCTCCATTCATATACAGTGCTACCCCCCGTAGGTGCTGCTGGTAACTTTGGGTTCTCTGCTCTCTCTAGCTCGAGGTCAAGCCTCACCCTCGCTGACACCACCTGAATACCTTAGCTGTGAACTCCCAGCAGACATACAAAGATAGCACACACTGCCCTTTCAGAAGATAAACAGACTGTATTGGCAGATAAAAATTTAAAATATAACAAAGCAGTTTGGTACATCAATATCAATGCACATAAACACAACAAAAGCAGAAACAATGCATCCAACAGAGGTACTAGGAAATCAAAGCCAGCATATAATGTTGTTCCGGGCCGTAAACAGTAGCTCTCCATATGAGAGATTACGCTTTTAGTGGTCAAGGAGGGTTATAACGAGAGGTAGCAGGCTAAGTAACTTGAGAGCTCTCAAACAAAGAGGTTAGACATAGGCTTTAAAATCTGAACTCAATAACAGCAACCCAGTTCAGCCCGCAGGAGTGTAGTGATTTGGACAGTCTTTATGGTGAGCTTCCGTCAGCAACATTGGGGCCCTTTAAACGGTGGAGCTCAAAACAGATAAAGACTCGGAAGGGGCAGGGGGTGGCATTAAAGCAGCCGGGGGTGAAGTCAGGCTCAGTGGGGATAAAGACCCCTTAGTGCAGCAAATCAGAGGTGAGGCAAGTTCAAAGGGCAGTTGGGGGGGTAAACAGAGATATTAGATATGAAATATTATGCAACAAGGAGGAGCAGATGGAAAGCATTCTGGCATAGGAATGGCTATAGATTTTGTATTGAGGACTGCTGCTTACTTATGGATGTAGCAGTGGGTGTGATAGAACTCTTGTAGCAAAAAAGGGGCAATGGAGATGTGTCTCTCTGTCAAGCCTAGACTAAAGAAAGGGTTAACAGGTCGGAGACCCTCTCGTTAACTCCTCTGCAGTAATCTTCCACAACAAGGCAACAAGTGATTTGTGAGCTGGGGGAACCCCTTAAGCAGCAGCACAGCAGATGGCAGCAGATGCAATGGTGACCTGGACAGTGATTTTAAATAGCAGATACCCACACCCAACTCTCCGGGACTACCCGGCTTGGCACAGTTCGGCTCAGCACAACACAGATTAATGGCTCTCTCACTCCTATCCGGTTGGCCTGTTTCCCCCAACTGCCCTTCTCTATCCCAGGCTTTTACTTTTATATGGGCCCTCCTGCTCCCAGGTGCTTATGGGCCTTGTAGTTGTGGCCCCAGGACGACTGTAGACAGGAACTTTCTTTAAGACTTGCAGGGTGCCGGACGCATGGATTTCAATGGGTTGTTTTTTTTTTTGAAGCATGTGTTTAGAGCCTGAGGCTCTAAACTTCAAAAAAGAGTGGGCTCGGGGCAGCACTGTGCCCCGAGCCCACCCAGTTGTGTGACAATAGCGAATTAATATTAATTAATTACTTAATTGATTTATACTCACTATTTCTTCCTGCTTCTCCTCCTGGCCATTCAGGAAGCAGGTCTTAAGACCCGATTGGCCAAGAGGAGAAGCAATCATATTGGCTGGGAGCAGGGAGGAGGCGCTGAAGAGGAGATACAGGGGAAAGCCGCCCAATCTGCCCGTGGCCTGGATAGGGTAAGTGCAGGGCTGATGGACGGACAGTCAAGGGGGTGGGTGGGGGGTTTAACCGAATGACCAATCAACCAACCGAATGAACGGGGGTGTTTGTCACCCCCCCCCCCAAAAAAAATAGAGCACTGATTCTGCCACTGGCTGAAGCTGCTGATCAAGGAAGGTTTTCCAACATTCTCCTTCGACATAAGCTGATCAAACGATTGACCTCTGTTGAGAAGGGACTGCCACACACTAAGAAGCAGAATTTTGATCTGTCTATGGCCAGCTTTAATCCCTCTAACCCCCAGAGTTTTCATAACTGTTTCTCAGGGTCTTCAATAATCTCCCCCTCCCCATCCCATTTTCTTGATTAGACCTACGGACCCATATGAGGCCCTCAAGTAAGGCATTCTTTTAGGCCATGATCAGCTTGAGCGAGCAGGCCCTCAAGTAAGGCATTCTTTTAGGCCATGATCAGCTTGAGTGAGCAGGGGACACACTGACAGGAGGAGCACTGAAAAAAGGAGCATGGGCACACTGAAAGGAGGAGCGCTGGCATACTGACAGGAGGAGCGTTGGGCACACTGAGAGGAAGAACACTGGCACACTGAAAGAAGGAACGCTGCCACACTACCAGGAGGAGTGTTGGCACAGTGACAGGAGCTGCTGTGAGCATGGAAGTTGGACACATTGGTAGGACTGACTGCAGGAGAGCCAGGTTACTGTAAAGGCTCTGTGAGTACTGAATTAGGGGAAAAACTGAGGCAATGTGAGTATAGTGGAATATAGTATTATTGGAGCACTGTGAGTATTGGGAGCAATCTGGAGTAACTTGGAATAACTTGGCGTATTCGGAGTAACTTGGCATACTGCAGGCAAACTTGAAGTATTGGGAGTAACTTGGAGTATTGGAAATAACTTGGGAGTACTTTGAGTAATTAGGGTAACTAGGAGTAAGTTGGAACCTCGAGTACTGGGAATAATCTGGAGTACTGGGAGTAATTTGGTGTAACTTGGGAGTAATAGGAATAGTTTGGAGTAGCTTGGAGCATTGGGAGTGACCGGGAACACTGGGAGTAACTTGGAGTACTGTCATTTGGAGTGATGAGACCAAAATTAAGCTTTTTGGCCACAACTATACACAACTTCAAGCTGTCATTAATGTTAAAGGGGACAATACACGGTATTAACAACTGGGTTATGTAAACTTTTGATCAGGGTCATTTGGGTAGTTTCTGTTGTCATTATGATTTAAAAAGAGTAAACACAGTTGATTGATGATAAATGGCTTCAGCCAAACACTACCCCATGAGTGAAAGAAATTTTTTTGTGTTATCATTCATATTCTCAGAAAAATGTCCAAGAAATCATAAATTCTGCCAGGGTATGTAAAATTATGAGCACAACTGTATATAGAGTGACCCAGCATAATACTATAATCTCTATCAATACTAATAATACTGATATAATCTCCAGTATTAAGAACTGGGGTATGTAAACTTTTGATCAGGGTAATTTGGGTAGTTTCTGTTGTCAGTATGATTTAAAAAGAGTAAACACAGTTGATTGATAATAAATGGCTTCAGCCAAACACTAACCATGAGTGAAAGAAATTTTTTTGTGTTATCATTCATATTCTCTGAAAATTGGCCAAGAAATCATAAATTCTGCCAGGATATGTAAAATGATGAGCACAACTGTACATAGAGTGACCCAACATAATACTATAATCTCTATCAATACTAATAATACTGATATAATCTCTATCAGAGTTGGTGATAATAATATAAACTAAATAATTATTCTAATTAATAAAATATGATGTGTGACCACACCAATGTGGTGAAAAAGTGGTAACCAAACCCACATAAAACATCCACTTCAATCTATATGTGTCTATATATAACCAAAGAACAAAAACAAATAACAAATGTCCAAAAAGTCTCAAAGTATTAGTGGCAAAAAATTGTAGACTAAAAAAAATATTATTAGTGAACATGTGTATCAAAAAAAGAGTAAAAAAAAACTGTGTATAACAAAAAAAGATTACAAAAGAAACTATGTTCACTCCCACAAGTGTAAGTAGCAGATTCTTCATATAACGTATCCTCCACCGCTTATGATTTAAATCACTCACCAATGTTAGTGGCTGGTAAAGACAAACCAGCAAACACGCTTATTTTAGAGGATGCAATACTCTGCAGATCTGTGGTAGATAGTGATATAAGATCTCTTCAGTAGCAGTCAATCCTGACCTCCAGCGGGCAATTTCTTTTCTTTTTCACAGTGTAATGGTCTGCAAGATATCCACTCCCAACTCTCCTCCACAGTGTATGATCAATCTCTCCAGAGAGGTGTGATCGGAAAAGAAAGAAAGCACAGCATAGTATAAAATCCTTTTAAAAAGTTTTCTTGTTTATTTAAACAACATAGCACTCACATTTAAAAGTGTCTCCCGACACTGGTAAAACAGGGATAGATATTATGTGTCTATTGGGATCTCACGATCCCATGAGTAGACATCAAATGACACGTTAGACATCAAATGTAACGTGGAAACGATGCCTCCAGCAGCTTACCCTACATACGTTTTGTCCTGCCCCGTGAGGAAGTCTATCGACGAAAAACATACATAGGGTGAGCTGCTGGAGGCATTGTTACCACGTTACATTTGATGTCTACTCGTGGGATCATGAGATCCGAATAGATAGGTCTTGTCTTTTTCTTTCTCTGTTTCTTTTCTCCCATACTATTCTTACATACATGAAGCTTTTCAGACAAGCTTGAGTACAGTACTTACAAACATCTCTGACCTTGATTTTTTAAGGGGATTCTTTCCTGTATACCCTGTCTCTTTATATGTTTTTATAACTTGTATATTGCATATCCACTGAGCATGATAGGTCTATCTCATATGAGTACCTGACATATTTGCAATATTATTTGTATTTAAACAGATGGTTTCAACCTTGAAGCACTTGTTTTTCTTGTTTTTCTCCATATTAGGAAATCATAACTTAGGAAATCATAACTCATAAACTATTTTTATATATTGTAGAGGGTTCAAGAAAAACACAACCAACAGGGAGGCAACCAAGCCGGAGCCACTTACAGAGAGTAATAGCGAGGTGACAGTTGTCTGGAGACTCGTAGATGTCAACAGCGTCTGCCACAAGGAGCAGAATACAGCCTGGCCAGTCTGTACCCAAATGGGGAGGCTTCCAGGCAGGATGGTATGTCCTTGCACTTTCCCTACGCCTCCAGAACCTCTCCTTGTCGCTAAGTACTGTCCATGACTGACAGGTATCCTGTCCCTGCACTAGCCAATTGCAAAAATGTGCTCCAAATCTGGGAGTCAGGGTCTTAAATAGACTCTTCCTACCCAAAATGGCCACCAAAGTCACAAGGGGCACCAATCCAGTTGGATAGCTGCCCCCCCCCCCCTGTGACCACGGAAACCATTGAAGAACTAGGTTCCTCCCAACTTCTTCCCCCATTAGCATTGCTGCTGAGCACGAGTGCCACCTGCAGTAGAGAAAATAGACTGCACCTGTTTACATATATATAGAGCAAAAACGTTCTTTTCCGGTTTAGGATAGAGTTAAAACCCTTGCATTTTTTTGTTGTCTCTGTCTCTATGGCTGGATTTTTCCTTCACTTCCTGTCTCAAAACAAAACAGGTAGTAAGAGATCTCAGCAAAGTGGGAGGAAATCTCCTTTTACATAGCTGTCACTGGAATAGGTGCCCCCATCTGAAGATTTCCCTTCTATTCTCGATCCAGTGACAATTCAGAGTTTCAGAATTTCCCTTGCCTTCTGTTGCAGAGACAATGATCACAAGGACAAATACAGGAGGTGAATCTCCCCAGTAGGGACAGAGACAGCAATAGAAACTCAACATAGGTTCTTACCCTTCCCTACCCAAGTACCTCCCTACAAAGTGAAAACGAATTAGTTCTAAATACACTTTAAACTTTTGAACCTGTTGAACTAACACTGGCATTCAACCACTTCCTGCCCGTAGGCATATATATATATATATATATATATATATATATATATATATATATATATATATATATATGGCCTAGGGTTGAAGTGCAGCTACAGCCATGATTCTGGTACTGTTCTACCTGCCAATAATTTTCTTCAAAGTAAACGTGATCAGAGTGGCTATACAGTCTTTTGATCAGTTTTACAGGTGACTAAAGAGAATTTGCCACAGCCCATGCTATCACAAGGGGTGTTGTTCATCCTTTGCGATAGCAATCAATTTAGTGCAAAAATAAAGGTACAGTGTAAAGAACAATACATTTAAATAAAATAAATAATGCTAAAAAAATTTCAAAGACCCCTGTACCCCTGTGCTTTTGTGCAAATGTAAACGTGCATATAGGTCAGAGTGAGAGCAATAATTCTAGCACAAGACCCCATGTGTAACTCTAACCTGGTAACCTGTAAAGGCTTTTAAAGCGCTGCCTATGGATAATTTATTTAATCAGGTATTATATTGTGTTTGTGTTCACTAAAATTCATTCAAGTGTATTTTTTCCCCAAAAATTGCGTTTGAAAAACAGGTGAGCAAATATTGTGTGACACAAAGAATTGCAACACGCACCATTGTATTCTCTAGGGCCTCTGCTTAAAAGAAATGTGTAATCTTTGGAGGTTCTAAATAAAGCCAAAAATAATATGCAGATTTTTACATGTATGATAGAAATGTCAGAACTGGGCTAGGGGTCATGTAGATAAATGAAAGGGACAACATTAACAGCTTAACTTGTACATTTTTACAAAGCAAAAAATGCATGAGAACTGTCAATTACATTGAGACCAATATTTCTGTGCAAATTCATTGCCCTCACAGAGGAGGTGATTGACATCCTCTGTAGCCGCAGGCATTCTGGCTACAGAAGCTAAATTAATTTTTAGATTCTTTCATGACTACTTGACTTTGTGGTTCTTTTCAGTGAATACTTGACATAAGGGTAGAATTAGCATAGAAAAGAGAACTACATTTTTTTTCAATCAGAATATTTTCTGCCTGTTAGAAAACAGGAACAACCAGTTAAGCAGGTGATTTCTGCAAGGAATTGTACTTTAAAGCTTGAACTGAAATTCTGGAGTTCAAGATCTCAGGCGAATGTGTATTGGGGCCAAAGGCACCACTAAATTAAACTGGGGGAGATTTAGAAAATGGGAGCATGCAAAATCTAGTGCAGCTCTATATAGAAATCAGCTTCCAGGTTTTATTGCCAAAGCTTGAAGCTTAAAAAAAAAAATGCAAATTTTTTGCAGGTAAAATGTGCATTTACTATTTTTTTGTAGGAGACTAAAAAGCATTACACCCATGATCAGCATATCGCTGGTGCCATGCAGGTCTCCAGCAGAATGTCAGTGTGAGCTGTCTACCCATACGCCGTATAGGCAGGCAGTTTCAAAACTGACAGGAAGAATCAATGAACTACCACAGCGCTCACTAAGAATTACAAGCCGCCAGCCGCAAAGGCCACAAAGGCTGTCAGTACTTGTAGTTCAATCATTCACAAAACTCTGTGCCCACACCCTCCGCCCACATGGCCGTTCTCTTTCAAAATGTGACAACTGGTACAGGGAACTTCTCCCCGTACTGCTGTCACACAATCTCCCCCACTGAGTCATCCAAAAGAATCCTAATGGGCTGCCTATACCCGTGTAAAAAAAGAATAAATGAACCCACATTGATTTAAAAAAAAACAAAAAACACAACAAAAAAGATTAATTAAATCATTTATAATCTTATTTGCATTGGAGCCTGCAAACATTACAACCACGATCAGTGGATAGTGGGTGCAATTATAAGGCTCCTGCAGACTATTTTTTCAGCCCAGGTCTGTACCAAAATACAGAAGTTTGGATACAGAGCTGGAAGAAGTATTGGCTAAATAGAGTCAGGTACATAAATATTGGGACATCTACACAATTCCAATCTTTTTAGCTCTATACACCACCACAATGGATTTGAAATGAAACTAACAAGATGTGCTTTAACTTCAGACTTTCAGCTTTAATTTGAGGGTATTTACATCCAAATCAGGTGAATGGTGTAGGAATTACAACAGTTTGTATATATGCCTCCCACTTTTTAAGGGACCAAAAGTATGGGACAGATTAACAATCATCCATCAAACTTTCACTTTTTAATACTTGGTTGCAAATCCTTTGCAGTCAATTACAGCCTGAAGTCTGGAACGCATAGACATCACCAGACACTGGGTTTCATCCCTGGTGATGCTCTGCAAGGCCTCTACTGCAACTGTCTTCAGTTCCTGCTTGTTCTTGGGGTATTTTCCCTTCAGTTTTGTCTTCAGCAAGTGAAATGCATGCTCAATCGGATCCAGGTCAGGTGATTGACTTGGCCATTGCATAACATTCCACTTCTTTCCCTTAAAAAACTCTTTGGTTGCTTTCGTAGTACGCTTCGGGTCATTGTCTATCTGCACTGTGAAGCGCCGTCCAATGAGTTCTGAAGCATTTTGCTGAATATGAGCAGATAATATTGCCCGAAACACTTCAGAATTCATCCTGCTGCTTTTATTAGCAGTCACATCATCAATAAATACAAGATAACCAGTTCTATTGGCAGCCATACATGCCCACGCCATGACACTACCACCACCGTGCTTCACTGATGAGGTGGTATGCTTTGGATCATGAGCAGTTCCTTTCCTTCTCCATACTCTTCAATTTCCTTCACTCTGGTACAAGTTGATCTTGGTCTCTTCTGTCTATAGGATGTTGTTCCAGAACTGCGAAGGCTTTTTTAGATGTTGTTTGGCAAACTCTAATCTGGCCTTCCTGTTTTTGAGGCTCACCAATGGTTTACATCTTGTGGTGAACCCTCTGTATTCACTCTGGTGAAGTCTTCTCTTGATTGTTGACTTTGACACACATACACCTACCTCCTGGAGAGTGTTCTTGAGCTGGCCAACTGTTGTGAAGGGTGTTTTCTTCACCAGGGAAACAATTCTTCGGTCATCCACCACAGTTGTTTTCCATGGTCTTCCGGGTCTTTTGGTGTTGCTGAGCTCACCGGTGCGTTCTTTCTTTTTAAGGATGTTCCAAACAGTTGATTTGGCCACACCTAATGTTTTTGCTATCTCTCTGATGGGTTTGTTTTGTTTTTTCAGCCTAATGATGGCTTGCTTCACTGACAGTGGCAGCTCTTTGGATCTCATATTGAGAGTTGACAGAAACAGATTCCAAATGCAAATAGCACACTTAAAATTAACTCTGGACCTTTTATCTGATCCTTGTAAATGGGATAATGAGGGAATAACACACCTGGCCATGAAACAGCTGAGCAGCCAGTTGTCCCATTACTTTTGGCCCCCTAAAAAGTGGGAGGCACATATACAAACTGTTGTAATTCCTACACCGTTCACCTGATTTGAATGTAAATACCCTCAAATTAAAGCTGAAAGTCTACAGTTAAAACACATCTTGTTCATTTCATTTCAAATCCATTGTAGTGGTATATAGAGCCAAAAAGATTAGAATTGTGTCGATGTCCTAATATTTATGGACCTGACTGTACAAGTGAGGTTGTAGGGTAGGCAGGTGGCGCACTCCTTCATGTTCCCCTTCTTGTTGGGTACCAAGTGTGGGTCACAAAAAAGAGGCCTGCCCAGGGGTGGGTTCTTCTGCACCACGCTAGGCACCTTGGATTGGGTCACTGCCTTACACATGGGGTACCTTTACTTAAACAGATGACTGAATTCTAGTTAAGTCCCCGTGTTAATGTATACCTTCACTGTCACAGTTGCATTTAGGAGGGACATGTCAACTCCACCAGTCCACCACATTTCCGCTACCTCTCTACCAGTAACGGAATGGAACCCCACTGAGCACCTTATGTGCCCTGCATTAACTCTTTGTCTTCCATACCTGTGCACAGACTGGTGGCCTCTGTGGTGCCATTCTGCTCCCATTGCTATGAGAGTCAGTCCGCCCACAAAGAGTGTACCAACAACTCCCTTCTGCAAGAGGCTGTCCCACCTATCACAGGTACACACTTAGCACAGACTGCATGTGAAACCTTCGTTACCCTTGGTGACCACTTGAATATTCACGCTTTATACTTTTGTGCTGTTGTCTACATAACCCAGTGTATTTAACTGACCCGACTGTGAACTATGTGATGGTTACTTGCATTACACCTCTTTAGTAACTTCGGACCAGGCAAAGACAAAGTCTCAAAAATTTAACTGGAAATTCGCAGCATTCAGAACAAGGTGCACAGTCTCTTTCTAACATCCCTAATCCCTAACTCAGGCTTGGTACTGTAGCTGCCCCAGAATACCTGCACAGGATAGAGTCCATTATGGCAGAGCTTCACAACTTGTGTCTTCAGGCCAATTGTAGATCTCAGTGGTATGGCTCTCTATCCATAGGTGCCCCGGCTTCGGCAGTAGGCAGCATATCCTGTAGTAAGCACGCCTTGGATCGGACACTTGTCTCATTTTATACAGCAAGTGTGGGTCGGACCCAAGAAAGCCCACCAAGAAAGATCCAGGAAGCAAGTTAACCCTCCCGGTTGGGGCAGCACTAAACTCAACCTGCTTACACTGTGACGTCACCGCACATGTGCTTTTTGGAGTTCTACTAGTCCCTCGGTGATCCTGTGATTGCATGACACAACTAAACACAAGCACAAGCACAGCTGTACCAAATTCAAAATACACAGGGTGCTCCAGGGAGAAGAACCCCTGGATTCAATAGGGAAGGGTTTGGGCTGTTTGGGGTGAGGGCCAGCAGAGTATGACAATGTTTCATGTAAAACCCCAATTAAGAGTATAAGATACCAAATATGTCAGAAAGGTGGACCTAGCCTTTATGGTTCGGCCAAGCTCTTCAGAGGAGGGGAAGTGCAAAACCAGTCAGTCATGAACTTAAACATAATAAATTGTTAATGAAACAAAGTGAATGTCGCGCCCATTGTTGTAGAGTTCAGAAATCTAAGGCCCTGTATACACGATCAGAAAATTGTATGAAAAATGCCGCTTTTTAATTGACCGTACGATAAGCGGATCGTTAGTACAGAGCTTTTGAAAGCTGATCATGACAGTTCATCTGATATTATCTGATCAGACATGCACCAAAAATTTTTTCGCTTGATGCCAGATCGTGCGATTTTCGTTTAATCAGTACAGCTGTCGTTCTAAAATGCAATACAAATGTATTACAACACATTACATCTCTTCCGAATTCTTATTCTGTCGTACGAGAATTTTATTGACTTTAGTAAACCCTTCAGGTTCGATCTGAAATTAGCCTGCAAAAAAAAATCTCATTGTGTGTACCAGGCATTAGTTTATTAGCCCTTTATTTAAGATGACACACAGTATCAAATCCAATGCATTTCCATGATTACTAACGTCCCACTTCATGAGGGCATTGGGAGCTGTTTAAGATCGGGAAGAATAATTCTTAGAGAAGGGTTCAGGAACCTGTCTTTGTGATATAGAACTGCTAAGGCTATCAAGCAGTGTTTTCAAACTCTGGGCACCCCTACCATCTAACCGTGTTTATAGAGCGTTGACTATTTTCTGCAGCTGGCATGACTGTGTCTCTCTCTGTAAATTTCAGTAATTCAAAACAGCTAGGGTGCAATAGGACACACCTGAGAGCACTCAAACTTATTAGAAATACTGTGATTTATGTCTCGGGCCCCATCCTTGCTTCTAGGAAATAAGATGTGAAAAAAAATGTGGATTCTGCTTCATCAGCATCTGTACAGATCACATTCCTCTGAGTCATTTTTTTTAGGGTCCTCTGTCTGTTCTTTTCCCTCTGGGCTAAGAACGTGAGACACACCACCAGCTTTATCATACAATAGTTAAAAAATAAACTTGTGCACTGCTATGGTGGTGATGATAAAGTAAAATTCCAACTGTGAAATAAATTAAACTAATAGGAGACCAGCTGCTACCATTCAGTAAGTGAACTCACACACTAGGAAATAGTTAAAAAAGCAATTAAAAGAGTAAGAGTAATAAAGAGCAAGAGTAAGAGTAATAAAAGAAGATCTTCGGTCACCAGGAACACCAGCTTCAATAATAAAGGGCACACTCCTTTTGTACAAAACGATCCTCAAGTGTCGTTTAAAATATACAGAAAGTTCATTGCACAATACTGTTAAAAATAGAATTTATTGAAACATAAAAATGTGCACTCACACTCCTCATCTTGTATCAAATGCAGTTAATATCTCCACGATATGAGCTCCTCGCCTCCTCACCGCTAATTCCGATGTATGAGACACTGGAAGTGACGTCACCAGCTCCACCCGACATGTTGCGTCACTTGGCACGTGACTTCTTCCCTTTGAAGAAGTCACGTGCCAAGTGACGCAATGCCTCAGGTGGAGCTGGTGACGTTACTTCCAATGTCTCGTAGATCGGAATTACCGGTGAGGAGGCGAGGAGCTCATATCTTGGAGATATTAACTGCATTTAATACAAGATGAGGAAAGTGTGACTGCACATTTTTATGTTACAATAAATTCTATTTTTAACGGTATTGCACAATGAACTCTTTCTGTATATTTTGAGCGACACTTGAGGATCATTTTGTACAGAAAGAGAGTGCTCTTTATTCTTGGAGCTGGTGTTCCTGATGACCGAAGAAGCGAAGATCTTCTATTATTACTCAAGGCTTGAATAGACCCTGGTGGGTCTTTTTTTGAGGTGAGTGGCCATTTCACTCAGCGGTGATTGGTGGAGATGATTGCACATCCATTGTTTTGAGGCATGAATTGCATCACTTATTTACAAGCAAGAGAGACATTTATTTTTCTTCCGAATTATAACAAGTTTTTGGACTTTTTTTTCATCTTTTGGACTTTTTTATACAAATTTTATTTTTCACCTTTATATTTTTATTGTTTAGATGTGGAGTTTGATCGTTTTGAATAAGTGCATCATTAAATTGCTTTTTTAACTTTATCATACTATGCCTCTTCCAACTGCCATTGTCTGCTGTAGAGGTTCACTATACAGCAGATCACATCATTGCGATGTGGTACCACATGCATGTTATGCACATTATGTCATGCATCCACTTACGTTGTTGTGAGGCAGCCCATTTACTTATATAGGCTGTCAATGCACCAACGGACCTAAATATGCATCTGCACATTTTTTAGGGTGTATTATTGTACATTATGGGAGAGATTGGCTAAAACTGGTGCACACAGAATCTGGTGCTGCTGTGCATCTTAACCAATCGGCTTCTAACTTCAGCTTGTTCAGTTAAGCTTTGACAATAAGGCTCTGTTCACATCTGAGCAATCCGAATCGTGGGCGGAATCGCCACGCTTCTGCCCGCGATTTGAAATAGCGGCAAATCGCAGAATGCCCGTGCAATCCCCCTCACTTCTAATGGCACCTTGCAAGGTGCCTTGCAAGTTTATGGGGCTGCATTTCTGCAAATGGAGTTGGAGATTTGGTCAGGATCAATGGTGTCCTCAATGCTGAGAAATATGCAGATACATATCCATCATGCCATAACATCAGGGAGGCATGTTATTGGCCCCAATTTTATTCTGCAGCAGCACAATGACTCCAAACATACAGCCAATGTGATTAATAATAACAATAACAATATAAGATACTGGGTTTAATTCACCAAATTAGTTACAGGCTCCTCGGAGGACTCCCCGCCCCTCATTGCTCCTCTCCCCAACCTTTCTTCTTCCCCTCTATCTTTCCTATTTATTTTTCTATTTCTTTACTAAACCTCAAGGTATCGTCTGTAGCTCACGCCAAACCAGCACACTATCTTCTTGTCCCCTCTAGGCTTATTTCTGCCTACCATTACATGCTCTATTCTCAGGTGGGCTTCGCACCAGCCATTGACTAGGATGAGCACTTCAATAGCTCTCTCTTGTTATAGCCTGGCCTTTTGGCCTGTAATATGGATACACATTAACATCAAGTGCTGCTCTATACACCACCATTACTCTGCCTATGCCGCCCCAAGCCTTTGAAGCGCACATTATTTAAGTATCTGAATGTTGTACGGTGCATCTTTTCCCTCCAATTAAGCAGAACTATATGTCATAATGGCACCTACAGTGCCTTGAAAAAGTATTCGTAACCCTTGAAATTTTTCACATTTTGTAATGTTACAACCAAAAACGTAAATTTATTTTATTGGGATTTTATGTGATAGTCCAGCACAAAGTGGCACATAATTGTGAAGTGGAAGAAAAATAATAAATGGTTTTCCAAATTTTTTACAAATAAATATCTAAAAAGTTTGGTGTGCATTTGTATTCAGCCCCCTTTACGCTGATATCCCTAACTGAAATCTAGTGGAACCAATTGCCTTCAGAAATCTCCTAAATAGTAAATAGAGTCCACCTGTGTGTAATTTAATCTTAGTATACAGTGCCTTGAAAAAGTATTCATACCCCATTGACATTTTCTACATTTTGTCATGTTACATCCAAAAATGTAAATGTATTTTATTGGGATTTTATGTGATAGACCAACACAAAGTGGCACATAATTGTGAAGTTGAAGGAAAATGATAAATGGTTTTACATTTTTTTTTTACAAATAATTATCTCCAGTGCTGCTCCTTCCTCAGGCCTGAGGAAGGAGCAAGAATGCTCCAACCATGAAGCCACCTCCTCTCACCCTGCACCGTCATCTCTGATCGTTCCTGTGTTCCCTGCTGTTCTCATAATCTGTGAATCCTGGAATCCACCTGCACGAGCTGTCAGCTGTACTTCAGAGACACGGACGTAGGATTACTATCATGCTTGTGTTTATGCTCCCTTTGTGAGTAGTTTCACTTTTGACTTATCATTAAATGGTTTACTAATACTGCACTTAGAGGCGCTGTGTTTCCTTTGTTGCATTGCAGAGACTGCTTCTAGCTCTTCACACTGGCTGCTCTTAGTGCTGGAACATGGATTCCTCTCCCTCTTCATCTTAGAGACTGTTGCTATGGACTTTGTCCCTCCTATTGAGAGACTCTTTATAACACATTTATTTGATCTGTGTACACCTCCAGCGTCTCTCCTCAAATGAGCGCTGAATTTATTTTTTGTTTCTTTGCAAAATAGCTCCAGCTCTGTCCGATTGAATGGAGAGCGTCTGTGAACAGCAATTTTCAAGTCTTGCCGCAGATTCACAATTGGATTTAGGTCTGGATATGCTTTGATCTAAACCATTCCATTGTAGCTCTGGCTGTATGTTTAGGGTCATTGTCCTGCTGGAAGGTCAACCTCCGCTCCAGTCTCAAATCTTTTGCAGACTCCAATGCCCCGTAAACACGATCAGATTTTCCGACAACAAATGTTGCATGTGAGCTTGTTGGCGGAAAGTCCAACCGTGTGTACGCTTCATGGAACATTTGTTGTCGGACTTTCCGCCAACAAATGTTGGCTAGCAGTTTTTCAAATTTTCCGCCAACAAATTTTTATTGTCGGACTTTCCGATTGTGTGTACACAAGTCTGTCACACAAAAGTCCACGCATGCTCAGAAGCGGCTGGTCTTGTAAACTAGCGTTTGTAATGGAGAATTAACATTTGTGACGTGGCAAATTAGGAAATCTCCAAATGCAGCGCACATTCTCTTCTTCTTTAATGGGATAATAATGAAGCTGCTTTGCTGGTGATACTCATGGAGTTATTGCAAACGAATTTCCAAAGACTTTTTTTTTCAAGTGATATCAAGAATAATAATAATAGCGCAAAATAAAAAACGCAAAAAGAAAAGCGCGAATCAACACTCACCAAACTGCTACTAACATGAAATTATCAGAAGGAGCCCAAAGGGTGGCGCTAAAGAGCTGAAAAAGCACGTAGTACGTCTAGTACGTCACTACGTTTGTAATTGTTGGCCAACATTTGTGTGACCATGTGTATGCACGACAACTTGGAGCCAACAACCTTCGAACAAAATTCCATGGTTTTGTTGTTGGAAAGTCCGATCGTGTGTACAGGGCATAACAGGTTTTCCTCTATGATTGCCCTGTATTTGGCGCCATGCATATTCCCATCAACTCTGACCAGCTTCCCTCTCCCTGCTGAAGAAAAGCATCCCCACAACACGATGCTGGCACCACCATGTTTTATGGTGTGGATAGTGTGTTCAGGGTGATGTGCAGTGTTAGTTTTCTGCCACACCTAGTATTTTGCTTTTAGGGCAAAAAGTTCAATTTTGGTCTCATTTGACCAGAGCACCTTCTTCCACATATTTGCTGTGTCCCCCACATTGCTTCTCGCAAACTGCAAACAGGACTTCTTATGGCTTTCTTTCAGCAATGGCTTTCTTCTTGCCACTCTTCCATAAAGGCCAGCTTTGTGAAGTGCGGGGAAAAGTGCGATCGAATTGTGTTGTCGGAAATTCCGATCGTGTGTGGGCTCTATCAGACTTTTTCCGTCAGAATTTCCGACACACAAAGTTTGAGAGCAGGATATAAAACTTTCCAACAACAAATCCGACGCAAAAAGTGCCACGCATGCTCAGAATAAATTAAGAGACGAAAACTATTGGCTACTGCCCCGTTTATAGTCCCGACGTGCATGTTTTACATCACCGTGTTCAGAACGATCGGATTTTCCGACAACTTTGTGTGACCGTGTGTATGCAAGACAAGTTTGATCCAACATCCGTCGAAAAAAATCCATGGATTTTGTTGTCGGAATGTCTGATCAATGTCCGATCGTGTGTACAGGGCATAATAGTTGTCCTGTGGAGAGATTCTCCAACATGAGCTGTGGATCTCTGCAGCTCCTCCAGAATTACTATGGGCCTCTTGGCTGCTTCTCTGATTAATACTCTCCTTGCCCGGCCTATCAGTTTAGGTGGATGGCCATGTTTTGGTAGGTTTGCAGTTGTGCCATACTCTTTCCATTTTCAGATGATGGATTGAATTGAGATGTTCAAAGCTTGGGATATTTTTTTACATTTTAACCCTGCTTTAAACTTCTCCACAACTTTTTCTGTACTACTTTTTGCAATTTCGAGCTGCGATTTACATTGATATCTGTGCAGAAATCTGCACAGATGTCTCTGAAATTGCGGCTGAAATTGGGACTGACATGCGGGAGTGAAATTGTGCTAGTTCAGCTGAACTCGCACGGCTTCATTCCCCCAGCTCAGTGTGAACCTGGGCTTCACGGAGCACTGTTCAATCCATCATCCCAAAATGGAAAGAGTATGGCACAACTGCAAACCTACAAAGACATGATCGTCCACCTAAACTGACAGGCTGGGCCAGGAGAGTATTAATCAGAGAAGCAGCCAAGAGGCCCATGGTAACTCTGGAGGAACTGCAGAAATCCACAGCTCAGGTAGGAGAATCTGTTCACAGGACAACTATTAGTCGTGCACTCCACAAATCTGGCTTTTATGGAAGAGTGGCAAGAAGAAAACCATTGTTGAAAGAAAAAAAATCCTCTGATGAAGTCACGTGACGTGACGATACGCCTCAGGATTGGAGCACGGGAACTGTCACAGACTGACGATAGGATACGAGCTCGGTGCTCGTGGATGTTTTTTACTATAGCCTTCTGCTAAATGTAAGTGTACCATGTTGTTTTTAACCTAATAAACTGATTTATATACGGGATTACGCTATGTGCACTCTCTTCCAACACTGCACATATATTCATCCCATTGTGACGAGCATTGAGGAAATGGGGACGGTTTGAGGACACCCTTTTGAGGTATACGAACTCGGCGTTCGTTGGATTGATGCCCACACTCATTTTACAAAAGTGAGTGCATCCCCCTTCTGTGTCCTGTCCCCTTTTTCCACTCTGGCCGCCACGGAGTTATACTATATACTGTCTGCTTATGTTTTTTATATACCATCCTGCACACCCACCACCCAAATCGTCTGAACTACTGGATGGGACCCTTGCCTGCTGGTGATTTGTTATTGGATTACAAGCTGTTGTCTTGCAGCAGTAAGGTGAGCTGCTTGCGAGCACAGAGGTGTCCCCACTGAAGACTTTGTTTCCCTTTCCTGTGGCTTGCGGACTTGCCTTTTTTGGAACTGATGACTCATTGTTTGAGCACTTTGTATTACAAGGTGGAGGGACTGTTCACCATTTATTTATTTACTTGGAGTCACTAATAAGAATTTGCTGAGTTACCACATATGTGCTAGTATGATACTAGCCCTTTTGCACTGAGATTCCTTTTTTTTGTTTTTTTTTGTTTCAGTATTTACAATATTTTTTATGTGCTAGTATATATTTATATTTATATATTTATATATTTTTATTTGGTTCATTTTTTTTGTACCCACACTGTATTTGTCACTCATTTGTAGCTTTTTATACGTTTTAGGCAATTTTGTTTCCTCGGTCTATTCAGATTTAGTGCCCATGAGACCGCACTTTATTATATTTCATTATACTGTTATATTTTGTATAATTTTTTCCATTTTGCCTTTCTGGAACTGATGACTCATTGTTTGAGCACTTTGTACTACAAGGTGGTGGGACTGTTCACCATTTAGTTATTTTTCTTGGAGTCACCAATAAGTATTTGCTGAGTTACCACATATGTGCTAGTATGATACTAGCCCTTTTGCACTGAGAATTTTCTTTTCTTTTGTTTCAGTATCTACAATATTTTTCATGTGCTACTATGATACTAGCCCTCATGCTCATTATTCCTTTTGAGAAATGTTTTTTTCATTATTTCACTCACCTCTCTATTCCCCTTCCTCTTCCCCCTTCCCCTCTTTATCACAGCGCAATCACCACTCACTTTATACATACCACTTTTGTCTGTTTGGATCAGCCATTTTAGGTGTTGCAGCAGTGCCCCTTAGCATAGGTATTTCTGACAGTGCAGGAGTTTCTTCATTATTTATCTAATTGTTGAAAGAAAGCCATAAGAAGTCTTGTTTGCAGTTTGTGAGTAGCCTCTGATCAGATGAGACCAAAATTGAAAGTTTTGGCCTAAAAGCAAAATGCTATGTGTGGCAGAAAACTAACACTGCACATCACCCTGAACACACCATCCCCACCTTGAAACATGGTGGTGGAAGCATCATGTTGTTGGGATGCTTTTCTTCAGCAGGGACAGGGAAGCTGGTCAGAGTTGATGGGAAGATGGATGGAGCCAAATACAAGACAATCTTAGAAGAAAACCTGTTAGAGTCTGCAAAAGACTTGAGACTGGGGCAGAGGTTCACCTTCCAGCAGGAGCTACAATAAAATGGTTTAGATCATGGCCCAGTCAAAGTCCAGACCTAAATCCAATTGAGGATCTGTGGCATGACTTGAAATCTGCTCTCCATCCAATCTGACAGAGCTTGAGCTATTTTTGCAAAAAAAAAATGGGCAAAAACTTCACTCTCTAGATGTGCAAAGCTGGTAGAGACATCCCCAAAAAGACTTGCAGCTGTAATTGCAGTGAAAGGTGGTTCTACAAAGTATTGACTCAGGGGGGCTGAATACAAATGTACGCCACACTTTTCACATATTTATTTGTAAAAAAATTTGAAAAACGTTTATCATTTCCCTTCCTCTTCACAATTATGTGTCACTTTGTGTTAGTCTATCACATAAAATCACAATAAAATACAGTTAGGTTTTTGGATGGAACATGACAAAATGTGGAAAATGTCAAGGGGTGTAAATACTGTATCAAGGCACTGTACATGGTGTAACATTTCTTCCTCTGAAATCACAAGTGGAAGGGAGAGAGCTCTGAGCCCTCCCTGGTATTTATGTGGCTTACAGCAGGGGTCAGAAAGCCCGGGAAAAGAGTCTAGACATAGTTAACCCTTTCCTATTCTGGGCAGCCTGTAAGGCCCCTTTCACACTGGGGCGATAGGGGGCGTCGGCGGTAAAACAGCGCTATTTTTAGCGCTGTTTTACCGTGGTATTCGGCCGCTAGCGGTGCGGTTTTAACCCCCCGCTGATGGCCGAAAAAGGGTTAAAACCCCTTGTATAGCGCGGCTATAGCCGCGCTGTCCCATTGATTTCAATGGGCAGGAGCGGTTTAGGAGCGGTGAATACACCGCTCCTTCACTGCTCCAAAGATGCGGCTTGCAGGAGATTTTTTCTTCTCCTGCCAGCGCACCGCTTCAGTGTGAAAGCCCTCGGGCTTTCACACTGAACAAACAGCGGAGGCTGTTTAGGGGCGGTTTGCAGGCGGTATTTTTAGCGCAATAACGCCTGCAAACCGCCCCAGTGTGAAAGGGGCCTAACTGTCTGTGTAACCACATACACATACAATAACACATACAATACATTCAATGACACCCCACAAGCACCTTCTTACAGACATGTATATGTGCGTGCAAGAACACATGGACAACCAAAAAATATTGCAGTTAAAAAACGAACATGAGCTTGTTTGTCGCATTTGTCTTCTCATTGAAGTGAATGTGCTGAAATAAACGCCTGATGTCATACTACAGTCGTTTGAATGTGGGGGTTATGGCTCCTCCACCTTCCCCTTTGTTTCCTTTTTTTTTTTAATGTTTCTTGAGGTCCAGTTATTTTGCTACCCTGAGAACAAGGTTTTATATGAAGATCACATAAGTTAGGGTTTTGTTTATAAGGGCAGCACTACAGAGAGTCCAGAGCAGTGCTCCACTAAGTTATTTTGGTTGTCCTAATACCCTCTAGCCATCCCAGCTAGTCTCTTGACATTTCATTATAACATATGTGCAATAGTCCTGTTTAATCCTCTAACCTGCACTAGTAATTCACTTGGTTATTATGGGTAATATTCCTTTTTGTTATGGACTTAGGAGCCCCCAGTCTCTCTGGTCTGCACAGACTCCAGCGTTGGTCCAGGGTTCACACAAGCAGACTGCGAGTAGAGCTATAATTGGCCACTTACAAAGGCAGATTGTGAATAAACGGATGACAATAACAGGTTGTGCTGTGTGAATAGTAAGGTCACGCACTATTTATAAACTGACAGACACAGCCCAGGGGCACGCAGCAGAGACCGCTTAGTATATTCAGGTGTTCACATCATTTATTACACATCGGAAGCACTGAATGCTATCCGGCTATTCTGTGCCAGAAACAGACATTGGTAGCATTGCTCCCAACTGTCCCTGATTTGGAGCAATGTCCCTCTGTCCCTCTTTCCCCTCATTTGTCCCTCAATTTGGTCTGATCTATATAGTTGTATATAAAATGCACTTTTTATCTTTCAAACAGTGTTTCCCAGTGCTAAACCTTTCATCCAAATTATAAATTGCTGCATTTGTAAATTTTAAAAGACAATATAAAGGAATAGTAGTGGTAGAATAAAGTCCCTTGTGGATTTAATTAACTTTTTTTTGGTTAATTCTACTTTAAGGGGGCGTGGCAGGGGGCGTGTCCTATGCCTACATACATTTGTTAGTATTCCTAGTACTAGTATGCCTATCTCAAAATGTTGGGAGGTATGTTGGTAGTAAAGAATAAAACTGATTACACATGGGATCTGATCATTCAGAAACAAATCACAAGACCCTCTGATTCTCGTCCTCATCATTATTCAAGTCTCGACAACGAATCTCCTCGCTACAGTCCTCTTTAGGGTTTGTCAACAAGTATGCAGCGAGGGCCTGCTCTATAGTGGCCACACACGTAACGATCTGGCCGAAAAATTCTTCACAAAACCGGATAATATGATTAGATCTATGGATTATCAAACAGATGCATACTATGGAGTGGATTTATTAAAGGCAAATAGACTGTGCACTTTGCAAGTATACTTGCACTCATTTCCCAGAGCTTGGTAAATGTGGTAGAGCTTCACTTTGTAAAGCAGGGGTCCCCAATCCCCGGGCTGCAGACCGGTGCCGGTACACCTCCTGTCGCTGAACAGGCCACGCAGTGGGTGATGGACGGCGACAGAGGTACGTGCAGGACTATCACAGACTGCGGTCGCTGCTCACCTCCTGCTGTGCGGCCATGCCTGTGTGTCCTCTCCCAGCTCCACCGCCTGCACGACCGACAATTTCATCCTATCAGCAGGGCAGGGGGTGGGAGGAGCTGCAGATTGGAATGGAGAGCTCCTCCTGCCCCCTGCCCTGCTGATAGGATGACATTGTCGCCGGGCTTGCAGACGGAGGAGCTGGGCACTGTTACAGTGCCCCTTTACAGTGCAGTCCTCTTTATATCACAGCCCCCCTTTAGATTACAGTGCCCCTTTACAGTGCAGTCCCCTTTACATCACAGCCCCCCTTTTCATTACAGTGCCCCCTTTACAGAGCAGTCCCCATTACATTAATGTAAAGTGGACTGCATTTTAAAGGGGCACTGTAATGTAAAGAGGTGCTGTGATGTGAAGGGGAACTGAGGACACCGTGAGACTGCTTTAAAAGGGGAAATGTGATGTAAAGTGGGACTGTGGACACTGATATAAAGGGGGGACTGTGCTGTAAAGAGGGGTTGTGGTGTAAAGAGGGCTGAGGACAGACTTTGTGAATATGCCATCCCCCCAACCCTTCCACCAAAACCATATACAGTGGGGACGGAAAGTATTCAGACCCCCTTAAAGTTTTCACTCTTTGTTATATTGCAGCCATTTGCTAAAATCATTTCAGTTCATTTTTTTCCTCATTAATGTACACACAGCACCCCATATTGACAGAAAAACACAGAATTGTTGAATTTTTTGCAGATTTATTAAAAAAGAAAAACTGAAATATCACATGGTCCTAAGTATTCAGACCCTGTGCTCAGTATTTAGTAGAAGCACCCTTTTGATCTAATACAGCCATGAGTCTTTTTGGGAAAGATGCAACAAGTTTTTCACACCTGGATTTGGGGATTCTCTGCCGTTCCTCCTTGCAGATCCTCTCCAGTTCTGTGAGGTTGGATGGTAAACGTTGGTGGACAGCCATTTTTAGGTCTCTCCAGAGATGCTCAATTGGGTTTAAGTCAGGGCTCTGGCTGGGCCATTCAAGAACAGTCACGGAGTTGTTGTGAAGCCACTCCTTCGTTATTTTAGCTGTGTGCTTAGGGTCATTGTCTTGTTGGAAGGTAAACCTTCGGCCCAGTCTGAGGTCCTGAACACTCTGGAGAAGGTTTTTGTCCAGGATATCCCTGTACTTAACCGCATTCATCTTTCCCTCGATTGCAACCAGTTGTTCTGTTCCTGCAGCTGAAAAACACCCCCACAGCATGATGCTGCTACCACCATGCTTCACTGTTGGGACTGTATTGGACAGGTGATGAGCAGTGCCTGGTTTTCTCCATACATACCGCTTAGAATCAAGGCCAAAAAGTTCTATCTTGGTCTCATCAGACCAGAGAATCTTATGTCTCACCATCTTGGAGTCCTTCAGGTGTTTTATAGCAAACTCCATGCGGGCTTTCATGTGTCTTGCACTGAGGAGAGGCTTCCGTCGGGCCATTCTACCATAAAACCCCAACTGGTGGAGGGCTACAGTGATGGTTGACTTTCTACAACTTTCTCCCATCTCCAGACTGCATCTCTGGAGCTCAGCCACAGTGATCTTTGGGTTCTTCTTTACCTCTCTCACCAAGGCTCTTCTCCCCCTATAGCTCAGTTTGGCAGGATGGCCAGCTCTAGGAAGGGTTCTGGTCGTTCCAAACATCTTCCATTTAAGTATTATGGAGGCCACTGTGCTCTTAGGAACCTTAAGTGCAGCAGAAATTTTTTTGTAACCTTGGCCAGATCTGTTATATGAAAAGAAAAAAACAAACTCCACGCCAAGTGAAATTAGAAGTGAAAAAAAATGAAAATGGTTACATAATGAGCTGCTCCCCAAGTTGAGCAAAAAGTTGGTCAATAATATGTAAGTAGGTAGGGGGCGCTAGTGATTAATAATGAAAAAACAAAAAAGAGTGACACAGCTAAGTATCAATATAAAAAAACTTATCACACACATAAAAACATGAATGGTGAAAAATAAAATAAAAATTATATTACACAATAAAAAATGATAATAATAAAGTCCCAATAATTGAATGAACACACTAAGACAGTGGAGCAAAAAAATCTTCCAAGATAGATTGATTCCTCAATGTAGAAAAATGGAAAAACCTTCACCAAGAGTTAAAGTGCACCTTGCAGTGGTAGATAGATATCTGCTTACCAGATACCAATGACTCCTTTAGTTAAAAAGAGTCATTAGCGCTTGTGCAGGATTGTGCCTGCTCACATGGGATGGCTGGATGCTGGATGGTAATAGGCAAAGGACCCTTCTTGCCTCGGTACTCAGACATGGGATATATTAAAGACAATAGAATCTTCCATAGTGTAAAATGGTTTATTAAAATTGTAACAGGCAAAAAATAAAGCCAAATGGCCGCTTACATTAAAAAGTGCCTACCCGGCACTGGGGCTGCTCGCTCATCTGGGTAAGAGTCTCAGTGAAGATGCTGTAGCACTACCTCGATGGTCGGCATGCGTTCCACCCGGCGTGTGCAGCAACCAGAGATACCGGACGTAGGGGGAGATCACGTGACCACGTACCGATCCGACGTACATTTCGTATGAACGTCTTCAGGGAAGCATCAGATCTGTGCCTTGCCACAATTCTGTCTCTGAGCTCTTCAGGCAGTTCCTTTGACCTCATGATTCCCATTTGCTCTGACATGCACTGTGAGCTGTAAGGTCTTATATAGACAGGTGTGTGGCTTTCCTAATCAAGTCCAATCAGTATAATCAAACACAGCTGGACTCAAATGAAGGTGTAGAACCATCTCAAGGCTGATCAGAAGAAATGGACAGCACCTGAGTTAAATATATGAGTGTCACAGGAAAGGGTCTGAATATTTAGGACCATGTGATATTTTAGTTTTTCTTTTTGAATAAATCTGCAAAAATGTCAACAATTCTGTTTTTCTGTCAATATGGGGTGCTGTGTGTACATTAATGAGGAAAAAAATGAACTTAAATGATTTTAGCAAATGGCTGCAAAATAAGAGAGTGAAAAATTTAAGGGGGTCTGAATACTTTCCGTCCCAACTGTATATTCACATAGTGGGGGAGATTGACTAAAGCAGGTGCACACAGAATCTGGTGCAGCTGTGCATAGTAATAACCAATCCATTTACAGGTTTTATTGTTAAAGCTTGATTAAACAAGCTGAAATTAGAAGCTTATTGGCTACCATGCACAGCTGCATCAGATTCTATGTGCAACAGTTTTTGTAAATCTACTCCACAGTCTATTTGCCTTGAGTAAATCCACCCCATGTTGTTTCTGTAGTTAATTGTTTTGATGATACTGCCACCTTGTGAATATTGTTTTCACTGCATGTCATTTTCTGTATTTCCTCCCCTTTGTATGATGTAATTTCCTTTTGCGTGAGCTACTCTACCCTTCATACAGTGCACACATTAACTTCCCTGGCGGTATGATTATGTCAGATTTTTGTTGCTCAAAGCGGTACATTGTTGTGCATGGAAATTTGGCGTTTTATATTGTAGGCCTGTAATTCCTATGCCCCGTACACACGATCGGATTTTACGACAACAAATGTTGGATGTGAGCTTGTTGGCGGAAAGTCCGACCGTGTGTATGCTCCATTGAAGATTTGTTGTCGGACTTTCCACCAACAAATGTTGGCTAGCAGGTTCTCAAATTTTCCGCCAAACAAATGTTTGTTGTTGGACTTTACGATTGTGTGTACACAAGTCTGTCGAACAAAAGTCCACACATGCTCGGAATCAAGTACGAGCCGGAGACATAACTAGCGTTCTTAATGGAGATATCACATACGTCTTGTACGTCACTACCTTCGTAATTGTTGGCCAACATTTGTGTGACCGTATGTATGCAAGACAAGTTCGAGCCAACATCCTTCGAACAAAAATCCATGGTTTTGTTGTCGGAAAGTCCGATCGTGTGTAAAAGGCATAAGGAATAACTCACTTAAATCTGTCCAAACAAGAGTCTAGTAGACATCCCGGGTATGATAAAGTTTGAAACGTGAAACCATAAATTATGATATAATAAATAACTATAAATAATTATAATAATATAATAATAATACAATTTATTCAATGATATAATCAAATCAAAAACACTGAAATTTGCTCAATTGCAGAATTGTCGCTGTCGTCACTTTTAGTGTTTGATGACGGATTTCCCCACAAATCACTATCGCTCAATTCTGCAAGTGATTCTAATTTATTATTGCTGTTTTCTAGCTGGTCTGAAACCGCTTTTGACATAAAGGGACACTTTTTGGGACTTTAAAGGACACAAACACTGATGTGTATAGAAAAAGAATTTTATTACATAAAAAGAATGGTACCAGATCACTACAAATCACGACAAATGATCAAACATTAATAGATGTCTAGCATCTAATACTGTATGCATGTATCCAACATGACAAAAAACATGAAACAAAATGACAGTACATATGACAATAACATTAGTACTCTCCAGTGGATGGCATCCCTGGTACCCAGCGAGTTTCCAGTCTAACACTTTCGTCAGGGGTAGAGAGTGGGAATAAGTACGGTCAAAAATAGTTTAACTTCAATAGTGGTTCCATGTAGAGGACAAAAATGAGGCAACTATCAGGATGGGGGTGCAGACAAACGCCAGCCCGAGATTGGTATAAATTTAGGACAACCGAGTCCCATTCTTTTTGTTAATAGATAGGCAGCAGCTACTGGGTTCCAGAAATGGAACACAAACAATATGTATTCTGCCGAAGAACAGGATAGGAGTTATCCAAAGCCTTCAGTGAAGTTCCAAAATCAATGGGAAATGCCCGATACACCCTGTCTTCATATATATAATCAGCTTCCAAGGTTTTATTGTCAAAGCCTAATTGAACAAGCTGAATGTAGAAGATGATTGGGTACCATGCACAGCTGCCCCAGATTCTGAGTGCATCACTTTTAGTAAATCCCCCCCAGTCAGTGGCGGAACTACCAGGTTCGCAGCAGTTGCACTTGCGACTGGGCCCTGGCATTCCGTCACTGTGGGGGGGGCCCAAGATGGCAAGAAGGGCAGCATGGACGCTGAGTGAAGAGCCTGCCCCAGGCGTTTTTAATCTGTGAGGTGGGGTAAGGGGGGGGTGAAGGACACACACGGAGCTTCTGCCACTTCTGCCTGAAAGGGGAGACTGTCATCCTCCCTCATAAGCACGATGTGCCTATTCCCCAACACTGCAGTTCCAGTCACTCTAACTTATTTCACCTAGGGCTTGCTTTGGCCTCTGAAGAACAATCAGCATTCAGATTGCTCTTCATAGATCATTTGACAGGCAGTAAGGAGGCGTCACATTGCCTCTGCACCACCTGCTTTAACCCCTTCAACTCTGCACTATCATGCCATAACCATGAGAATTGCATGCAGTTGTGGGGCGCTTGCAGAGCAGCACCATTCACTTGAATGGGTCGAGTTCAGCAGGGGGCTATAACTAATGCTATAACTAATGCCGCATGCCACTAAGGAGATGGCCCTGGGCTCAGAGAGAAGGGCCCGGGACCGATGGAAAGAAAAGGGGAGGGGGGTCATGGGGACCCCCATGGGGTGTTTTTTTGCACCGGAGGTCTGAAGGTTCTAGTTACGCCTCTGCCAACAGTGTCCAAGTTAAGCAGTGGTTACCATCCAGGAGGTGATCTGCCTTTCTTTGAAAAGATTGGCACTATAACTAGTGAGTGTGTACAGGTAGAAGGGCGGCACAAGTGGGTCTCACAACAAGCACCGCGTGTCAACTACTCTTCTTATGTTTATAACTATAAATGGACACACGTATCTATACGGACATTAGACGCTATTTATTTTTACAAAAGTTACAACTGTTATTTTTACTGTATCATTGTGTATTGGGATACATACAGTGTTCACAGTATTTATGTTGTTTATATATAGTACTTGTTCACAGATATTATAGCGATTGAATATTTAGTTGCCGTGCGTGCCAATTAGGAATCAGCCGAACACCCCCCAGTTCGGTTTGCACCAGAACATGCAAAAAGTTAGTACGAACACGCGAACACCGTTAAAGTCTACGGGACACGAACATGAAAAATCAAAAGTGCTCACTTTAAAGGCTTATATGCAAGTTATTGCCATAAACCCAGGTCCTACCTCAGGGGACATGTATCAAAGCAAAAAAAAGTTTTAAAAACGGTAGTTTTTTCAGGAGCAGTGATTTTAATAATGCTTAAAGTGAAACAATAAAAATGAAATATCCCTTTAAATATCGTGCCTGGGGGTTGTCCTTAGTATGCCTGTAAAGTAGCGCATATTTCCCGTGTTTAGAACAGTACCACAGCAAAATGACATTTCTAAAGGAAAAAATGTAATTTAAAACTACTCACGGCTGTAATGTATTGTCGGATCTCGGCAATATAGATAAAAATTATTGAAAAAACAGCATGGGTTCCCCCCCAGTCCAATACCAGGCCCTTTGGGCAAAAATATAGACCGAACAAATATTGCGTGAATGGCAAACCAATAATTACTGATACATATTGATATCTACAGATTACAATAGGTGTATCTATTAACCCATAACGTGATTAAATACCATACTGGTATTGATATTAAGGGGAACTCTGTGCCAAAATTTTAAAAAATGGTGTAGGGATCCCCCCAAAATCAATACGAGGCCCTTCAGGTATTGCTTGGATTTTAAGGGGAACCCCCTAGCCAAAATGTAAAAAAAATGGCATAGGGCCCCTCAAAATCCATACCAGATACTTCTCCAAGCACGCAACCTGGCAGGCTGCAGGAAAAGGGGGGGGGACGAGAGAGCACCCCCCCCCTGAACCGTACCAGGCCACATGCCCTCAACATGGGGAGGATGCTTTGGGGTCCCCCCAAAACACCTTGTCCCCATGTTGATGGTCACAAGAGCCTCATTCCCACAACCCTTGCCCGGTGGTTGTGGGGGTCTGTGGGCGGAGGGGCTTATTGGAATCTGGAAGCCCCCTTTAACAAGGGGACCCCCAGATCCCGCCCCCCCATGTGAATGGGTATTGTGTACATTGTACCCATTGTATACTTTGTACTACACATTCATCAAAAAAAGTGTCAGAATGGTAAATGGCCCCCCTCTGATGTTACATAATGTCATGTGACATCAGAAGGGGATGGGGTCACTGTTTACGTCACCAGGTGGCCCCGCCCTCAGCTATATAACAGCTGTCAATGCAGAAAGCCTGCAGTCAGCGGGAGCCTCCCAGGGAGGAGGAGTTTTTTCCATTTTTTTTTCTCGGTCCATCGGACGCTGTGATTGAAGATGAATGGACATCGTGGGACACTTTTTCTTTTTTTTAATAAAGGACTTGTCCCAAATTGTCTCCTGTCATGTACAAAGTACCTGATGCCCATTCACATGGGGGATCTGGGGGTCCACTTGTTAAAGAGGGCTTCCAGATTCTGATAAGCCCCCCGCCCGCAGACCCCCACAACCACCGGCAAGAGTTGTGGGAAAGAGGCCCTTGTCCCCATCAACATGGGGACAAGGTGTTTTGGGGGGACCCCAAAGCATCCTTCCCATGTTGAGGGCATGTGGCCTGGTATGGTTCAGGAGGGGCTCTCTCATCCCCCCCCCCTTTTTTGCGGCCTGCCAGGTTGTGTGCTCGGATAAGGGTCTGGTATGGATTTTAGTGGGAGCATACGCCATTTTTCTTAAATTTTGGCTTGAGGTTCCCCTTAAAATCCATACCAGACCTAAAGGGCCTGGTATGGATTTTTCCGGGGGCCCCTACGCCATTTTTAAAAAAATTTTGGTGCGGGGTTCCCCTTAATATCCATACCAGACCTGAAGGGCCTGGTATAGATTTTGGGGGGCCCCCACACAACTTTTTTTTATTGTGGTGCGGGGTTCCCCTTAATATCCATACCAGACCCAAAGAGCCTGGTAATAGACTGGGGGAGGGGGTCCATGCTGTTTTTTTCAATGATTTTTATCTATATTGCCAGGATCCGGCAATACATTACACATGCAAGCAGTTTTAAATGACATGTTTTCCTTTACAAATGTCATTTTGCTGCTCTCATTCATAAAACTATGTACGGCTGCCATATAGGCAGCCTTACATAGTGTGGGGCGTGGACTCCCCCTGCCCCTGAGCCATGGTTGGCCAAAGGCACCCTGCCTTTGGCCAATCATGGCTCTCACAGCAGAGCGTGCTGTGATTGGCCAAAGCATGCAGGTCAGGTGCATGCTTTGGCCAATCAGCAGCCGTCAGATATGGAGTGTTTCGCGGGCGCTTGAATTTCCCCCGAACGCCCCATAATGTTCGATATTGGGCGAACACCCGATGTTCGAGTCAAACTTACGTTTGTCTTGAACCGCGGGTTCATCCCTAGCGGCAATATGTAACATGTGTGTTGCAATGGACGTTTCCATGCGCAGGCCCCCCTGTGACGTGTGTTTTTTTTTCATCAAATGTTATGATTTTTTGGTGACAGGTTCTCTAAAAGACCCTGCATGTCTCCTCTGGGCTCCACTGAATGTATTGCAATGCAGATTGCATTACAATACATTCCTTCCTGGATATGCTGGCCGGGGAAAGTGACAGGGTGACCTGGAAGTGACGTCATACACGTCGCTTTCCGGGTCACCAACAAGAAGGGGAAGAGAGCAAACGTGTGTCCACTCTTCACCCTCCCCTCCACCCACCGGCATCCGCCATGTCTGCTTGTCAGTTTTACACACAATCTCGGTGGTTGCATCGGATTCTGTGTGAACGAACCCCCCCCCTTCCCCGCTGTTAGGTCTGTACAATATATTTGGACCTGGCAGCAAAGGGTAAATGCTAGTGACAGACTGCATCATATATGCCATTCGTGATTTTGCCTAAAGCTCTACTTTAATGTCAATTAAGCGTATGCTAAACATTGCATGTGTATAAAATTATTCTGCTGTGGATTTTGTTGTATAAACAGTCTGTGGCTACTATGTGTTATATAATAATAACCCTAGTTTGACATGTCACCACGGTCCCTCTTTCCTAAATAAACATTCCAGTTTCACGTAGGCTATTCCCACAGCTCACATTCACTGCATTCCGTCCACAACCCTGACTTTTTTTATTTCCTTTGACGTAATCACTTTAAGAACATAAGTTGCACGTCTCCTGTCCCAACCTAACATTAGCCGGTTAAAGGAGATCTGTAGTGAGGGAAGCTTGGTTGCTGCCATTACTGACCTGCTCCTTCTGAAAATGCAAGTTACCTGGCTGTGACGCTGATCCTATGGCCTGTGCATGTAGCACTTTACATCGCTTGAATCCATTGCCGCATTGTGCAGTAAAAGCTCATCTTCATATCTGTGTGATGGCTATCAGCTTCACCCCAGGCTGAAGCCCAATTTATGGGCGCTCCTATGGGGGAGCTACAGTACCTGTCTCTGGGCCAATCTCTTTTAGAATCTTACTTAGCAAAGTATAACAATAAAACAGAGAATCAGATCACCCATTGTGTGGCAAGACACGTGCACTGTCTACCCTAGTTTATCCCCTGCTATGTCAGTGCCCCCCTTGGGTTGTGATTGAGCTGACCTCTCCCTCTGCTGTGCTGAATAACCCTGCTTGTCTCCAGCGTGCACTTGCTGCCAGAGATGAGCTATGTCAACCAGACCTCATTCGATTTTCATCTATTTTCTCATCAGGGTGGTCAGATAGCTATGGGGGATGGCTGCAGACTGTTGAGCATGCTAGACCAGAACCCCACTCCTGTCTGATAGTACTATTGTCAGCAAAAGAGGAAGTGAGGGTAAATCTCTCTAACAAAGCTCAGGATAGCAGTAAACACCCAACAGGAGTTTCACTTCTTACCCACTCTGTCCAAAAGTAAAAAAAAAAAAAGAAGGCAACGATGAATAGTCTGTTAAAAGATCAAATTATTGAACCAGCTTTTGTTGCAATATTTACGTTCTATCCAGAGATTTCCCCTGCAATACTTTTTTCTGCCTCTAGATGTTCTAATAGTCAGCATCATTCGACCCACTTCCTCTGAGCCCAGAATGTCCTGGATCCACACCGGCCTGTGATTGGACAGTGAAAAGAAAAGCAGTACAGTGTTGAGCTCATTTCTTTGTCACTGTACTGTCTCCTCCTATGAGCATGCGTCTTGTCAGCACTGAAATGACTGGCACCTTGTACTGGTTTTTCCTCTCATGCTCCAGCCTTGCTGTACAGGAACTGGAAGAGGCTGATATCAGGTCAAATTTAAGTACTTACAATGCTTGCATATAAAAAAATATATTCTTAGTGGTATATTAATGATTACAGAGCTGTGTTAATTTATGTATTTTATATCTGCCAGAGTTTAGCTTTCAGTTCACCTGGGAGATGAAATAAAAGCTACATGGTGCTCCATCCACACTGAAGAGACAATGGGGCGAGCGCTATACCCCTCACAATCCTCCAATTTTTATTTTTTTACTGTGAAATTCACAGTGCCTCATACACTCCGTGTCTTGTAAATCAGCAAAGGGTCTTTCTTTAATGAGTCAGCTCTGCAATATGAGTCACAGTGCCAGCGTACATTATCTCCATTTGTTAGTCTGTTTTGTATGTTTGTACCTCGGCCCACTACTTCCTTTGTCTCTCTGCAGTCACCATTGTTACAGTCTTATGTAATACACTTTGGAAGACCTTGCAGGTACATACACATATAACAAACTATTTCCTGTAAAGAAGGCCACGGATAAGTACATTTAGTATTTAAAGTGACCAACATAGTTTCAGAAAAGATGATCCTGAAAAAAAGCACTTTACAAAAGAGGCCTGTGCTTGGAGAGACACCTAGGCTACCACGACTGATCTTTCCTTTTGATAATGCTAGTTGTCTGCTCATCGTGCAAATTATACAGTTCACTGGACCAGAAAAGGTATGCAAATCAGAATTTCTAAATGAATGTTTATGTAAGTAACAGCCATTTATGTAAGGAAGATGAGGCAAGGAGAGGTGGTTAAAGTCCAAATCAGGATGGCAACATAGGGTTTCAATCAATGGTGGCCGCTCATGCAAGGCTCATTGGCGCCGCCCCCCTAATCCATGCGCCTTGCCCCTAGTCTACATGCAGGGCACTGGACGCATGGATTCCAATAGTTTCCTTTTTTTTGAAGCACATGATTAGAGCTGGAGGCTCTAGTTGGCTTCAAAAAGGGTAGGCTCGGGATGCTGAGCACTGTGCTCGGAGCCCACCCAGTTGTGTGACATTAGTGAATTAATATTCGCTAAGGTTTTCCTGTTTCTCCTCCCGGCCAATCAGAAAGCGGGTCCTGAGACCCGATTGGCCAGGAGTCCTGGAGTCCTAAGACCTGATTGGCCACGAGTCCTAACTCCTGATTGGCCGGGAGGAGAAGTGACCACCGGGACTCGGGAGGAGACGCGGGGGGGAAGCCGCCGAAGCCACGACCTGGATAGGGTAAGTGCGTGGCTGGTGGGCGAGTGATCAAGTGACGAGGGAGCGGCAATCGATTGAGTAAGCACTGGAGGGGGGGTTATGTGGTTGGTTGACAGGCTGGGGTGGGGGGGGTGGTGGATTGGCTGGCTAAGAGGGCCATGGGCCACCCCCCAAGAAAATTGAGCACCAGCCGCCACTGGTTTCAATCCTTGAAAGATACATTTTAATTTTCCACATATTTGTTCTAGGTGTGTGACCCCCAAAAAATTAAAAACCTATAAGGACACTTACCTGTCCAGAGATCCAACGATGTGCTCACCTGAACCGATTCTTCAGTCAGCTTTGGGTGCAGGCACCGGCATAGCAAGTAGAAAAAACAGGTTTCCTATTGCATGTGCATGAGCCGTGCTGCACTTTGTGAATGGTCCCGTAGCCTTCTGGGAGCTGTGATGTGTCCCAGAAGACTGCGAGGGAAGGGAGGGGGGAGGGGCAAACTTTCAGCTCAGATAGCCGTGGCACATCTAAGCCAGAAGTGGAGTGGGTACCTGTCAAAACCTTGTACCCGCCCCCCCCCCCAAAAAAAGTGCCAAATGTGGCAGTGGAGGGAAGTGGAATGTCCCCTTTTGTGTGGAGCTCCACTTTAACAAAGGCATTTCAATTTCATATCACAGGCAAATCTGAACCAGGAAAAGCAGTATAATCCCCATAATACAATATAAAGGAAAGCAGCGCTTTAATTAGGGTCCTGAAAAAAATTTGAGGTTTCGGTGCTCAGGCTAATGATGTTTTTTACTCATACTTGAATGCAGAAATTAAAGAGATGAAGAGCTGGGTAATAAAAGGGGGGTTGGGACTTTAAATAAGGCACATAAAGGAACCAGATGTAGAAGCAAAAATATTTTTTGAACAATCATGTACACACCATGGTAGTTCAAAATATAAATATGACAGTGGAAATGTTATGCTGGTGAAATTACCATGAGTCAGTGCATAACATCTAGTGTAACAAGGTGAAACATGACACTATAGGTGTGAAATATCACTTACCAATGTTGCTCCATATACAGAATCATATAAAAACAAAACACATTTGGAAAAGATACATTTCATCATAGATCAAGCCATGATGTGTATCTTGAAAAACGCAACGTGTTTCGGGGGTTAAACCGTCTTATCAGGAGCAGATGCATAGGACAATTCCGGAATTTTTTTTTTTTTTTTTTATAAAAAAGGATGATCGTATATTAACCCCAATAGCTGGGAGAGTAAAAAAGGAGCAAGAGCAAAAAAGGAGCGTAGGAGGGAAGATGTCCATCGCCTTATTTACATACTGATTCAAACTGTCAGAGAACTGACAGCTGGAAGGCATCTCAAATATCTGTACCAGGAGCTGAGGTGGAAAGGGCCCACAGGATGGAGAAAACCCACAATTCTCCACAAGGATAAGGAAGTCCATGCTGTCGTGGCTGGTGTTGCCTAGTAATAGCTCCAAAGTGTCTGTGAAAAATGTATAACTGGAGTGGGATAAATGGTGAATAACCATATTGGAATAATCCATAGTGAATAGTGACAACCACTTGGGAGCAATTGTGATGAGAAGATGGTGGGTGGGTGATAGCCATAGTGTGAACAGCCCAGCTAGGGAAAGGAAAAATAGGGAAATGAATGTACCTAGGCTTCTTAGAAGCAGCAGAACTGGGGGAGAGGTATATGAAAACACCACTAACTGAAGGCAGAAAGCCACAAGGAATTTACCTGTGTGATTCCAAAGGGAAATAGAAAGGAGTTGAAACTGTAGCAACCCACAGACAGCAACTAAGGAACAGCTGAACCAACTGATCCAAACGGGGATATTTGTAGGCAATCAAACCCACCTGGGGGTCCATTAATGAAGAGCTGGTGACCCCAAATCATCCGATTGCAAAAATGTTTATTTGCTTCAGGGTGCGTACATCATAGATACACTTACGCATTTCGGCCATAAGGCCTTAGTCATGGCATTTTTACTGTGAACAAACATGTTTGTCCACAGTAAAAATGCCATGACTAAGGCCTTACGGCCTTCAGGCGTACGCTTGTCTGTGTTGTACTCACCCTGTAGCAAATAAATGTTCTCTTAATGCTGCATAATCTTTTTCTATCCTTAACAAATGTTCATTTAAAGTGTATACTCATTCAACACTTTTTTAGTTTTTTACAGATTGAGGAAATATCAGTACCCCTGTATTACTGCTATCTGGGGCTCCATTACTAAGATTTTCTCTCATTTACTGTCCCAGTGAGAATGGTTTCATCAGACAGGAAGTGGGTAAAAAAACAGCAACAGGGACACAAAAAAAAGGTTTTATTTAGTAGGTTACAGAAACTAGTTGACTAGTAGCTGCTTATATCTATTTATATATGCTTTTGAAACCATTGTTTTGAAGCAATCTACAACTCCTGGGTAGGCCTTTTCCACAGCTTTTACTGTAAAGAAGCCTTTTTGTATGAGGAGTCTTGAATTCTGCAAAAAATAATGCAACATAATGACATGGCACCATTCCCCTGATTCCTTACAGGGTGTGGGGTGAATGATATTAGGCAATCTGGATAAGTGGGGGAACTGGATCTCATGGCTGTGAGTCTTTGGGGAACAGAATCAGAGAAGAAGTTAGTATTGCAGTGAGAGCTGTTTTTTTGTTTTAACCACTTCCCGCCCGGCCTATAGCAGATTGACTGCCGGGAAGTGGTTCTGTTATCCTGACAGGGCGTCATATGACGTCCAGCAGGATAACATGCCGGCGGGGGCGCACAGCGCGGCGATCGTGAGTGACACGCCGCACCTCTCTCGGAGGCTTCTTACCACGTGATCAGCTGTGACCAATCACAGCCGATCATTGTGTGAACCAGTAAGTGCCGGTAAATGGCATTCCTCGGTTCACGCTGAGAGGGAAAGCCGATCGGAGTCGATCGGGGGCTCTCCCTGTCAGAGGGGGGGAGGGGGTGTGCTGATAATCAGCACATTGATTATCAGCACAGCCCCCTCAGTTGTCCCAATCAATCCCCAGCAACACACACAATAATAAAGTCTCCCAGTGCCCACCACAGTGCCAATCAGAGCCCACCACAGTGCCCAGAAGTAACACCTGTCAGTGATCTATCAGTGCCACCTCTCAATGCCCATCATTGTTGCCTATCAGTGCCCATGAATTCTACATATCAGTGCCACCTCATCAGTGCCCATCAGTGAAGGGGAAAACAAAATTTTATGACAAAGTGAGAAAAACTTTTTTTTTTTCCAAAAATTTGGGTCTTTTTTAGTTTGTTTAGCAAAAAATAAAAACCCCAGAGGTGATCAAATACCACCAAAGGAAAGCTCTATTTGTGGGAAGAAAATGATAAAAATTGAGTCTGGGTACAGTGTTGCATGACTGCGCAATTGTCATTCAAAATGCGACAGCGCTGAAAGCTGAAAATTGTCCTAGGCGGGAATGGCCGAAAGTGCCTGGTATTGAAGTGGTTAATAAAGGCTGACCCAAATTTATAAAAAAAAAAAAATAAATAAAAAACTGTTCATGGAATTGGGTTTTAAGAAAGATGGGTGAGCAAAGGAGTAGGCTGTTATTCTGTAAGAGACCAAATGCCAGAACTGTCACACTGCTAGTACAGTCTTTACACCCTTTGTTCACATATATGCAGTATAGGATGCCGCATGTGATTCGGATAGGAATTGCACCGCATTCCTATTCAAATTACTTATGGTTCTGTGCGGTGCAATATGAGCTCATTCATTTTGTTTGGGCTCAATGCACACGGCACAAAAAAAGTGCAGGCATCTTTTTCTTTTTTTGAAAAATAAAAGAACCTCGCACTATGGAATAGCTAAATGAGCTAGTTCTAGAAAATTATAAATATATATAAGCTGCTCCCCTCAAAGTGCAATAGAGCTAGCCCTGTCTGATTTGGGGAGTATAATAATAGGGGCCGGGGGCGCCTTTGTTTTTTAATGCACCAGAATTCGATTTGATTCTTCAAATCGCACTGCGTTATACGATTTGTTTTGGGGTGTCATTAATTTTTTTTTTCACAAGAAAGGGGTGTCATTAATTTAACATTCACACCAGTGGCAGATCGCACGAACGTAGTGCGATTTCAGTGTGGTGCTGGAAACGCTCAGGATTAGCTGCATTTCCCACACTGCATATACAGTGGATATAAAAAGTCTACACACCCCTGTTCAAATGTCAGGTTTCTGTGATGTAAAAAAAAATGAGACAAAGATAAATCATTTCAAATTTTTTTTCCCACCTTTAATGTGACCTAAAAAACTGTACAACTCAGTTGAACATCAAACTGAAATCTTTTAGGTGGAGGGAGGTAATAAATAAATAAATAAATAATAATATGGTTGCATAAGTGTGCACACCCTAATGCCCTGTACACACGGTCGGACATTGATCGGACATTCCGACAACAAAATCCTAGGATTTTTTCCGACGGATGTTGGCTCAAACTTGTCTTACATACACACGGTCACACAAAGTTGTCGGAAAATCCAATCGCTCTAAACGCGGTGACGTAAAACTCGTACGTTGGGACTATAAACGGGGCAGTAGCCAATAGCTTTCATCTCTTTATTTATTCTGAGCATGCGTGGCACTTTCTCCGTCGGATTTGCATACACACGATCGGATTTTGTTGTCGGAAAATTTTATAGCCTGCTCTCAAACTTTGTGTGTCGGAAAATCCGATGGAAAATGTTCGATGGAGCACACACACGGTCGGAATGTCCGACAACAAGGTCCGATTGGACATTTTCCATCGGAAAATCCAACCATGTGTACGGGGCATTAAACTAATACTTTGTTGAAGCACCTTTTGATTTTATTATAGCACTCAGTCTTTTTGGATATGAGTCTATCAGCATGGCACATCTTGACTTGGCAATATTTGAAATTTTATTTTTGCAAAAACACTCCAAATTTGTCAGATTGCGAGTGCATCTCCTGTGCACAGCCCTCTTCAGATCACTCCACAGATTTTTAATCAGATTCAGGTCTGAGCTCTGGCTGGGCCATTCCTTTGTTGTTTTGAGTCGTTCAAATGCTGAAAGGTAAAGTTCCCCTTCATGTTCAGCTTTCTAGCAGAAGCCTGAAGGTTTTGTGTTAGTATTGAATGGTATTTGGAACTATCCATAATTCCCTCTACCTTGATTAAGTCCCCTGTTCCAGCTGAAGAAAAACAGCCCCAAAGCATGATGCTGCCACCACCATGCTTCACTGTGGGTATGGTGTTCTTTTGGTGATGTGCAGTGTTGTTTTTGCTCCAAACCTATCTTTTGGAATTATAGGCCCCTTTCACACGGGCACCATCAGTTTAGCCACGTTAAAAACATATCAGTTCTTATCTGTTGCTTCATCCGTCTTCATCCGTCTTCCGTTCCGTTAATCTCCATTTTCATCCGTCTTCCGTTCCTTTAATATCCGTTTTCATCCATTAATGTACACGTTTACATTAGTTTTTTTATCCGTTTTTGTATCCCTTTTCATCCGTTTACAGCAGTTTCTGTGCCTTTAAGCAAATTACTTATGTCACGTACACACGGGCGGACTTTTCGATGGACTAGGTCCAGGGGACTTTTCGATGGACTAGGTCCAGGGGACTTTTCGACAGACTTTCCAACGGACTTTCCGACGGACTTTCGAATGAACGGACTTGCCTACACACGATCAACCAAAGTCCGACGGATTCGTACGTGATGACGTACGACAGGACTAAAATAAGGAAGTTCAGCCAATAGCTGCCCTAGCGTCGGTTTTTGTCCGTCGGACTAGCATACAGACGAGCTGACGTTTCGACTGGACTCGAGTCTGTCGGAAAGATTTGAAACATGTTTTATTTCTAGGTCCGTCTGATTTTTGGGAAAAAAAAGTCAGCTGGAGCCCACACACGATCGAATTGTCCGACGGAGTCCGGTCAGCCGGACCTAGTCCTTCGTAAAGTCCGCTCGTGTGTACGCAGCATTAGAAAGCATTGCTCCTACATTGCCATGCGTGAACAATTTGCCGACTACTTTCTATCTCCATCAGGAGAAATTCCATGGCAGTACCAATATATATAAATAATGCAGTGCAAATTTAAATGTATTAATTAATTAATTTGGTTATTTCATTGTGTTTTGATAGCATAAAAAGACACAAAAGCACATGATATGTTCAAAACAGTTTTAGTTTTATTATTCTGCATAACCCTTAAACTCCGAAGGTTTCTCCGACAGAACTCCGACGGAATTCCGCTCAAACGGTCTTGCATACACATGGTCACACCACAGTCCAACCGTCCAGAACGCGGTGATGTACAACACGTAGGACAGGACTAGAAAAAGGAAGTTCAATAGCCAGTAGCCAATATTTTTTTCGTCTCGTACTTCAGAGTACGAGACGGAAGCTTCTCGTGCTTCAGAGCATGAGTCATTTTTGGTCCGTCGGAACAGCATACAGACGAGTTGTTTTCCCCAAAGGAATTGGTTCCGTCGGAAATATTTAGAACATGTTCCATTTCTAGGTCCATCAGAATTTTCGAAAAAAAAAGTCAGATGAGGCATACACACGATCAGAATAGATGATGAAAAGCTTCCGTTGGACTTTTTCTGTTGGACATTCTGCTCGTGTGTACGCGGCTTTAGAAAGAAAAGGCTTCAATCTTGCCACTCTACCCCATAGCCCAGACATATGAAGAATATGGGAGTTTGTTGTCACATGTACCACACAGCCAGTACTTGCCAGATATTCCTGCAGCTCCTTTATTATTGCTGTAGGCCTATTGGCAGCCTCCCTGACCAGATTTCTTCTTGTCTTTTCATCAATTTTGGAGGGACGTCCAGTTCTTGGTAATGTCACTGTTGTGCCATATTTTCTCCGCTTGATGATGACTGTCTTCACTGTGTTCCATGGTATATCTAATGCCTTGGAAATTTTTTTGTACCCTTCTCCTGATTGATACCTTTTAACAATGAGATCCCTCTGATGCTTTGGAAGCTCTCTGCGGACCATGGCTTTTGCTGTAGGATGCGACTAAGAAAATGTCAGGAAAGACCTACTAGAACAGCTGAACTTTGTTTGGGGTTAATCAGAGGCACTTTAAATGATGGCAGGTGTGTACCGACTCCTATTTAACATGAGTTTGAATGTGATTGCTTAATTCTGAACACAGCTACAACCCCAGTTATAAGAGGGTGTACACACTTATGTAACCACAATATTTTATTTTTTTATTTTTACTTTCCCTCCCTAAAAGATTTCAGTTTGTTTTTCATTTAAATTTTACAGTTTATAGGTCACATTAAAGGTGGAAAAAGTTCTGAAATGATTTATCTTTGTCTCATTTTTTTACATCACAGAAACCTGACATTATAACAGGGGTGTGTAGACTTTTTATATCCACTGGACTAAAAAGCAGGATTACAGGTGAAACACAGGCAAGGTGACAGTTGTAACAGTGGTGTAAACTTGATCAAAGTTCTGGAAAAATACTGAAGTGGTGTACGCTATGTGATACAAAAACCAAGGTCAATCAAAGAACTTTTTAGGCGTGTTGGAAATTCCCATGTGATGGATTTTCATTCATTCTTATATCTGCAGACACTTTCCTTTTTTCAGTTTTCTTTTTTATAGAGGAACCAGTCTGTGTCTTGTCTGTCCTTCAGGTGCCTATAAGCCAAGTCTGAGAGATAACACCAGGGATCAATACACTGCAGGATAAATAAAAAGAAAGGGGACAGAGGCACCAGATGTGGCATGACATATTTATTTTCAGCAAAATGTTGCCACAAAATTAAATTCTCACCAAAGAGAAACCAAAATTTAGCTAAATGAGTTGCCCTAGGCAGAACTAGCTTGAAAAAAATATATATTTCTTATTTTATTTGAGTTTTTTTTTTGGTTTATTTAGGGTAGTTTCCTTTTTGTCATTTTGTGGGGTTTTTTTTTTTGTATTTTTGACTTTTTTTCCCTTTTTGTTCATTATTTTTCCTTTTTTTCACTATCTGTTTTTTCTCTTCCTGTAAAAAAAACAACAAAAAAACATAAAACAGCAAGGCTAGTTTTAAAGCCATTTAAAGCTCATTGGACTCTTAAAATAGTTGTAAAGGTAAAAGTTTTTTTTTTTACTTTAATACATTCTCTGCATTGAGGTAAAAAAAAGAAACCTTCGTGTTCTACTATCTCTCCAGACCCCTTAAATACCTAATTTTGTAAAATGCTGACCAAACTGTTAAATAAATCCTGAATAAAAATATTAATAATACTTACTTGAGCCTGATCTCGATCCAGTGCTGTGCCCATGATCAGCGGCTCTCTCCTCTCTCTCTCTCTTCTCACTGGACATGGAGCAGCAGAGGGAGCTACTGGCTTCTGCTGCTGTCACAGACAGCCTGTGGGGAGGGATCGGGAGGAGGGATCGGTGGGAGGGATTGGGGGGAGGGGGGCTGAACCGCACTGTGTGTGTCAATAGATGCACATAGCCTGGCTCAGGATCGAGCCTGCACGAGTGTCATAAGCGGCTTGCTATGGGGGAACTTGGGAGGGAGGAGGAGCCAGGAGTGCCAGCAGGGGACCCCAGAAGAGGAGGATCAGGGTTGCCCTGTGCAAAGCCAATGCACAGAACGGGTAAGTATAACATGCTTATTATAAAAAATAAATAAAAAAAAGAACCTTTACAATCACTTTAAAAACATAATTTTCCTTTCCTCTTGGGTATCAGTGAATTTCCCCAAACATAATGAACCACCTGATTTTGGCAGAAATTTGGGGGAAATTAAAAACTCTCAATTTCGCTCATACTAACCTCCAATGCTAACATCTGAGCCATCTTACCACTAGATGCCGAATGACTGAAGTTTTCACACTAGTTGCTGAAACGAGAGAGAAAGCACAGAGCAAAGTAAGTGACCTCATTTTTTCTACAGCTCCCCCATTTGCATTTTAGATAATGGAATTTTTCTTGTGCTGTTGGGGGTTAGGTCAGACATTTAGATAGCAAGGTCAAGAAATACTCAGGTGTGTGAGGCTTCTAGACTAATAATTATAGGTTCAGAAAATGTGCTCTTTCTGTCAAGTTCTTATTTCTAAATGTGTCCCTGTTGGCAGATTTCACTTGCTGTCACTTGCTGGAAGTAATGGGAAATCTCTCCAATAGGGAGAAAGTCAGGAAACTAAGATATATTTGTAGTATCAAGTAATCAAGTCTAATGATGCCCTAACAAAGGACAAAGGCCCGAAGCCTGAAAGTTGTAAGCAGAAGTAGGACATGTGCCACTGTTACTTCCCATAAGCGGGAAGCTGAGGATTTGATCAGCTCAAATGGCCGAGTTGGGTCAGATACAAGGAAGGCAAGGCCTATGATCTCCAGGGGCTAAGGACAGTAATGGGGTGCTGTGAGTGGGGAGCTGAGGACAGTAATGGCACACTGGGCGTGAGGGTAACCTGGGGACAGTAGTGGGGCGCTGTGGGGGGGGGCTGAGGACAATAATGGGGTCATTGGGGAAAATAATGCTGGGACTGAGGACATTAAAGGGGGGACTGAGGACAGTAATTGGGTGACAGAGCACAGTAATGGGGTCACTGAGGACATTAATTGGGGGACTGAGGACAGTAATAGGGGCCTGAGGACCGTAATGGGGGCTTGAGGACAGTAATTGAGTTACTGAGGATATTAATTGGGGGGACTGAGGATAGTAATTGGGTTGCTGAGGATATTACTTAGGGGGACTGAAGACAGTAATTGGGTCGCTAAGGACAATATTGGGGGGGGAATAAGGACAGTAATAGGATAGGAATTGGGTCACTGAGGACAATAATGGGAAGAGAGCCTCACAGATATGCTAGCCTGCTCAATACTCTACTGGGGGGGGTGTCACCATGTTTTACCGCACCGGGTGACACCAACCCTAGTGATGCCACTGTTTGCAGTTATAATAGCCCCCATTCTTCTAAGAAGGCTTTTCACAAGATTTTGGATTGTGTCTGAATTTGTGCCCATTTATCCACAAGAGTATTTTTCAGGTCAGGTACTGATGTTGGACGAAAAGACCTAGCTCGCTATCTGCATTTTAATGCATCCCAAAGGTGTTCAAAAAGGTTGCAGGCCACTTGAGGTCCTCCATACGAAACTGGTCAAAAAATGTCTTTGTAGAGCTGGTTTTATACACAGGTGCACAGTCATACTGGAAAAGAAAAGGCCCTTTACTAAACTGTTACTACAAGATTGGAAACATACTATTGTCTAAAATGCCTTTGTATGGTTAACAGTACCCTTCACTGTAAACGCCTGAAAGCGGTAATTACAGGGATGTCCAAATAAAGTCCTTTTGGCCACATAATGTGATAATTGAACAAAGATGAGCACTGCACGTGGAATCCAAGGCTGTACATCACTAGACATTTATTGCTGTGACATTAGCCTCCATCACGATTGTTTCACTTGCACACAATTTTCATGGGAATTATTCCCTTCAAGGACATACGAATGACAGAAGATCATCCCTTCAGATAAGAGACAAGCTTTCACCTTCAGAGAATGAAAGTGTTCTCTGTATCCTTGGCAAAGATGGCAAGATTATTGAATTACTTATTAAGTGCTCTTTGTGTCTTTGCAATAACAATAGATAACACACATCACCGTATTCATGTCTATTGACTGTATAACACTGCTATGTTTGAGCAGCAAAGCAGGCCTATCATGGGAGGCTGCCATTGCTGACTTCTTTAATGCCTAGTACACATGATGAGAAAATCAGACAAAAAATACCACTTTTGGAGCAATCGTCTGATAATCTGATCGTCAGCTTTTGAGAGCCAATAATGACAGTTCATGCAAAATTATCCAAAGAGACAAGCACAAAAAAGTTTCTTGTACGATAACAGAACTAATGATTTTAGTTTAATCAGTACATTGTTCGCCTGTAAAAAATTGAGTAACCAAGACCGTGCATGCTCAGAAACTAAAGAATACATTACAATACAATACAATACATCATCGTGGGAAAATGCGTTCTGTCTCTAGTAACCTATTCGTTCTCAATATGAGACTAGCATGCAAAACAAAACGAACAATCATTTGTCTGATATTTCCATCATGTGTATCAGGCTTAAAGCAGAACTTTGTGCTGAGGTGCTAACAAAATTGGAATAAAGCTGCCTTCAGTCCTTACAATGGTGATATCGACCGCAAGTAATCATATACCATAAAAAGCATTTCTAAATTCCCAAGTAAAGTGAATCTCAACTTGATATGAATACATAAATATGTGTAACCAACACAACAATGTATAACACTGCAATAAAGCAAATATACTAATAATAAGAGCTTATTATGCATACAGTGCCTTGAAAAAGTTTTCATACCCCTTGAAATGTTCCACATTTTGTCATGTTACAACCAATAACATAAATGTATTTTATTGGGATTTTATGTGATAGACCTAAACAAAGTGGCACATAATTGTGAAGTGGAAGGAAAATGATAAATGGTTTTCAAAATTTTTTACAAATAAATGTTTGAAAAGTGTGGTGTGCATTTGTATTCAATCCCCCTGAGTCAATAATTTGTAGAACCACCTTTCGCTGCAATTACAGCTGCAAGTCTTTTTGGGTGTATCTCTAAAAGCTTTTCACATCTAGAGAGTGACATTTTTGCCCATTCTTCTTTGCAAAATAGCTGAAGCTCTGTCAGATTGGACGGAGAGCATTTGTGAACAGCAATTTTCAAGTCTTGCCACATATTCTCAATTGGATTTAGGTCTGGACTTTGATTGGGCCATTCTAACACATAAATATGCTTTGATCTAAACCAGGGGTCTTAAAACTTCCTAAACAAAGGGCCAGTTTACTGTCCTTCAGACTATAGGGGGAGCCAGATTGTGGCTGTCAGGAGTAGAAAAGGTCCTGGCATCAGTGGGGCGTAAACAATGCCCCCTCTTTGGTGTCGTTGGGAGAAATTGTGCCCCATCATTGGTGTCATTAGGCCTCATTGTTGGTGTAATTGGGAGGAACTGTGCCCCATCAATAGTGTCATTGGGAGGAATTGTGCCCCATCATCAGTGACGTATCATGAACCCCTAGTCTACCCTGTCGAATGCTTTTTCGGCATCTATCGACAGGAGTAGACCTGGGGGCCCCTTTTCTTTTATCTTCTGGAGTAGGAGTAGGGTTCTCACCCCATTATCCCTCCCCTCCCTTCTTGGAGTGAATCCTACCTGATCCGGGTGTATCAACGTGTTCATCAACCCTTTCATACATCTTGCCAATACTCTAGCATACAATTTAGTATCTGCATTTAGCAGCGATATTGGCCTATAGCTAGAACACAGCGTTCCATCCTTCCCCTCCTTCGGAATGACTGTGATTGTAGCGGACAAGGCCTCTCTACTCTCGACTACAGCGCCGCCAACATTCCACCGATTTGTCCCTTTGATATTTACTTATTTTATCGGGGGTTGCATACCAGCCAGTTAAACATTTATAATTAATTTCGGCTGTATTAACATCTACTGCTAACTGTGGGTTAATTCCAAGATTTTCCCTATAGTGTTTTTATCTTTCTGTGACCCCAATTCCCTTTCCCATTTTTTGATAAATAGAGGGACCTCCACCTCATCCACCGTCAGCAACAATTTATAAATCTTAGATCTGATACTTTTTGTGTTATCTACTAAACACAACCTTTCCAATACTGTCAGGTCATCACCTTATTGGCTGAGGTAGATTTCTGACAAAGTGTCCCAACTGGAGGTATCTCCATTCACCAACCACCCATGCTTCCTTATTCTGTTTTAATTCTTGAAGTGATACTATCTTCCCTTTTTTTATTATATCTCTTAATTGTGCCCTATCGTTTTTGATCCAATTTCCCCCAATACTCTTTTTCCCCGGGGCAAAATAATCATTTTCTTTTAGTGCTATTAAAGGTGAGTTATATGTCTTGTTAAACTGTTTATACGTCATGTCCCAAATTCTTAATACAACCCGTGTCAGTATGTGTGTATTTTCATCCAACATTCTATAATGAGGGGGGTTCCATATTATAGTTCCTAATTGTGCCTTACAATTTTTTTTTCAATATTTATCCATCTTTTCTCCTTATTTTCTCTTACCTACTCTATCACTCTCGATAATATTATCGCCTTATAATATTTTTGAATGTCGGGGACTGCCAATCATCCTCTTTTTTTCCTGCTTTAGTATAGAGAGGGAAACTCTTGGCTTCTTGTTCTTCCATATGATATTCATTATTATCAATTTCAACTTTCTAATATAAAACTGTGGGAGTGCCACTGGTAGCATCTGGAACTTATAGGTAATTTTTGGGAGGAGGACCATCTTTATGGAATTAATATGACCTATCCAGGATAATGGTTTGTTTAATAATCTTTTACTTTCAGCTTTAATTTCATCTAATAAAGGGATATAGTTTATTTTATAAATCTTCTCCAGTGAATTAGCTAATTTTATTCCCAAGTACTTTATTTCTTTCTTCCAAGCAAATTGAAATTCGTTTTTCAACTCCCTCTCTTCCACTTTTGCTTAGGTTAAAATTTCAGATTTTGCTAAGTTTATCTTGAAGTTTGATATTTCACCGTGTTGTTTTAAGATTTTTAATAAGTTGGGCATTATAATCCTGGGCTTAGTTATGTAGAATAACACATCATCCGCAAATGCTGCGAGCTTGTATTCCTCTTCCCCTACTTTAAAACCACTAATATCTGGATTACTCCGGATTGTTGAGAGCAATGGTTCCAAAGACAAAACAAAGAGCAAGGGGGACAGGGGGCAGTCTTGTCTCATCCCATTTTTCATTTAGAAGGAGGCAGAAGGGGATCAGTTGACTTTTATAAATGCCATAGGGTGGCTATATAGCGTTTTGATCCACCCGATCATTCTCTGACCCATTCCCATAATGTCTAATGTCTGTATCATGAACACCCAGTCTACCCTGTCGAATGCTTTTTCAGCATCTAACGGCAGGAGTAGACCTGGGGGCCCCTTTTCTTTTATCTACTAATTAGGTGACTTCTGAAGGCAATTGGTTTCACTAGATTTTAGTTAGGGGTATCAGAGTAAAGGGGGCTGAATACAAATGCACGCCACACTTTTCACATATTTATTTGTAAAAAAAAAAATTGAAAACTATTTATCATTTTCCTTCGGCTTCACAAATATTTGCCACTTTGTGTTGGTCTATCACATAAAATCCCAATAAAATACATTCACGTTTTTGGTTGTAACATGACAAAATGTGGAAAATTTCAAGGGGTGTGAATACTTTTTCAAGGCACTTCAAATAATCAACTATTATTCCAAATGAGTGCAGATTAAAAAGGAAAAGTCCAGTGAAAAGGTCCATATAAAGAAATTACACAACCAAAATAAAAATTGGAAATGTGTATGAAACAGCTGTTGTGCCACTAGCAGTTTCCTCACACTTATCCTTCCAAATGGAAAAGACGCGTATCCAGCATCATGTGTCACCATTTAAGGAGCCCCTTACCAGATGGAGTGGATCCATAGATTATAAATGGTCAAACAGCACTCTATATCATCCAAATCCCAGGAAGACTTTCAGCTCAGGATGGACTTTCCTTTTGGATCACTCCACAGCCATTAGAAATATTCCATAGGAAAATAAAATCGGTATAATCCCATGGTGAAGTATGTAAACATTTTGTTTATTAAAACACTTGCTCAAAAACAGGGAGTAAAACAGATGTAAGTAAATAAAAAAACAGATAACAGAGAATTTCCATAATATGGCTAGGCAGCTGCACATACAAAATAGCAATACCGGAAATTAAAATTCCAATGTAGCAGGTTGAATCAGCTGCGCAGGGATCCAGGGGAGGTGCTGTATAACCATTTATATCCCATATGGTCCACTCCATCTGGTAAGATGCTCCTTTTTTGGTGACGCATGGTGGTGGATAAATGTCTTTTCCGGCAAGAAGGAGAAGTGCAGGGACACCGTTAGAATTTTTATCTCAGTTGTGTGATATGTTTATATGGACTTTTTCACTGGACATTTCCTTTCTAACCGCTTGCCGACTGCCGCACGAACATTTACATCGCAGAATGGCACGGACAGGCAAATGGGCGTACAGGTACGTCCCTTTAAATTTGCCGCCGTGTGGTCGTGTGCGCGCCACCGCTGGCGCACGCGTGACCCTGCCGTGAGCTCTGAGAGTATGATTGCGGGTCCTGCGGACTCGATGTCCGCGGGGATACCCGTGATCGTCTTACGGAGAGGAAGAACGGGGAAATGCTGATGTAAACAAGCATTTCCCCGTTCTGCCTAATGACACTGACACTGATCACCGCTCCCTGTGATCGGGAGCGGTGATCAGTGTCGTGTCACACGTAGCCCATCCCGCTACATTTAGAATCACTCCCTAGGAGACACTTAATCCCTGCAGCACCCCCTCCTGGTTAACCCCTTCACTGTCAGTCACATTTACACAGTAATCAATGCATTTTTAATCGCATTGATCGCTGTATAAATGGGAATGGTCCCAAAATAGAGTTAAATGTGATAAAAATCACAGATCGCCGCCATTACTAGTAAAAAATAAAATTATTAATAAAATGCCATAAAACTATCCCCTATTTTGTAGACTCTATAACTTTTGCGCAAACCAATCAATAAACGCTTATTGCGATTTTTTTTACTGAAAATATGTAGAAGAATACGTATCAGCCTAAACTGAGGAAAAAAAAACTGTTTTTTTATATGTTTTTTGGGGATATTTATTATAGCAAAAAGTAAAAAATAATGCTTTTTTTTCAAAATTGTCGCTCTTTTTTTTGTTTATAGCACAAAAAATAAAAACCGCAGAGGTGATTAAATACCACCAAAAGAAAGCTCTATTTGTGGGGAAAAAAGGATGTTAATTTTGTTTGGGATCCACGTCGCATGACCGCACAATTGTCAGTTAAAGCAACGCAGTGCCGAATCAAAAAGTGCTCTGGTCTTTGGCCAGCCAAATGGTCCAGGGCTTAAGTGGTTAATCTGCACTCATTCATTTTTAAATAATGGTTGATATAATATAATAAGCTCTTATTATTAGTATACAGTGGGTATAGAGAATAATCACCCCGCTTTAAAATAATCACATTTTGTTGCTTTGCAGCCTGAAATGAAGACAGACACAGTTTTTGATTTATTCAGCTGTATTTACTAGTGCAACTTATAACATCCAAGTGAAAGCTTTAGCACCAACATGTCAGAATATTTTTTTGGTGTTGAGGCCAAATAATTCAATTTTAATCTCCTCTGATCACCTAAAGCGCACCTTGAAAATTCTGAGGCCATATGGAAAAAGGTGTTATGGTAAAATGAGACTAAAATTGAATTATTTGGCCTCAACAACAAAAAATGTCTAGTAGTAATCCAATACAGCTCGCCAAATAACACCATGCAATCTGTAAAGCATAGAGGTGTTTATATCCTGTTATGGGGGTGTTTCTCTGCAGCAGTGACTGGAGCACTTGTCAGGATAGAAGGAACAATTGATGGGGAAAAATACCATCAAATTCTTGAGGAAAATCTGCTGCCATCTGCCAGAAACTTGTCAATGGGAAGAAGGTTTACCTTCAAACATGACAATGACCCAAAAGCACACAACAAAAATGACCACACAGTGGTTGAAGGGGAAAAAGGTGAGTGTCTTTGCATGGCCTAGTGAGAGCCCAGACTTAAACCACATTGAAAATCTGTGGAATGACTTGAAGACTGCAGTCCAAAAACAGTCACCATCAAATTTAACTGGGCAGTTCTGCCAAGAATAGTGGGCAAATATTGCAGAGTCTAGATGTGCAAAGTTAGTAGAGGCATATTCCAACAGACTAAAGGCTGTACTTAAAGTAAAATGTGGTCCAACAAAATACTGACACAAGGGGGTGATTCTTTTTCTAACTCAGTGATTCTGTTTTTGAATGTCTTGATTTTTTTCTGACATGTTGGTGTTAAATCTTTCACTTGGATGTTATAAGTTGCACTAGTAAATACAGCTGGATAAAACAAAAACTCTGTCTGTCTTCATTGCAGGCTGCAAAGCAAAAATATTTGATTATTTTAAAGGAGGGTGATTTTTTTCTTTACCCACTGTATTTGCTTTACTGCACATTGTTATACATTGTTGTATTGGTTACCCATATGTATGTCAAGTTGAGATTCACTTTACTTGGGAATTTAGCGCTACTTTTTATGGTATATTAAAGCAGAACTGAGCTGCCCAGGGTTCCCAGGGACATTTGCCATAATATGAGATCCCAACCCCCCACTGCCGACCCCATCCACGACCCCCCAAAACGCTGCCCTCTTACAAAAAGGCCAGAGTAGAGAAACCCTTTACCTATGCATTGGAAACCTTTCAAGGTAATTTATAGGAGAGACTTTACTGTAAAATACACTTACTGTATACTCGTTATCTAGACATGCTCATCTTCAAACCTTAAAGTCTCAGCACACTTACACCGTACATTGCAATGAACAATCAAAACAATGATCCCTGGATCAAAAAAATGATTATGTGATGAATAAATTGTATCAATACACAAACGTCCTGGGGTTGATTTACTAATGCAGGCCATACATGGGTCGAATTCCGAATGTATATTCTTTCAAAAATGAGAAATTTTGTGTGTTTTGTAATCCGATGGTGCCACCATTGATTTCAACCAACCAGGCTTTCAATTTCACCTCATGTTGCTACAGAAAATAATTTTTGTGGCCGAGAATTTCATTTTCTTTCCAGGTCACAGCTCATTTGCATTTCTTTTTCGATTATATTTTTCACATATATACAAGGATTGACCAAGTAAAAAAATTGGCGGACTTTGTGGCACACAATGAGAGGGAAAATCAATAAAAAAGCAAGTTTTTGGAGGCATTACTGGTTCAGAAATTCTTCTTCTACTTTGATATATTATGACATCAATTTTTGTACCTTGGTTATATGTTTTTTGTCATTTTAATTATGCTGTAAAAAAATTGATACTTTTTTATTGATTTTCCCTCTCATTGTGTGCCCACAAAGTGCGCCAATTTTTTGACTTGGTCAATCCTTGTATATATATTTTGGATGTTGGCATGGTGAGGGTCCTCCCTGCCTATATTTCTCACATGATTCTTCCATCATTAACCACTTCAGCCTTAGAAGATTTTACCCCCTTCCCGACCAGGGCACTTTTTACGATTCGGCACTGTGTCGCTTTAACTGACAATTGCGCGGTCGTGCGACGTTGCACCCAAACAAAATTGACGTCCTTTTTTTCCCACAAATAGAACTTTCTTTTGGTGGTATTTGATCGTCTCTGTGTTTTTTATTTTTTTGCGCTATAAACAAAAAAAGAGCAACAATTTTGAAAAAAACACAATATTTTGTACTTTGTGCAATAATAAATATCCCCTTTTTTTTAAAAAAAAAAAGCTAATTTTTCTCAGTTTAGGCCGATATGTATTCTTCTACATATTTTTGGTAAGAAAAAAATCGCAATAAGCGCAAATTGATTGGTTTGCGCAAAAGTTATAGCATTTACAAAATAGGGGATAGATTTATAGCATTTTTATTATTATTATTTTTTTTTTTACTAGTAATGGCGGTGATCTGCGATTTTTATCATGACTGCGACATTATGGCAGACACATCGGACAATTTTGACACATTTTTGGGACCATTGGCATTAATACAGCTATCAGTGCTATAAAAATGCATTGATTGCTGTAAAAATGTCACTAGCAGTGAAGGGGTTAACACTAGGGGGCGATCAAGGGGCTAACTGTGTTCCCTGGGAAGTGATTCTAACTGAAGGGGGAGGGGACTGACTAGAGGAAGTGACAGATCGTAGTTCCTAGCTAAAAGGAACACACGATCTGTCATTCCTCTCAGAACAGAACAGGGATTTGTGTGTTTAGACACACACTTCCCTGTTCTGTCCCTAGTGCTCACTCGTGGCCGGTGGTCATCGCGGCCGTCGGCCACGAGCAGCAGCACCCCCGCTGTGCCTGCTTTCCCGACCCCGCGAGCCGACGTACAGCTACGACGACTCGCGCAGGGAAGCCAACCTGCCGCAGTATAACTGCGGCGGCTGGTCAGGAAGCGGTTAATTAGAAATTTGTTTGCTTTTCAAAAAATTTCCAACTTGCCCGATCTCTCAAATTCGATGGCCGCACAAAAATCGGCCATTGCTGCGGTGTAGCGTCACATATGGCGACCCATCACATTTGGCTACCCGCTGGACTGCGCATGCGTGACACCGCCACCACCCCTGAGTCCAGGTTCAAGCTCCACCATCCAAGTGGACATAGAGTTAGTGTATAATTACGCCGAGCGAAGCGAGGCCGTGCCCAAAGCGTGGCGAGCCCACGAGGGTCCCTGTGGCAAAGTGGTCTTACAACAGTGTTTCAACACATATGGCGACGTTAGGCATGCGCACTCCAGCGGGTAGCAAAATGTGATGGGTAGCCTAATGTGACGTGACAGGGGCCCTCTAATGGTGCAAAATTTGATTGAAAATTCTTTGTTCCGATTTTCAAAAGAAAATTCCTTAGGAATTTGACCCATGTATGGCCGACTTAAGACTGGAGAGTGCAAAATCTGGTGCAGCTGTTCATAGAAACCAATCAGCCTCCAGGTTTTATGATCAAAGCTTAATTGAACAAGCTGAAGTTAGAAGCTGATTGGTTACCATGCACAGCTGCCCCAGATTTTGAACTCCGGTTTTAGTAAATCAACCACCCTGTGTCCAGAGATCAAGATTTGCTGAAAAACTTGTAAAGTATGCGAAACACACTTGCAAGGCAAATGGTATTACACCTAAAATAATGCCATATTTTGGAAAGCGGTGCTGGAGAATGGGCGCAAAAGCAGAAAATTTGGAAGCTGTAGCACAATGGCGACAGGTACACTTTGGTGGTAACTTCTGTTTTCTTTCCTTTGAGTCCTATGACAGCATAGAAGACATACAGCTGAGAGCAGGCCCAGATGCCATTGCCGTTACATCACTTTTCGATATGTAATGCAGAACTCTGCACTCAGGGGGCATCAGGAGACAGATCCAGTGCTCCAGCAGCAGCCAAGAAGCAAATGGAATATAAAATTGATCATAAAACAAATTGTACAGAGCACGAGGAAGAGTAATGGATTTGTTTGATCCAGCTGACAGCGGCAGAGCTCTTCACATAACCCAGCAGACATGTGATAAGAAAATTATAGCTTAAATGCAAGAAAATAGCAAGACATCATCTTTTTTGCCTTCTCTTTTCAGGGAATCTGTCGGAGAAATGTAAACTATGTTCCTGCCATAGAAGTGTGAGAGGGCGGCAGTTGTATGTTAGAAGATGACGATGGCAAATGACACACAGTAAAAGAGATGGAATTCATTCACAGAGTTGGGCTGACTATAGACAAGCAAAAATAGCAGCTGCTCTGACCAGTCAAATGGATGTTATCTTGGAGTGGCTCCCAGATTTGGAAGGGACAATGCACTGAGAAGCTGCCAAGTTATTAGCTTGCACAGCATATAAGCAGCTTCACTGTAGTGATTGTTGGGGTGCTAACTATTGGACCATCAAACTCTGAAGCCTGCAGTGGTCTATCTTGGGACATACACTATATTGCCAAAAGTACTGGGAAGCCTGCCTTAACACGCACCTGAACTTTAATGGCATCCCAGTCTTCATCCGTAGGGTTCAATATTGAGTTAGCCCACCCTTTCCAGCTATAACAGATCAAATCTTCTGGGAAGGCTGTCCACAAGGTTTAGGAGTTTGTCTATGGGAAATTTTGACCATTCTTCCAGAAGTAAATTTGTGAGGTCAGACAAGAAGGCCTGGCTTGCAGTCTCCAATCAAATTCATCCCAAATGTGTTCTATCGGGTTGAGGTCAGGACTCAAGTTCCTCCACCCCAAACTCGCTCATCAATGTCTTTATGGACTTTGCTTTGTGCACTGGTGGGCAGTCATGTTGGAATAGGAAGGGGCCATCCTCAAACTGTTCCCACATAGTTGGGAGCATAAAATTGTGCAAAATGTATTGGTATGCTGACATCTTAAAAGTTACCTTCACTGGAACTAAGGGGCCAAGCCCAACCCCTGAAAAACAAAGTGTTGGGGTGGCCCAATACTTTTGGCAATATAGTGTGGATGAGCAAATTTGGGGTGGAGGGGGTGGAAGACTGGGATTCCATTAAAGTTCATGTTATGTTATAGCAATTATTGAATTGAGATCAGGTATGCCTTGGAGGTAGCCTATACCTCCTAAAGATGCAGGCACACACCTGAAGCCCAGCACAGTTCAAATGTAAGCTAAAGATATCTGGTGTCAATCTGCAGGAATACAAGCAAAAAGAAAATGGAAACCACCCAGGTCAATTTATACCTGGCATAAGATATAAGGTGCACATGGGCAGGGCAGTTTACAAAATAATTGTCCCAAGATGGATGATCTGTACATTGGGAGTCCCCCATAAGAGGGGGATCCATCCATATATCTTGGCTCTAAATTAAATCTTTCACCAAAAGTAGAATAGTATTGTTGTCATCATCCCTGAAAAAGGAATTGTACATTGGGAGTCCCCCATAAGAGGGTTGGGACTTTAAAGGCAACTGGATATAATAGAAAAGGCAATGAATCTAAAAAGCAATATATTTTATTGTTGTATTAAATTTAAAAGAGTTAGTGCATATAACTGTTGCAACTGACTTATTGGTAACAGCATTGACATAAAAAGGAAGTAACAAAATACATCCTAAAAACAAATATGGTCTCCCCTGTAAGGAAGAGAAAGAAGCACAAACATCATTGTACAAACAAATGTAGTCTCCTCTTATGAGAGATAGAAAGAGCCCGGGCTTCTTTCTCTTCCTTACAGAGGAGACCATATTTGTTTTTAGGTTGTATTTTGTTACTTCCTTTTTATGTCAATGCTGTTACCAATAAGTCAGTTGCAATAGTTATATGCACTAACTCTTTTAAATTTAATACAACAATAAAATATATTGCTTTTTAGATTCATTGCCTTTTCTATTATATCCAGTTGCCTTTAAAGTCCTAACCCTCTTATGGGGGACTCCCAATGTACAATTCCTTTTTCAGGGATGATGACAACAATACTATTCTACTTTTGGTGAAAGATTTAATTTAGAGCCAAGATGGATGATCAGTTACACTGGAGTTAGCGAACACACTATCAAAGGTGCCTTGGTTCGTTAGTGTGGCAATCACATATACGTTTTTTTTGTTTTTTTGCTGACTAGTAGGTAATTTTGCTTACGCGCTTTTTGTATCATTTTGTTCAGTAACTGCTATGCCCAAGTACCCCTTACTTATGCTTGGTATAAACTGACTTGGGTGATTGCCTGTGAGGGTTAAAGGAAGGTATAGTGTTAGGGTTTGTGTTACAGGGTGGTTCAGTGTTAGATTTATTGTTGGGGTCACAGAAAGGTTTAGAGTTAAGCTGGCCATACATATTTTAAATTCTGGCTGATTCATGCTGAATCATCCAAACTTTGAACCATAGGTGGTCCTGACAACACCACCTGGTTTCACAGAAGTTGACTAAAAAAATCGAAGGAGCCTGGTGGAAATATGTCAGCTGAACAGTGACTACATCTTATCGGATGCAGTCACCGTTCATCGTGTTTGGAAAATCAGTCAGCCATGGGTGCTGCGGCTGTCTAAATACATTAGCCTGCACTGGTGATTCCTCCCTGTGGGCTTTTTAACGTGGATGGTGGGGATTTAATTTACTGGTTCAGCCCACAGGGAGTGGAGACTGATCAATGAAATGTGTAGAGAAGTTGATGAGTCCCCTAATTCTCCCTCATAATATATTGTATTGGGGCATTAAAATTGGAAATCAACGCACTTAATCATACAGTGATCGTTGTTAATATTGACTGTATATGACCCCAAGCAGAAAGAATCTTGGTAGGAGTTGGAAGGTTGATTAGTTTTTCTGTATTTTTAACAAGATTTATTGTGTTGTGGTCTTCCTCACTGATGCAATATCAATTCTAATATCAAAAAAAATATGCAAAAGAATGCAATGCTTTGTACCTTGAAAGTCCATTTTTTTTTGTTTTATGATATAATATTGAGATGATGGTACTGAGCTTGAGCTGATTATTGTGGGATTTCCCATAAACGTATTCATTGTTTGTATGTATTTGTAAGAAACCTAAACGTATGTGGTTAGCTTTTATCCCCATTCACACCTGTGCATTTTCCGTTCATTTTCGGCGTAGGGCACTGAAAAAAAAGTCCTGCTGTATCTTTGATGCGCTTTCATCAAACTCTATGAAGTTCAATGATAGTGCACCTAAAATGCGTGTATAACGTGCCACAAAAGCACAACAGAGATGTGAATTGGCCCTTAGGGTTAGTGTAAGTTTTAAAGGGAAGGATAGTAAAAGGGGATCTAAAGCTGGCCAAACCATAGTGCCCAGAAAATTGGATAGAGAAGGAGAAAAAAATGTTCTTGAACAAACAAAATTCTAACAGCGAATGTGATTTTCATGTATGAATGTCCATTCACTCCAAAATCAAACGTTTAAAGCAAAATTTTCAAGTACTTTTTTAAACGACATTCATCAAGAGTGTCAGCATCGTATGTACTGACAAGATTTTTTGTATGCACCTTCATACGAAAATCTAACAGTGCATGACCAGCTTTAGGGCATTGCTGTCCGCACTGAAAACTGGTCAGCTGGTGCTGATCTACCAGCTCTGAAAGCTAATGAGTCAATTGAAAATCCCTTGACCATATGCATAGATGCGTGTGCAGCCTATTGCAATATATATTTATTATATATATATATATATATATATATATATATATATATATATATATATATATACACACAAAGTATATATATATTGCTGTAAATATACAGTAAAACCTTGGTTTGAGAGCATTTTGCAAGACAAGCAAAAAACTTTAATACATTTTGACTTGATATACAAGCGATGTCTTGATATACAAGTAGCGTCATGTCACACCTGAGTATAAAACAGAACAGAGGCGCCTCCTAATTGTAGCAATATGGTTACATTTAATGAAGGTACAGCATTCAGCAAGTCACATGGTTGAAGATTAAAACAGGTACATCAAAGTATGCAGGCATCCGGAGTAAAGCTGTCCACATAGACCATCCTCCTCACCGCCATCGACGTCATCCCTTCCACACTGCATGCCTTGCTTTCAAATCTGCAAGGTAGTCTTCCTGGTCACGATTGCAGACTGACATCGGTGAGAGCCGGCGGTGCAGAGGACGGTCTATGTGGACAGCTTTACCCTGGATGCCTGCATACTTAGATGTGCCTCTTTTAATCATCAACCATGTGAGTTGCTAAATGTTGTACCTTCATTGAATATTGCTACACTTAGAGGCGCCTCTCTTCTTTTATGTTCTGTAGCTCCTGCTGGATTTTGCTTCTAATCCCCTTGTGGAGGCTGCCATTTGTGGATGGACATTTTATGGTACACAAGCTATCACATCAGTTTACCCTCCAGATGAAGCCACGTGGATGGTGGCATAACACGTAGAGGTAGAGCCTGGCGGTGACACATGTGAGATCGTTTGAATTGTAATCATGGTATATGCTGTTTTTTATTTGAAATAAATGTGAGTGTAATATATGAAGTTGGGTTGGTGAGGTTCATTCCATTTAACACCTGGTACAGCACTATTAGAAGCACTTTATATTTTTGCATGTCGGTTTGGAGTTGCTGATGATCGTCACGGAGGCAACTTTTAAAGGAGAAGCGTATGAGGTACAAAGCGTATTTGATCCCTGCAGGACCTTGGTGGGAACCATTAGAGACCAGTGTGGAGCCTTTTCCTGATGGCAATTACCATTAGTTTTGAGCGAGTTTGACTCTTTCAGGGTCTAGGAAGGAGGTGAGCAGCCATTGCACCTGGTGAAGCGAGCACTTGTCACAGATTGCTGTTTTGTTTAAGAAGCACTTTTTCCCATAGTGAAATTTGAAGCACATTTATATAAGAAGATTTTTTTGTTTTTGTTTTAATCAACTTTTCTCTTCATCATATATAAATTGTCCTATTTTTTTATTGGACTACCCATTCAGCACATACGTTTATTGTACATTGATATTGGAGATTTATATTTGTTAGTTTGCAGCAGCACCATCACATTCCATATATTTATGAACCTATCACATTGCTATAATCTTTTATATGGACTATAAACTGAAGGGCTTATGAATAAATGGTTGTGGAACGAATTATCTGAGTCTACATTATTTCTTATGGGGAAATTCGCTTTGATATACATGTGCTTTGAATTACAAGCATGTTTCCGAAACAAATTCTGCTCACAATCCAAGGTTTTACTATATACATTTGTGCTCATAAGTTTACATACTCTGGCAGAATTTATGATTTATTGGCCATTTTTCAGAGAATATGAATACACAAAAACTTTTCTTTAACTCATGGTTAGTGTTTGGCTGAAGCCATTTATTATCAATCAACTGTGTTTACTCTTTTTTTACATTATAATCACAACAGAATCTACCCAAATGACCCTGATCAAAAGTTTACATACCCCGGTGATTTTGGCCTGATAACATGTACACAAGTTGACACAAAGGGGTTTGAATGGCTAATAAAGGTAACCATCCTTACCTGTGATCCGTTTGCTTGTAATTAGTGTGTGTGTATAAAAGGTCAATGAGTTTCTGGATCCTGACAGACCCTTGCATCTTTCATCCAGTGTTGCACTGATGTTTCTGGATTCTGAGTTATGGGGAAAGCAAAAGAATTGTCAAAGGATCTGCGGGAAAAGGTAGTTGAACTGTATAACACAGGAAAGGGATATAAGAAGATATCCAAGGAATTCAGAATGCCAGTCAGCAGTGTTCAAACTCCAATCAAGAAGTGGAAAATGAGGGGTTCTGTTGAAACCAAACCACGGTCTGGTAGACCAACTAAAATTTCAGCAACAACTGCCAAGAAAATTGTTCGGGATGCAAAGAAAAACCCACAAATAACTTCAGGTGAAATACAGGACTCTCTGAAAACATGTGGTGTGGCTGTTTCAAGATGCACAATAAGGAGGCACTTGAAGAAAGATTGGCTGCATGGTTGAGTCACCAGAAGAAAGCCATTACTGCACAAATGCCACAAAGTATCCCGCTTACAATACGCCAAACAGCACAGAGACAAGCCTCAAACCTTCTGGTACAAAATCATTTGGAGTGATGAGACAAAATTTAAGCTTTTTGGCCACAACCATAAATGCTTCATTTGGAGAGGAGTCAACAAGGCCTATGATGAAAGGTACACCATTCCTCATTCCTTCTGTGAAACACGGATGTGTGAGCTACAAAGGCACAGGAAATTTAGTCAAAATTGATGGTAAGATGAATGCAGTATGTTATCAAAAAATACAGGAAGAACATTTGCATTCATTAGCCAGGAAGCTGCGCATGGGACATACGTGGACATTGGAGAGGCCATCTGTCTCCTGACCTCAATATCATTGAGCCACTCTGGGGAGATCTTAAATGTGCAGTTCATGCAAGACAGCCCAAAAATTTAGAGGAACTGGAGGCTTTTTGCCAAGAGGAATGGGCAGCTTTACCATCTGAGAAGATAAAGAGCCTCATCCACAAATACCACAAAAGACCTAAAGCTGTCATTGATGTCAAAGGGGGCAATACACGGTATTAGGAACTGGAGTATGTAAACTTTTGATCAGGGTCATTTGGGTAGTTTCTGTTGTCATTATGATTTAAAAAGCGTAAACACAGTTGATTGATAATAAATGGCTTCAGCCAAACACTAACCATGAGTGAAAGAAAAGTTTTTGTGTTATCCTTCATATTCTCTGAAAAATGGCCAAGAAATCATACATTCTGCCAGAGTATGTAAACTTATGAGCACAACTGTATATATTAATACCACTTGACATCCAGCAACATACTGGTATGTCTTTGGACTTTGATTATACCGGGATCAACTCGGTATATAGGCATCATCCTTATATATTTTTTTTCAGCCGTCAGTCAGCTTTCTTGTAAAAGCAATTCTAGCAGCTAATTAGCCTTTGGATTGCTTTTACAGTACAAACAGCGGGAGGGGACATTCCCCCGCCACCTTCTGTGGCTCTCTCGGGCTCTCCTGTTTCACCGGAGAATCCGAAAGTGCAGCCAGCGGTTTTGCTGGCTGACCAAAGAGCTAATTGGAGAATGGAATGGCCTTGATCATCTCTATGGTCTAAGAAACCGGAAGCGATGAGCATTTCTCGGCTGTAAACAAACTCTCAGTGGTTTGAAAAAAGCATTGGATCATACCATGATCCGAAATATCGGCAGAGGAGAGATTTGGGGTCAGATCTAATAGACCCTAGATCTCACAGTAAAGAGTACCTGTCACTGCCTGTTGCCATCACAAGAGTTATTTTAAAAAAATCAAGAGACAGTGTAAAAAAAAGTAATTAAAAAAAAAGTAAAGCGCAAACACACGCATCGATCCAGCACGAGCGCAAACAGTAATCGCACCACACAAACCACCAAGCTGGTTGTGCCCAAGTCAATCCATGGATCGACTTGGGTACAATCAGCCTGTCCATTTGTGGATCGAATCTCGGCTGGCCCCTGCTGAACCATACAAATTTAAATCCATGTATGACCGGTTTAAGGGTGCAGGATACTGCAAAACAATAGCAGAAATAAACAGGAATACAAACTTCTTAAAAATCTTCTTGAAACAGCCTTGACTGGAGGTAATAGGGAATGGCTAGTAATTCTAGCCTCTGTAAGAGCAGACCCATTCCATACAGGAACCTCTGCCACTTAATTCCCTCTAGCACATTCACACCAGAGAGTCCAAAACCAGGTTTTACGCACATGTTCTAAGACTACTTTCTGCTACCCAGCTTCCATGCAACACTCATCAGTGAGGGAGACAAGGGTCCTTCTCCAGGGCGAACTCCAAGATGATGTTCTCTATAACAAATCCTTTTAGCATATACTTTATAGGCCCTCGGACAAGCACTTGATGAAAGCCCAAAAAGCAACTCCAGTATACAGACTGAATCCCAGGGGCAGAAGCCATAAAACACTACTAGCAGAGGAAGGAAAACCCTCTGGTGGGGCCTCTCCAAACATTTATCACCTCCCTCAGCCACCTTCTGGACACCCCCTTCCAGGGAGTGGCTGGGGTCTGATAAATATTCGTAAATCGGTGGTTGATCCTCCTATTCTATTTTCTGGAAGTTCTTCCAGAAGCAGACAGGAGCAATCAAGCACTGACCTTAATGAAACCCTGACCAGGCTGAGAAAAGCAGATCATTACCCCATTGAGTACAGTAAAGCCAAAAACTAAATTTAGCCTAACAGGAGCAGAGAACTTTACTTATTTACAGGTCTTTGTAGAATGGAACCGAATAGAAATAATGGTTGGCAATGCAATGCACTGCATTTGGTTTATTAAAATTTGTTCATAACATTTTTTTTAGAGTTGAGCTATATAAAGATGAGCTGTTCTAATTATATTGTTAGTTTGTTATTAGCTCATCTGTGAGGTAAGAGATGGAAGTGCTTATAGGAATTTTCCCATGAGACGGGCTGCTTATTTGGCACTACATCAACAACAAATGCTACAGCTTCAGTCAGCAAAGCAGGTCTAATCAGACAGCGAGTTTATAAGAGCAGTTCGTTCTCTTCAGGGATTTTCAGGGGGATGTTAGGTTAATGTTTCAATCACTGTCTTGTTTGGTTTGTTCATGAAAAAGCCTTGGTGTCAGACAGGATTTTTCTGCTGGTACACTGCTATCCAACATCCAGAGAACCAGTGTTCTTTCAAGTAAAGCCGTACACTGATGATGTCAATCCACTAACATACAGTATTTATTCGAGATATGTTCGCTGAATGTCACTGCCTATAGCCATGAACCTCTAATGCGTTTTGGACCTAGTGGTAGAGATGAGATCTTTTTTGAAAGAACATTGTGATGCATTGACACAGAGCTGGTACTTGCTTCACTCTAGAGTAGACCATGGAGGGCAAGCAGAGTTTGGAGTGGTGCTCCATCTTGTGGAATCCAGAGAACCAGGACACCCCAAAGACTGCAAAATCCCCAGCTAATATCTAAATGAATATAAGACCAATTCCAGCCAAACCTTTTATTTACTTATTTTGTCTTTGAGTGTGGAAGTTTGGAACTTATGTCAAGATTTTATTGCTGTCTATGTTCATACAGAGGGGAGTTTTCTTTATGTTTTGTCTGTCATATGCACACGAAATGAGGGATAACTTCCCCCACAGAGATACCGATGGCAGGAAAAAACCTAAAGAGGTTTTAAACCTTTTTCTTTCTTTTCTTTCTTTTTTTTTTTTTTTGCTGTATGTTGGGGAGATTTCCCCCTGCTTCCTGTTCAGTATGAAACCTGTAGGATATTTCCACTTCCTGTTGGATGGACAGGAAGTTGAAAGAATTTCCCGCACTTGCTTATCTGTCTAAACCCCCAAAAGATCCCAAAAAGTCTTACAGCTGGGGGTGCAGACGAAAACAAAAACCCAGTAAAGGATCTAACATCTTGCAACTCTAGAAAACTGAGAGGTTTGACTGGTAAAGGCAAACTTTAATTAAATCATATTCATAAAAAACGACAAAGGATATACCAAAAGATTCCATCAAAAGAAAGCTCTATTCGTATGAAAAAAAAAATGAAAAAAACTTTGAGCACAGTGTTGCATGACCGCGCAATTGCCTGTTAACCACTTGCCTACTGGGCACTTAAACCCCCTTCCTACCCAGTCTTTCAGCTTTCAGTGCTGTCGCATTTTGAATGCCAATTTCGAGGTCATGCAACACTGTACCCAAATGTAATTTTTATCATTTTTTTCACACAAATTTTTGGGTGGTATTTAATCACTGCTGGGTTTTTTATTTTTTGCTAAAAAAATTAAAGACGGAAAATTTTGAAAGAAAAAACAAAAAACGTTTCATAATTTATTATGAAATTTTGAAAACAGATAATTTTTCTCCTTCATTGATGTGCACTGATGCGGCTACACTGATGGGCACTGATAGGCTGCACTGATGGGCACTGATAGGTGGCACTAAAGGACACTAATAGGTGGCACTGATGGGTGGCACTGATGGGCACTGGTACGCACTGGTCGGAGACACTGATAGGCAGCAGTGATCATGGGCACTGAAGATGATGGACATAGCTTGGCAGCACTGGTGGGCATTGATAGGTGGCACTTGTTAGCACTGGCAAGACAGCGGTGGCTCTCTGTGTGAGGGACTGATGTCAGCGTGAGGGAAAAAAAACAAACAGATTACCGATCTTATGTTTACATCACGTGACCAGCTGTCAGTGGCTGACAGCTTATCACGTGGTAGGGGGCCGGGATCGGCCCCTTAGTCCGATCTGTGATCAGCCCAGTCTCATTGACTCAGTGATCACAGAACGCACCACGCGCACCCTGCAGGGACGCGCTGCCAGCGCATGCTTGGGAGGTTGTCTATTGACGGCTTCCCGGCAATATAAGGCCCGCGCTGTAGCCGTCATTCAGCAGTAGCGTGGACGGGAGGTGGTTAAACTAGCACAGCACTCTATAGCTAAATATGCTCTGTTAATAAAGGGAGTAAAACCTTCCAGAGGTCAAGTGGTTAACATATTTTTAAAAAGTTGTTTTCAGCAGCTTTCGTTAAAATAATGCCTGGTGAACCTGCCATGAAGATCCTCCTTCAGGCACTTCCTGTTATAGGGTGACAACTGTTCCCTAAAAGTGATTGTGCGTTGTCACATGTGCTCCTGGCAGAGACTACATAGGTCTATGCCAACACACACTGTGCAGTCATGGTGCATTGTTGTTACTCTTAGGAGGCTAGTTCCAGAGCAAAGATGTGTAGCTGATGCTGGAATGAGTGTGGGAATTGGCTGAAAGAGGCTGGAGGAGATCAGCGGCACTCGATTCGTACCCTGTATGGGCAGGCTGAATGTACCAAGTTGATTGATCAATTTACCTGCAATTATCACCAGCGGCTGGTATAGCCCCTAGCAATAATCACTGACTTCTAAAAAGGTCTGCTAATAATGTTTGCTGCATATGTTCAGCTAAACTTTTATATCCAGAAAAAAGCTGAAGTGGTTAAGACTGTAGCTAATACTGATGTTACATCACACCGTGGCAATACTATGCTTCCCAGGGTGAAGTTAATGAAATGTTAGCTTGGATCAGGACATAAGCTCCTATAGTGTAATAAAACTGAATGGAAAATAGCTATCGCACAAGCCAACAAATACAGCCAAAATATATATCACGTTCCAAAGAACGTGTTGTCACGCACGTGACAGCATTCGGACGCAGAGATTTTAGTAATTTTTTGGTAGAAGCTCTCAAAAACATTTATGAATATTGCCAGAGATGACACTTCTTGTTTCCAAGTAGCTACAATTTCATATTTTGCTTATCACGTACAGGACCTCCAAAAGCATTAACGTGTGTTCTGGTAAGGCAGTCCATTCCTTCACAATGGGCTCCCAATGCATGGTAGTAGTGGGTAAAAAAACACCACTGCAGAATTTTTAAACTTACAGTGCCTTGAAAAAGTATTCATACCCCTTAAAATTTTCCACATTTTGTCATGTTACAACCAAAACCGTGAATGTATTTTATTGGAATTTTATGTGATAGACTCAGGCTAGGTTCACACCTAAACCGGCCGCAGATCGCACGGCAGCACTGTCCGTCCCTGTTCTCCATTTCAGGGACAAATCAGGGCAGAATCTTTGCCTGAATTTGGCCCTGAAACGGAGGCAAAGATGCACAACGTTTCTGTGCAGTGCGCTCCGCAGCTGCCCCGGAGACAGGTGAACCGGCTCCAATTCGCATAGGTGTGAACCCAGCCTAGCACAAAGTGGCACCTAATTGTGAAGGGGAAGGAAAAGAGTATGGCACAACTGCAAACCTACCAAGACATGGCCGTCCACCTAAACTGACAGGCCGGGCAAAGAGAGCATTAATCAGAGAAGCAGCCAAGAGGCCCATGGTAACTCTGGAGGAGCTGCAGAGATCCATAGCTCAGGTGGGAGAATCTGTCCACAGGACAACTATTGGTCGTGCACAAATCTTCCCTTTATGGAAGCGTGGCAAGCAGAAAGCCATTGTTGAAAGAATGCCATAAGAAGTCTAGTTTGGAGTTTGCGAGAAGCCATGTGGGGGACACAGCAAACATGTAGAAGAAGGTGCTCTGGTCAGATGAGACCAAAATTGAACTTTTTGGCCTAAAAGCAATACTCTATGTGTGGCGGAAAACTAACACTGCACATCACCCTTAACACACCATCCCCACCGTGAAACATGGTGGTGGCAGCATCATGTTGTGGGGATGCTTTTCTTCAGCAGGGACAGGGAAGCTGGTCAGAGTTGATGGGAAGCTGGATGGAGCCAAATACAGGGCAATCTTAGAAGAAAACCTGTTAGATTCCACAAAAGACATGAGACTGGGGTGGAGGTTCACCTTCCAGCAGGACAACAACCCTAAACATACAGCCAGAGCTACAATGGGATGGTTTAGATCAAAGCATATTCATGTGTTCGAATGGAAAATTGCTGTTTACAGACACTCTCCATCCAATGTGACAGAGTTTAAGCTATTTTACAAAGAAGAATGGGCAAAAATGTCATTCTCTAGATGTGCAAAGCTGGTAGAGACATCCCCAAAAAGACTTGCAGCTGTAATTGCAGCAAAAGGTGGTTCTACAAAGTATTGACTCGGGGGGGCTGAATACAAATGCAAGCACAGTTTTCACATATTTACTTGTAAAAAAATGTTGAAAACCATTTATCATTTTCCTTTCACTTCACAATTATGTGCCACTTTGTGTTGGTCTATCACAATAAAATACATTTACGTTTTTGGTTGTAACATGACAAAATGTGGAAAATTTCAAGGGGTATGAATACTTTTTCAAGTGCACTTAGTGTTATTACTACAGCATTACCACCTACTATAGTTGTGCACAGGAGTCATTTTAAATGAATAGACCAGCCATGTATCACACAAAGTAACGTGTATTATCACGTGTTGCGGCAAAGAACATTACTGTAGTGCATTGATGTAAAGCCAGCCATAAAAAAATGTTTAAAAAGTAGTCTGTAAAAAAGAATAAATAATACTTTTTTTTTTTAATCATATTTTATGTTATTTAGTTTTTTTTATATATAAACACTTAAACATGCACACAAAAGATAAAAGAAAGCATGTTTTAAAGAATCATAGCAGGCCTGAAAAAACAAACAAACAAACAAACAAAAAAAAAAAAACATTATAACATTAAGCAAACATCAAACATTGCAGATGGGATCTATTTTGACAGCACACCTATGTCTGAACTGGCCTACATCCTAGCTCGATCTCAAACTCATGTGGGCTAGTCATGGTGACCAAATTGAGTCAAACCTCCTAGATGAGTTTCTAAGAAAGAAAATGTGTCTCTCACAAATAAATGCACTTATTAAAGCGGTAGTAAACCACGGCTGTTTAAAAAAAAAAAACACCTGTAAGGCAATTGCACAATGTGCTAGTATGCATTGCATACTAGCACATTATGAAATACTTACCTTATAACAATGCCTTCAAGCGGTGCGCTGAGAGGGCTGACATCTTCCCCTGGTCTTTCTTCTGGGTTCGCCCGCTCCAGGTATGTGATTTGCCGGAGCCACAATGATGTCACTCCCGTGCATGCAGGCGGGAGCTCTTGGTTCCAACACGAAGCTCTGAAGGTCCGGCCAGGTATGCCAGACCTTCAGAGCGCATGCGCCAGTGACGTAACTGGCTGCATCCAGGGTGACTATCTCCTTAATGGCGCACGTTTGAGAGATGTTCAGTAGTTTTCAGGAGAAATTCAAGACAGAAGGTGCATTTTTCAGGGTACTACTTAGGCACAGTTTCCCTTTCTAGATGTTTCTTATATATGTAGCAAATCGTTACCCATTGAGATCAGGTCCACTTTAATGATATAAACAGATCTAAACGATAAACTGTTTTTGCCAAATTTTTTCTTTATAAGCAACAAAATATACGTGTGTAACAGATGCAGAGCGGCAAACAAGGCAGATGGCAGCAATTTTCCTGTATAAAATCACTTTGATCCAGTCCAGACAAACACTGCCTATACATCAGTTTATTCTTAAACTGTATAAATTAGGGTAGTTAATCGTGAGAATTTCTATTTTTTTCCTCTGCAGGCGTCTGGAAAAAGCCTTTCCTCTCTTATTGGTGTTGTTATAGTTGTACCATCTGCTCATGTAGTCTGTAAGAGGAAATGATCACAGGAAGATGCTTTGAAAGTGATACAAGTGTCTGAAGAAGAGATGGACCGGCTAAGTTTATCCGCTTTCAGCTTTTTACTTTAATTACACACAGCGAGATCGGTGCCAGCAGGTCGGAAGCAGTGACGGTCTCTGATGCCAATTCTGGACGTTCCACGTTGGTGCCAGGCTTCTGCCTTGAAAACTTAGCAGGTTGCTTGGAATAGGTTGTGAACAAGTTTATGGCCAAGTCTTTGAAAGTAAAACCCTAAGTTCATGTACAGAGGGCTTATACTGGCATTTTAGATGCCTGGCATGACTTCCCGGCACTTTTCCGTACCCAGGGAACCATAAGTGCCCCATACAATCTTTTATACAAGTGAATGGCTGTGCATGAACCCTTGAGCCCCATTCACACCTGAATGTTTTGTAGCTCGAAGCTCCAAAATGCTCAACTTCTTAAATCCCATGTATTTCAATGGTGGCTGATCACATATACAGTGGGGACAGAAAGTATTCAGACCCCCTTAAATATTTCACTCTTTGTTATATTGTAGCCATTTGCTAAAATCATTTAGGTTCATTTTTTTCCTCATTAATGTACATTAATTGACATTTTTGCAGATTTATTAAAAAAGAAAAACTGAAATATCACATGGTCCTAAGTATTCAGACCCTTTGCTCAGTATTTAGTAGAAGCACCCTTTTGATTTAATACAGCCATGAGTCTTTTTGGGAAAGATGCAACAAGTTTTTTCACACCTGGATTTGGGGATCCTCTGCCATTCCTCCTTGCAGATCCTCTCCAGTTCTGTCAGGTTGGATGGTAAACGTTGGTGGACAGACATTTTTAGGTCTCTCCAGAGATGCTCAATTGGGTTTAAGTCAGGGCTCTGGCTGGGCCATTCAAGAACAGTCACGGAGTTGTTGTAAAGCCACTCCTTCGTTATTTTAGCTGTGTGCTTAGGGTCATTATCTTGGGGAGGTCCTGAGCACTCTGGAGAAGGTTTTCGTCCAGGATATCCCTGTACTTGGCCGCATTCATCTTTCCCTCAATTGCAACCAGTCGTCCTGTCCCTGCAGCTGAAAAACACCCCCACAGCATGATGCTCCCACCACCATGCTTCACTGTTGGGACTGTATTAGACAGGTGATGAGCAGTTCCTGGTTTTCTCCACACATACCGCTTAGAATTAAGGCCAAAAAGTTCTATCTTGGTCTCTTCAGACCAGAGAATCTTATTTCTCACCATTTTGGAGTCCTTCAGGTGTTTTTTTAGCAAACTCCATGCGGGCTTTCATGTGTCTTGCACTGAGGAGAGGCCTCTGCCATAAAGCCCCGACTGGTGGAGGGCTGCAGTGATGCTTGACTTTCTACAACTTTCTCCCATCTCCCGACTGCATCTCTGGAGCTCAGCCACAGTGATCTTTGGGTTCTTCTTTACCTCTCTCACCAAGGCTCTGCTCCCCGATAGCTCAGTTTGGCCGGATGGCCAGCTCTAGGAAGGGTTCTGGTCATCCCAAACGTCTTCCATTTAAGGATTATGGAGGCCACTGTGCTCTTAGGAACCTTAAGTGCAGCAGAATTTTTTTTGTAACCTTGGCCAGATCTGTGCCTTGCCACAATTCTGTCTCTGAGCTCTTCAGGCAGTTCCTTTGACCTGCTTATTTGCTCTGAGGTTTGTCTTTTTGACTTGAGGATCTTCTTCCCCCTCTCCTTGTCTCCTCCCTTCTTTTTCTTCATTGGTGAAGGTGGAAGGATTTTGGACTTTCCTACTCTTTTGGGGATTATTTTTTTTTTCACATTTAATTCATGGACTCAATTGTTATTTTTATTATTGTTGATGAAGAGTTTTTCATATAGACTTTTACACAAAGATTTTTATTCACTGTTTGTTTACTCAGAATTTGTTTTATTGTAACAGTGCACTTTTTTGTGTCTTTTTCATTGGTTTACATGGGATCATTCACGTTATAAACGCAACTTATTTATACACCTTTTTTTGCACTATAGAGATATTAGAGTTTTTGTTGCAGCTATATATATATTTGAAACTCTAGCGCAGTATAACCCCACATTTTTTTCATTTGCACTACATAATCGTGTTGGAAATCAGATGAAATCATAGTTGCACTAGTGTAAACCAGGCCTTAAAATAGAACTAAAAGCTAAACTTTTTTTTTTTTCCATTTCGGATTGGGTAAGGGAGGGTTATAACCCCTGTCAGTTTTTTATCGTCTGTGTTCCATTGGAGAGATTTCCCTTCCTGTCCCATAGCCAAAACAGGAAGTGAGAGTTAATCCCTGCAAGGTGAGGGAATCCCTTGTTGTCACCAGAATTAGTGTCCCAATTGGAAGATTTCCCCTCTATTACTGTTCTGGTGACAACCCAAAATTTGGCATTAGGTGTTCTAATCTCTCTCCACTCTCTTCAAAACTAAAAAAAATGCAATCATTCTTGTTTGGAATAAAAATGCTGCACCGCCATAAAAATTCAAGGTGTGTTTGATAAATCTGTAGACAAAAATGTCCTGTTACATAGTTCTAAAATTTGAGTCTTTGCTTTTTTGTCCAGAAAGAGGGCGCAATTTTTTTTTTCAGCCACCATCCAAGGTTAACGCCTACTTCCTGCACTCAAAAATGTCACAATCAAATAAATTTTTGTACCTGTGCAGTTCTTGGCTGTGTTTACAAATCTACACTTAAGTGGTTGTAAACCTCAAGCATGAAATCTGAGCAAAGCACATAAATATATATGTAGTGTTTACTTATCTCTCTCCAAAACTCTAAGTGTGGTTTCTCTCTGGTGCTTTGTTCCTCTATTATCAGCATGAGTCACTTCTGAGTTTTCCCCACACATGAGATAAAATTTGTGTCGGGGAGCTCAGCATGCTTGTCTATTCACATCACAGTTCTGCTTTTTGAAGGGGGTGTGTTCCTTTCCTCTAATTAACTCACACACTGCAGCCTCTCCACCCCCTCCTCTGTGATACTAACAGATGAAGAAGGATTTTAACACTTTTTTGCCCTTTTGAAGGGGTGTAGGGAAGAGATAAAGGAAAGGGATGGTCGGCACTCAGGATGACACCCAAAATAGTATTTATTTATTAAATGCATGTACAAAGCTGTAAAACAGCCTATGCGTTTCAGACGTTTAGTCCTTAGTTATAGCTAAGGACTAAGTGTCCGAAACACATAGGCTGTTTTACAGCTTTGTACATGCATTTGATACAGAAATACTATTTTGGATGTCATCCTGAGTGCTGACCATCCCTTTCCTTTATTCTGGTACGTTGGAGGTGTCAGCAGCCTCAAGGTCTGAGCACTGGGCGGAGCTTTTATGTGGGAAGGTTGCAGCGCCTATACACCTGTTTTCTGTTTAAGGAAGAGATGGCTGCAGATAAACAAGTAAAACCTATGTAGGAGGATTTGTTTCATCTCTTGGTATCACCCGAGGCTGTTCACTTCAATGGGTATATGTGAGGGTTTACAAATAGATGTATGAATTAAAGAAAAAAAAGGGGGCAGACTTGATGGACTACTCGGTCTTCTTTCTGTCATCACTTTTCTATGTTGCCATGTTGCCATGTTTCTAGAACAGATGAGCCCTAGCTGAAGCCTCTCATCTTGTGACTTTCTACAAAGTTACAATTTTGCCATCTGATCACAGTGGGTGGAGAGGAGACTGTGGTAATGCTTAATTCTGCCTGCAGCAGACTGGTAGCCTCTCAGCCTGGGCAAAGTCACTTACCTGGAGCTCAAGGGTGTCTTTTTACTGGTAAAAAGTATAGAATTTTAATTAATTAAAAAAAAAATACTGTTGCTGTCTTTTGTGACAAGTCAGGAACTTATTTATGCAACAGACTTTTAACGTTACTGAAAGTTGGATGGGAAGCTGTAATATAGAGAAGATTACATGTGTGGCCAGGATTGTATTTCTCTTGTACTGGCACCTTCAGTTAGTTCCCCTCTTTTAAGGATTGACATGAACATAAGGTGCAACTGGAACAGGGACCAATGTATTCGCTCTGCACAGGCTAAGATAAAAGCACATGGAAATAAAGTATATTGAATGTATACTTGTGTTTTTATTTTCCTCAATTACTTTTTATTATTCTGCAATGCACCTTAAAGTGTTTCTAAACCCAGGGCCTTGCATTCACTATATCTGGTCTCCTACAGTGCACAGAAAATGGAAATGCAATTCTTTTAGTAAATATAAACTGCTAAATACCATTACCAGGAGATGGATTGGGGACAGTGCAAGAAATGGAGGATCAGAGAAGACAGGATCAAACAGCCTTTTTACACAATGTGCAGGATTAACCCCTTAGGTTCCACAGTGAGTATAACAAGCATGCTTTAATGCATATAAAGACTGATTTTACTGTTGTGGGTTTAGTAACACTTGAAAACTTGCTAGAAAATTTCACTACTTCAAAAAGGGTCAATTCACTAGAATGTATGGCTCTCTCCTCTTCTAGGAGCATCTGATTAATGTGTCAGTGCTGGCCCATCTCCTCTGCCCCACCCACCCCCTCACCTCCCCACATTACCCAATATGTAGCTCCCAGGGGGGAGGAGAGAAAGGGGAATATTGCAGAGTGTCACTTGAGTGGGGTAAGAATTCTGACATCACATCCAAGCAGGGAATGCAATAAGCTAAAAACTGTTAAACTTTGGAACCACTTTAAATGTCTTTACAGCTAATCAGTTTAGAGTAAACAGTAAACGATGGTCCTAGAATTATTGCTCTCACTCCTATGCTTGTGGCAATCTATAACATGTGTGGTGTAATCATGGCTGACATACATGTGTGCACCCTTTAAAAAAAAAATTATTATAATTGATATCACAAGGGGGGGGGGGGGGGGTAAAAAACCTCCTATTTGATAGCAGGGAGCAGGTGACAGGTCCTCATTATTGAGACGATGGGAGATTCCCTTGCCCTCCCCAGCACCTAATCAAGCACAGATTGGGCTTGATTAGCCGCTTCCCTGGCTACAGCAGCCAGGAAATGACAGCTTTGAAACTGGAAATGCTTAGAGCTGAGCACTCAGGACTTCACAAATAGCAGAGGAGATCAAGGAACAGATGGTCCTTAATCTCCTCCTGCTAGCCACCCTTAAACTGTCTGACGTGGAGTCTGAAACAAGGATCAACCAGGTCACTTATACCTGACAGTCGGGAGCTGGCTGCACAAAAAACTTCAAGCTTATGGCTGCTACTGCAACTATGAGCTTGTGTAATACACTCTCTGGACATATGTACTGTAGTTTGCCCACAAAGTTTATGTTAAGAGCGCTGCACCTAACTACACAATAACAGGAATTTGTTGTCCATCAGGCTGCATCGGTGAGATTTATTAATTCATTTTTATTTCAGCTTTCATAATATTCTGGTTTTATCCATGCTTTAAAAAGCAAGTTTCCCTTTTCATGAAAAATGAAATGACAAGCTAACTTTTTAAGTTTGCATAAAATAGAATTCTTGAACTTATGCTTTATGTTTTCATTATAAATTAATGTTAAAATCAGTTTATAGAACATAATGTTGGTTTACAACCTTGAAAATATAATTAGTCGACAACTATTGAGAGCAGGAAACGGAGTCATTGGAGGTGGATTTTAAAAACGGATTCATGGAAGATTTGCATCATTAAATTGAATAGGAAAACAATACCAACTCCAAAGCCACAATATGCTTATGTTTACATATTGAACAATTTGATGAGAAAATTACCATAAAATAAAAGTAAAATCCTAAAGCTAGCCATACACAGTTTGTTTTCTATCATTCAGCCCAAGATTAACAGCAAGAATGAAAGAATTCCCATTGGCGTCTATTCTATTCAGACAGATGCAGCATGTGTGGCTGCCTGAATACCCAACCATTCACTGTATCTGATAGGATGCAGTCACTGTTCAGCCAATCATTTTTTTCATCCAGCTCAAATCGGTTTTTAAATCAACTTTTGCGAACAAGGTGATGCGAACGGGGCTACCCATGGCTCAAATTTTGGACGATGCTGTAGGAATCTAACAAATACATCCTGCCATCTAGTGGGCAGTTTTCATATTGTAACCCTAATGAAAAAGATACAAACAGCTGCATTTTAGTTGATGTTACAGCATTAGCTGCATATTAGCAATTTGGCCTTCCACAGTTTGTTATGTAAAAGTAAAGAAGTGTATTTAAACTGTATATTTCAATTTTGTCCATAGCTTGTATGAATGTTTGGTGTCATTCATAGAGTTGGTGAGACAAACCTTAATTTCCTGCAAACAGTGGCCATCTCCTCCAGCTTTCATAGCCAGGTGAACTAATTAGCAGCTTACCCCAATGCCTCGTACACACGTTCCGAATATCGTACGACCGTTCTCGCTTAATAGTCCCAAGAAGAAATTGAATAGCTAAATAAAGTCACGAAAATTCTCGTATGACAGACAAAAAAATCGGAAGTGTTGTCATGTGTTGTAATGTATTTGTTATGTATTTTTGAACGACAACTATAATGACTAAACAAAAATTTTGGTGTATGTCCGATCGAATAATATCGGATGAATGGTCATGATCGGCTGTCGAAAGTAGTGTACACACGATCCGAATATCGAACGATCCTTCCTCGGACGACTGTTTTCGTACGATATTCGGATCGTGTGTACGGGCCATTAAGGCCAGTTCACACCACATGCAGTCCAGTGTGTTTTTTTTCTGCATCAAAAATGCATGGAAAGTAGATTATATGGTTTTCAATGGCATAGTTCACACCAGTGCTGTCAGTTCCAGTGCGTTCCAGTTCCAGGAAAAAAAAGGAGAACTTGATGCATATTTTCTATACTGAACTGTACTGGAACATGGTAAAATGCATCAAAAATGCACCAGAACACACATGTACTTATTTAAGGTGAAGAAAAAAAGAGGTAGGGAAAATGCACCGGAATGCATCAAAAACGCACCAGAACGCGTCAAAAACATGCATGCAGAAAAGCATCCATAACACACCCAGACTGCATTTCTATGTTGTGAACTGGCCCTTAAGGTGAAGAAAATTAGGGGGAAAAAATGCACCGAAATGCATCAAAAACATGCATGCAGAAAAGCATCTGGAACACGTCTAGACTGTGTTTCTGTAGTGTGAACTGGCCCTGAGGCCTCATTCACACAGGGAGTATGCATCTGCTGAGGGCCATATTTACCCACATGGGGATGCACAGTTGTTTTGTGCATCCCCATGTCAGATGTCCCATTGCTGTCTATTGGAATGCAGCAGCTGCACAGCCCCTGCTCCTAATGTGACATCCAAGTGGGTGCGCATGCACCCACACTGATGTCACATTGTGAGCGATGGCTCTGTGTGTGCAGCCACTGTGTCCCAATTGACAGCTATGGGACTGCTGGCACAGAGATGCACAAAACAACTGTGCATTCCCATGCAGGTAAACTCCCATGGGGCATGTGAAATAGAAACAAAGGAAAAGAATGAGACTTATATATGGTAAAACCTTTATTGTATCAAAAGCAATTCCGTGGTCTAGAAATGCATGATAATGTTTTCAAGACATAACCATATACAAAGGCTGACATATTGGTAAAAATATACCATGAACATATACACTGTATAAAATGATGATACATAGTTATACATATACATAACTGAGCACATGCTGTATAAAAGCTGAACTGTCTTGGCATCACATGAATAAAAAAACTCTACGCGTTTCGTGAATCACGTTCACTCATCAGGAGTATGGATGCAAAAATTAATTCACTGTAAGTACAGAAAATCAGATGTATAAATATAATACACCCTTCATAAAAATTAGGGAGGGAAAACTTTCTGAACGGTACAAAAAAATTCCCTTAGGGAGTATTTAGATATATCAGCCCAAGAACTAAACTGGCTCATATGAGGATAAAGGGAGTGGGAGAGGGGGTCTCGATGCGCAGCAGTGCCTCCCCTACCTGCCAATTTTGGGTGGTGGTGGCAGGTGTCCTCCTGCACATTGGCGCCATTCACAGCGCGCCGCCAGCCGCATCCTAGTGGCGCTGGGAGGCATGGAAGCTTTGTATCCATCTTACGCTTTGGGGCTGGAGGGTGCGGATCCATGTCCGTCAATCCTGCTCAATGTGTGATCCGTATCTTTGCCCAATCCAGCCCACAGAGTGTAGTATGACGCGCAGGGCCAAATTAACATAGGGGATATTGGAGCTGCAGCTCCAAGCCCCTTATCTTAAGATAGGCCCATTTAAAAAAAAAAAATCACAAAAAACCCCCCAAAAAAAAGATTGACTTTGAGGTTCGTGGCTCGGCGACCAGGGGTCACATAGAGCCCAAATTTGGGGGTAGGTAGCTGAAGGTCTACCCCACTACTGGTCAAAATTTGGAGCTCCTATCACCTATGGTCCTGGAGATGCAGGGCTCCTTGCGCAGCCTGTCAGAAGCTACATACGGAGCGGCCAGTTTAAATACAAGCTGGAACACTCTGTTTGCAGCAGACTGAGAGGACGAGCTCACAGTGCCTCTCCTCACTTCTTGTCAGAGGCACTGAGCTCAATGGACAGCTTGGAGCCTGCAGAGTTTGACAGGCAGCACCGCCTGTCAAACTCGCTCGCAGTGGCAGCATAGTCCAACAATGTAAAACTGCCATTCAGCAATGTAAAAAAAAAAAAAAAGGAGGCAGCAGTAGCACCTCATGAACGCCTGTCAGTTGCTGCTATACCACTCGTTGAAAAGCAATCCACCACACATCACTTTTTAGTGGGCAGTAAGCATTACCGCAAATGTCAAAGAAACTTGAAACACATCATCCATTTCACACTCCCCACCAACCAGGTCGTTCCCCAGCCACTTTCCATGTTAGCAACCTCCCTTCAACTTATATCACAGGTGACCATTTCCCAACCTGCACATGACAGACCCTACTCCAAAAGATATCCAAAAGATATCACTCCCAGTTACTCCCCCCACCCGCTGATTGATATCCCTCCATAACCACCTCACACCCCCCCTGCTGACAGACCTCTCTCCCCAGCCTGTCCCCACACACCCTCTCACGTGCTGACCTGTGGATGGGGGAATCAATGCCGCTGTGTTATTGTATTCTGCCAGTGGGGAGCCTTCCCAACCACAGAATACAATGATCAGTGTTCCTAACTATAGCTGGCAGAACTGACTGTTTTGGGGAAAACCTGACAGGCTGGTTGTACTCAAGTTGATTAATCGATTGACTTGTGTACAACCAGCTAGCCCATACATAGATCGACTACAGCTGGTCTCTGCTTAATTGGCTTAATTTCAATTCATGTATGGCCCGCTTAACCACTACGCAGTCCCTAAACATCCTCCCACAAACCTTTACATTTTTCCTTCCCAGATTCCTACATCCTTCTCACCTGTACATAGTGCCCGCTGTCATACCCTCCACACTCCTCTCCTATACATAGTGCCCACTGTCATACCCTCCACACTTCTCTCCTGTACATACTGCTCGCTGTAATACCCTCAACATTCCTCTCCTGTACATACTGCTCACTGTAATACCCTCCACATTCCTCTCCTGTACATACTGCTTACTGTCATACCCTCCACATGCCTCTCCTGTACATACTGCCCACTGTCATACCCTCCACACTTCTCTCCCATACATAGTGCCCACTGTCATACCCTCCACACCCCTCTCCTGTACATACGGCTCACTGTAATACCCTCCACATCCCTCTCCTGTACATACTGCTTACTGTCATACCCTCCACACGCCTCTCCTGTACATACTGCCCACTGTCATACCCTCCACACTTCTCTCCTATACATAGTGCCCACTGTCATACCCTCCACACTCCTCTCCTGTACATACTACTCACTGTAATACCCTCCACATTCCTCTCTTGTACATACTGCTTACTGTCATACCCTCCACACTCCTCTCCTGTACATACTGCCCACGGTCATACCCTCCACACTCCTCTCCTGTACATACTGCCCACTGTCATACCCTCCACACTCCTCTCCTGTACATACTGCCCACTGTCATACCATCCATACTCCTCTCCTGTGTATACTTCTCACTGTCATACCCTCCACATTCCTCTTCTGTACATACTGCCCACTGTGATACACTCCTCTCCTGTACATTCTGCCAACTGTCATACCCTCCACACTCCTCTCCTGTACATAGTGCCAACTATCTTTCTCTCCACACTCCTCTCCTGTACATACCAACCTCATAATACCTTCCACACTCCTCTCCTGTACATACTGCCCACTGTCATACCATCCATACTCCTCACTGTCATACCCTCTACATTCCTCTTCTGTACATACTGCCCACTGAGATACCCTCCACACTCCTCTCCTGTACATACTGCTTACTGTCATACCCTCCACACTCCTCTCCTTTACATACTGCCAACTATCTTTCTCTCCACACTAATCTCCTGTACATACCACCCTCATAATACCTTCCACACTCCTCTCCTGTACATACTGCCCCTATCATACCATCCATACTCCTCTCCTGTACATACTGCCCCCATCATACCCTCCACACTCCTCTCCTGTACATACTGCCCACTGTTATACCCTCCACACTCCTCTCCTGTACATAGTGCCCACTGTTATACCCTCCACATTCCTCCCCCTCACCTGCACATATTTCCCACCTTTATACCATCCATACTCCTCCCATATGCCTCTTACACACAAAAACAGTTTTTTAAAATGATATTGAATATCCTCAATGTTACCAGCTCTAGAATGGGCACACCCTTGTTCCATCTTCACCCTGTCTTCCTTCCGGGTTCTGTGCCTTCGGTCACTTGCCTTGGCCAGGCTGTGTTGCTGTCACTTCCACGCATGCTCATTCACATCCTCTCTCTCTTTCTCTAATCCCCTCTCTATCTCTCATCCTCCCTCCCTTACCCCTCACCCCTGTCTCATCCCCTTTCTCTCTCATCCTCCCTCTCTCTATTTAATTTAATTTGTTATAAGAAAAAATTGTTTGCATTTTTAATTATTTATTTGTTTTTTTAATAAAAAGCCCCACCATAATTCTCAGCACCAAGCCCATGATGTTCTTAATCCGGCCCTGATGTGGCAGGTGGGGACCCGCCCTGGATCTCGGGTATATCAGCTGGGGTTTGGCCAGGAAATCACTCTTCAGTCCTTCACTATGAGAGAGATGCCACATCACTGGTTTCCCGTTGTTCTTTACACATGCAAGGAACGCAGGAGATCTTTGTGACTCCACTCACACTTTTTTCTAATTTCCTGGAAATTTTTAGATTTTAGTTTAAATTTGTTTAGGGAAATTGGCGTTACATCATGTACTGTTGTATTGGAGGTATCGGAGTCCTCATTCTCATCTAAAAGTAGCATGAGATCTTGGAGGGCTCTGACATCCTCCATGTTTAAATGCTTAATATTCTCTGGGAGTTCTTGTTCTTGTGTGGATTGTAAACAGTCCTCATTGAGCATACATTTGTATGGAAGATTTTTTATAAACATATAGACATCTTAAATTGCTTCGTATTTGTCTAATTTTTGAGAAGGACAGAAGCTGAGTCCATATTTCAAGACATCAGTCAAGTTCTTGACTGGTGAATTGACACGGAGTGAGAATTATTATGTGTAGTTCTACATTTGAGACAGGCGAGTCCCGGGTCAGGGAAAATTTGCAGTTTGTGTGCTTGACTGATTGATATGAGGGTCAAGGAGTGCTTTGTTTCGTGAACATTTGTAACTGCACAGCAGGGAGCAAATTAGGTGTGGGTTGTTGATTTAGTGCATTAGGCTGTGAATTAATATTCACAGGTGGTGACAATTGTGTACTGGTCAAAGGAGTGCCTACTGTGTTGGGTATATGAGAGGCAAACGATGTGTTCTGCATCCAAGATTGTGTGTTCAATATTTGTAGTGCTTGTTTGGCAGTGGGGCCCATGTTTTTGCTTGTGACATATTCCCCATAACATTATCAGAAGTGACACCTTGGCATAGTAAATGATCAAAGGATACAGTGTCCTGATTATCAGGTCTCTTTTTAGAATAGGGTGTATAGTGCCCTTCACCATAGTTTCGCTTACGTGAATCCGAATTATTGTGCGCAGTAGTAGTTCCTCTTCTTGTCGGTAACCTTGAAGGGAAAGTAGACATGGACGAGTCAGATTCTGTATCCTCATCAGTAACACCAAATTCGTTTCCTAAACGTTGAGTTCTACAATTCTTTCTAGGTCCCCTCCCTTGGAATGGGGTCTGCCAACGATAGGCAAAACCCTCCCAAATGCCATCCTGTCCTTAACCAATTTACTCTGTTTTTTAAAAATAATATCTTTAGTTATTTGGTAACATAGTCTTTGACTTCCTGCCATTTCTTTGTAAATTGTGTATGATTTTTTTTTATATCGTCACTGGTACTGTAGATTGTAGTGACATAACATCTTGGTCAAGACTTGTCAGTTCAATCTGATAATGGGAAATGAGTAGCTTCATAAGTTCTATGCTGCATTGTATTAATATTTTTTCTCCAAATTGTCTTAAGTTCAGGACTGACATTTTGAAAGGAGGGGCATAGTTGTATTCTCAGTCCAAGGGGGCTGATGTTTTCTTGTACATATTGCTGCAAGAAGTCCACATGCCAGTGCAGGTCGGACTTCTTTTTCAGCAAAGTTTTCATTTTGGTCATATATTGGTTGATCCCCATTTCCTTTCCTGTATTGGTATTACAATTGATCTGGATCTCGTTTATGTAGGCTGTCCGGGCTGTACCTATTAAGTCCATATTAAAGTAACTCAGAACAATTACAGGTATCAATAGCTTGTATGAAATAGTAAAAAGTCACCTAAACAATTAATGGATGCTTCCACCACGATAACTTGATGGTGGATTTGACCTCGGGGGGGTGGGGGGGGAGTTGGTGCATGATATACATATGAATGCCACCACTATTTACATATTAATGCCAGTTATTTACATGTAAACAGGGTCTGCAGGTGAGTCATCCGTACACAATAGGGCAAAGCTGGACATCATTAGTAGCAGCACTTCACTGATCATCAGTGCCCCAATTACAATATAGCACCAGAAGTGCCACCAATCAGTGCTGGCTATCAGTGCCACCCATCAATGCCTAGTGCCGCCTATCAGTGCTCATAAGTGTGGCATATTTGTGCCTCCTAATCAGTGCCCATAGGTGCCGCCTCATCAGTGTCCATCGGAACCACCTCATCAGCGCACATCAGTTTTACCCTCAGCTTCTTTAGCGAGGCAGTGGTCGTCTTGGAGGTGTGTTTGGGGTCGTTGTCATGTTGGAATACTGCCCTGCGGCCCAGTCTCCAAAGGGAGGGGATCATGCTCTACTTCAGTATGTCACAGTACATGTTGGCATTCATGGTTCCCTCAATGAACTGTAGCTCCCCAGTGCCAGCAGCACTCATGCAACCCCAGACCATGACACTCCCACCACCATGCTTGACTGTAGACAAGACACACTTGTCTTTGTACTCCTTACCTGGTTGCCCACATAGAAAAGGAAATCTTTGTAAGTGCGCAATTTGTTTTTAATGACTTTTCACTAATAAAAAACTGAATTATGCTATGGATTTCTCCTGGTTCTATTTCCCCATACTTATATGAAGAGTTTTAACCTACCTGCTGGAATACCAGAGGGAAAAGAAACCGCTATCTTACCACTATTGGAGGATTACAAGCCCTTTCAACATAGGCGCTTAACCCACTACAAGTTGGTGAGTGAGGGCAAATAAGGAGGGGCCCTTTATTGATACCACTGGCACTGGAAGACTTGTCAATCGCACTTTAAAAGGACTTATTGTTTACATAACAAAAACTTTTTTGCACAAAAACACTGATTGCAATTTGTTATGAAAGCTTGTACGAATTCTGCATGAAGAATCATGGTATAAACACCATATTGTGTTTAAGGTGCATATTTCTTTTTATGTTTAGACAGCGCTGAGTACATATACAAACATACTTGAAAGGAATACATACCTTTTATCTCAGCAGCAGTCTTGTAAGTTTATTCACAAATATCACAACACTTGGTTACTGAAAACTCTCCATGTACAGTATAGTATGCACTTAGTACTTGGTTGGGGCTCCTTTTGCATGAATTACTGCATCAATGCGGTGTGTCACAATTATAACACACACAAGCTTGTTGGACACCAGCATGTGCAAATTCCGGCATGCTCTTGAGGATACACAAGCACAGTAAAAAGCTGTTTTCTAATATGATAGATATCTATACCTGGTTCCTTAAAGTGGGAGTAAACTATAATAAGGCACCATTTATGAGATATTTACTTTAAAAGCAGCCGGTGACGTCACTGGCGCATGCGCTCTGAAGAAACGGCATACCCGTGCTTTTCCTTCAGAGCCCTGTGCCGTAAACAGTGACTCCCATGCACATGTGTGGGAGTAACATCGCCGCTCGGCCATTCATACTGCTGAAGCCCGTGATCCCACAATGAAGACCAGGTGAAGATAGAAGCGCCTTCATCGGTGACAGCGCTCCGCTAGAGGGCTTTATTTTTAGGCAAGTCTGTCATAATGTGCTAGTATGTGATGCATACTAGCACATTATGATCTAAACTGCCCGAGGCCCAATTTTTATTTTATTCTTTGTTGCTGCGGTTTACTACCGCTTTAAAGCAAACCCGTGACAACAAATATATGGGAACTGCCCTCACATTCTAAAGAAACCAGTTTCCTGGCTGTCATGCTGATTCACGGACTTCATTTCTTTCTAAATCCTGGACAAGAAACATAAATGCAGATGAGAAGTTCGGACTTTGTGACTTCACTGGTTTAATTCCTGTCCCAAGTCAATGACTCCTAAAAGGCCACAGAGCCAGGTAACTAACATTTTATGGAGGCCAGCAATAACATCCTTCCTCTCTCAGTACAGGTTTCCTCTGAAAGGAAACCTGCAAGTACAATATGAAAGCTGTCGCTGCTCACTTGTAGGCCCACCTACCTGCAACAAATAAGCAGAATGGGAAATCATACTTTTCAAGCTGGGTTGTCTTCATGCTTCTTTCAGGTCCATGAACCACTTGCACTAGAGCTAGGATGAGGAAGATTGACCCATCTTTAAAAATCAAGTCAGTAAGAGCTGCTTCCTTATTTCTACCCTTACGAAGGTTTACTTTATGGCCCGTCTCACCAAGACAAAGGTCTGCTGCAAGAAAAACTTCCCAATGTTTGCTACACATTTTGTACACCTTAGCAAAAAAAAGTCCAAATAAACACACGGTAGACACAAACTCTATATAATATTTTATTTATATACATATCAGGTGCAATCAATCAGACTTCACACACCACATGAAGAACAGCTGGCACAAACTCTGAAATGGGCAGCAGAGGACGTTATTAGTTCACAGTTGTGGCCGGCTTTGCCACGTCCAAATCAGCATCCAACCAGCGGTATTTACGGTGACGGCGCAGGACCTCAATGGCTTTCTGCTCAAGTGAAGTGGGGATGATATCAAGGTCTTCCAGACCTGGTAGATCAGGAAATTTCTTGTCTGTAGTGTGGAACTAAATGGGAGAACAACGACGCTTGTGTTAGAAGCTGCTTCTACTTTATTCCTGTGAAAACTTATGTAGGGCTAAAGTTATGAGACATAAGTGGCCCAGTGTCTCGAACAGAGTAAAAGGAGGCAATAAATACAGAAAGAAAACCATCATTGCACAGCTCCCATAAGCCAAAATACAGCCAGAATTGACACCGTTGTACAACCTCCATTGAGAAGAATTAACAGGTGTTTTTTAACACATATTGTAGGGGAATGAGAAGCTTGTCCACTCAGACTCCTAATGTATCATACCATCCAACAAAAACTCTGCAAGCATGGAATATGGGTGACTTCAGCAGCAAACTTCGTTTTGCATATTCCAGTAATTTAAACATCACAACATAATATAGCCACAGTAATCACAGGTAAAGAATATCTCTAGGCAAAACCTCTTTTCAGTTTTACACGTGGTGAAGGGAAAGACCCTATGTCAGGTTTTTTTTGCTGTGCGTGTCCCTTATAGAGAGATTCAGAACTCTGTCCTATTTGTCATGGTGAAAGAAACTAAGGGGAAGAGAACAAAGGGTGGGGGGAAATCATTAAAGGGGGGACATCTCTTCCAGCAACATCTAGCTAAGAGGGAAATTCCCCTCACTTTGGAAAATTCCCAACTTACTGTTGTGTCTCTGGGGCAGAAAGTGAAGGGAAATAGTTGGATGGGAGCACAATTATCACCTCAATTGACATGTTATTGTACAACATGTTGTCATGTTAATCATATAAGGTAAGTATATACGTGGATGTCGCGCTCAAACTTGTGTTCGTTGGTTTGGTCTTTGATTTGGTATTTTGTTTTTGTTCTGTCTGTTTTTTTTTTTATTCTACATTGAGTCTGGATACATTTACAATTTGTGGATGGAATCTATTTTTAGATGGAGTTTGATCCTTTTATTCTTCTGACATGCAAAATGCTCCAGTGAATATCCTGAAAAAGTAAAAACGTATAGACAGAAGCTTATGTGTCTAGATTATATTATTACAGTGATGGCGAACCTTGGCACCCCAGATGTTTTGGAACTACATTTCCCATGCTTCTCAACTACACTGCAGAGTGCATGACCATCATGGGAAATGTAGTTCCAAAACATCTGGGGTGCCAAAGTTTGCCATTACTGTATTATTACATTCCACGTTTATGGGCATATATTTTTAATATTGGATTTTATATTGTTTGTATAATAAAAATTGTGTTTTAAGTGGATATTTGTCTTTTCTTCTCTGTCCCTCCACAGGTATTTGTCAGCTCAACCACATCTTCCACCTGTAAATGAAACTGGGATCTGCTTGCTATTTCTGTGTATGAGCTTATGGTATGTGGCCTTCTCTAGATCTGTTGACCGGTGTGCATAACCATTATGTTTTTTGTTGCTCTGGACTATCTTACCTAAGTTTTATGTGTTGATCTTATCTTAACCTCTGGCCTCTTGCTATTCTGACTTTAGAAGAAGTGAAAGGTCCACTTTGATTGTTAGGCATCCTTATATGCACTTATGATTAACGAACTTCCAACCCCACCCTTATAAATGTATACATTTGAGCACCCTTAAAGTGGATGTAAACCCACTCTCAACCTTTCTAAACTGCTGCCATAGTGGTTATCTATAAGGCCTCCTCCATGTATCCTTACCTGTCAAATGTCTCCCCTCTGTTATGAGACCCTCAAAACTGCATATTCTCTGGGTGGGTCTGTTGTCCAGAGCTCAGTTGGTGGGGTCGTGATGTCAGTAGACTCCCCGCCCACCTCTACACTCCCCTTGTCAAAATGCATTTTCTCCTATGTATTTCCTACACAGAACCTCTGCTATCATCACTAACATCCAGTCAAAACCCAGAAAAGTCACCACATGACTTCAGCATGCCCAATCATGCTGAGGTGTGGAGCAGCCAATCCTGGGAGAGCTGGAGAAGAAAGGAGGAGGGGATCTGAAATACACAGAATGTCTCTCTCAGACTCCTGCATGAGATATGTAAATCACCTGTCACTCACAGCAAGAGGGAGAAACAGACTTCTATTTCTCTCTTTTATCTTTTTTCAGTGAAATAAAAACAGACAGAGGACTGCTCAGAGCTGGATTAACTCTTCGTGGCAAGACTGTGCACAGATGACATGAAATCTTATACTGTACAAGGTGCAAGCCTTAATTAAAAAAACGTTTATTCAGGTATACATCCACCTTAACTTCCCGACCAGCCGCTGCAGTTGTACTGCAGCAGGTTGGCTCCCCTGGGCGAGACGACGTTACCTTACGTCGTTTTGCCTTTTGACCACTAGAGACGCGCGCGCCACCAGAGGCACGCGTGTGTTCGCCCGCGGCTCGCCAATGCCCGGCGGGCGCAATGACCACCAGGCACCCACGATCGCTCATGACAGAGCGAGAACTGGGATCTGTGTGTGTAAACAGATCCTGGTTCTCTCAGGGGAGAGGAGACAGATCGTGTGTTCATACCAAATATGAACACCGTTATCTCTCTCTGCTCCTAGTCAGTCCCATCCCCTCCCACAGTTAGAACACACCTAGGGAACACAGTTAACCCCTTGATCGCCCCCTAGTGTTAATCCCTTCCCTGCCAGTGACATTTATACTAGGGTTGTCCCGATACCGAGTATTTGCCCAAGTACTTGTACTCGGGAAAATGCTCCTGATGCTTCCCCCGATACCTTGAGAGTAAGCAGTGATCGGCGTGTGGGGGAGTTACAAGCTTCTCCCCCAGCGCTATTCAGCTGCTTTAGTGACATACAGCGGTGATCGGTGTTTGTAACTCCCCCACACGCGATCACTGCTGACCGTCACCGCATCCTCCATGCCCCCTCCGTTCCGCAGACCCCCTCCACTGTCCCCCTCCGTTCCGCTGTCCCTCTCCGTTCTGTTGTTCCGCTGTCCCCCTCCGTTCCGCTGTCTCTCTCTCTCCATGTCCTCCTCCTTCCTTTGTGAATGGACAGAGTCAGCTGACTCTGTCCATTCACATAACTGAAACATTGTAATCTCCTGTGATTACGATGTCTCAGTTAATGAATGGAGAGGAGCCGTGGTCTTCTTTCCATTCATTTTCAGTGCAACTGAGGCTGCAGAAAAAGGGACTGGAGAATCTCTATCCTCGGTCTCAAGGGGGAGATATCAGAGGTCTGTTAAGACCCCTGATATCTCACCAAAGCCCCCCAATAGGGCTGATTAAAAAAAAAAAAACACACAAATTGCAATAAATAATAAAAAAAAAAATATTGTAAAAAATAATAAAAATGGAAATAAAAAAAAAACAAAAAAAAAAAAAAACACACAGACACCGTTCACCCCCTCCCCCCTAAAAAAAAAAAGAAGAAAAAAAAAAAAAAAAAGAGAAAGCATTGTTAAAAAATACAAAAAAAAAACACTGTCACGTGACAATAAAAAAAAAAGTAACGGTAATCGGTATCGGCGAGTACTTGGAAAAAAAAAAGTATCGGTACTCGGTCCTAAAAAAGTGGTATCGGGACAACCCTAATTTATACAGTAATCAGTGCATTTATATAGCAATGATCATTGTAAAATTGTCCCTGGTCCCAAAAATGTGTCAAAAGTGTCCGATCTGTCCGCCGCAATATCACAATCCCGATAAAAATGCCATAAATCTATCCCCCATTTTGTAGACGCTATAACTTTTGCGCAAACCAATCAATATACGCTTATTGCGATTTTTTTTTTACCAAAAATATGTAGCAGAATACATATCAGCCTAAACTGAAGAAAAAATTATTATAATTTTTTTCAAAATTGCTGTACTTCTTTTGTTAATAGCGCAAAAAAAAAAAAAAAAAAAAAAAAAGGAAAAAGGTGATCAAATACTACCAAAAGAAAGCTCTATTTGTGGGAAAAAAAGACGTCAATTTTGCTTGGGTACAGCGTCGCACGACTGAGCAATTGTCAGTTGAAGCGACGCCGTGCCGTGTCGCAAAAAATGGCCTGGTCATTGAACAGCCAAATCTTCCGGGGCAGAAGAGGTTAAGGGGTGAGCACGTTGCTGGGGGAGCACGTTGCAGGGGCTTCTATCTCTAAGTGATTCTTTCTACAAGTGATATGCACTTCAACAATTGCATGAAGCGAACATACAGTCAGGTCCATAAATATTCGGACATCGAAACAATTCTAATCTTTTTGGCCTTATACACCACCACCACAATGGGTTTGAAATGAAACAAATAAGATGTGCTTTAACTGCAGACTTTCAGCTTTAATTTGAGGATATTCATCAGCGTCTGGTGATGTCTATGCGTTCCAGACTTCAGGTTGTAATTGGCTGCAAAGGATTTGCAACCAAGTATTAAAAAGTGAAAGTTTGATGGATGATTGTTAATCTGTCCCATTACTTTTGGTCCCTTAAAAAGTGGGAGGCACATATACAAACTGATGTAATTCCTACACCGTTCTCCTGATTTGGATGTAAATACCCTCAAATTAAAGCTGAAAGTCTGCAGTTAAAGCAAGTTTCAAATCCATTGTGGTGGTGTATAGAGTCAAAAAGATTAGAATTGTGTCGATGTCCCAATATTTATGGACCTGACTGTACATAGCAAACTGCACTGAAAGCACCTAACAGGCTGCAGGTGACCCTGTCGCTCTTTTCAGCTCTCCATCCACTCTGTAACATGCTCTCTCTACCACTAATTGTGACAAACTCTCTTGCCTTTACCCCTCTTCTCCGCCCCACTGCTTATACATATCACCCTGCCTTCTGTCCTCTCGCTATTATTGCTCCTACCAACTCTTGCTCATTCTACATCTATATATTGATAAAATCTCCAGTACTCTGGAGGCATGCACCTTCATATAAATCACACTCCCACATTACCTCCCTCACCCTCCTGCTTTTCCTATCCTCTGGTGACATCCCTCAACCCTGAACCTCCATCATCTGTCTTTGCCTGACACTCCCATTTCCCTACACCCTCTGGCAGCAGCCGCGACCCACAGAACTTAGTTTTTATTCCTACTCTTCTTAAAACCAACCTCCCCTTCTCCTGTGCCCTCTGTAATGCATGCTCTGTCTGTAACAAACTCACTGCCCTCCACGACCTCTTTATCACAAATTCCTTCAACCTACTTGCCATTACCGATACTTGGCTTCATGAGTCAGATACTACTTCTCCTGTTTTCCTCTCCCATGGTGGTCTTCTCTGGACTCACTCCCCCAGACCAAGTGGACGGAAGGGAGGTGGAGTGGGAATCCTTTTAGCCCCATGCAGCACCCATCAGGTACTTCACCCACCTCCCTTTCTGACACTCTCCTCTTTTGAGGCACACTTCATTCGTCTATTCTCTCCTATTTCTCTAAGAATTGCTGTCATCTACCAGCCCCCTGGACCAGTATCTATCTTCCTTGATGACTTCTCTGCCTGGCTACCCTACTTTCTCTCTTCTGAAATTCTTCTCAGTGACTTCAACATCCCTGTTAACATTAACACTACTATTACTTCTAAACTTCTCAGTCTAACATCTCTTGACCTGAAGCAATGGATACAGGCTCCTACTCACTCCAACGGCAACACCCTTGACCTTGTCTTCTATCTGTGCACTCCGTGCAACCACTCCAAGAATCCTCTCCCACTTTCTGATCACAACCTTATTAGTTTTGCTCTCTCCCTGTCTTCAACCTCTTCTCCCTCCAACCACCTAACAGTTACACATAGAAACCTTCGCCACCTCAAACCTTCTCTTCTCTACTCTGCTACTGATCACCTCTGACAAAATTCCACACCTGTCCTGCCCCAATCTAGCCACTTTCGTCTACAACAGTTTACCGTCTTCCTCCCTAGACAAACTCGCCTCCCTCACTACACGCAGAATCAGGCCCTGACCACTACAACCCTGGCAAACAGACGACACCAGAAGTCTCAGAAAACGTAGCTGCGCTCTTGAGCATCTGTGGCATAAGACTACGTTCCAGGAAGACTTCAAACAATATAAATCTGCCCTCCTAAAACACTATTCTGGCCTCCACACTGCCAAACAAGCCTATTTTATCACACTTATTAACACCTTCTCATCCAGTCCACGTCATCTCTTCTTTACCCTTAAGACTCTACTCTGTCATTCACTGTCTCCACCCTCTATTTAACTCACTGCCCAGATTGCAATTCACTTCAAAAATAAGATTGATACAATTCATGAGAAGATCTTCAATGCGCAGAAACCTCCCCCACTCTTCCCTCATTCAACCCTGCTAGTATTACCGAGGTTGCTAAATTTTTATCCAGCACTCATCTAACCCCTGGATCCTGCTCCCCCGCAAATACTATGCTCACCCTCTGACTCGATTCTACACTCTCTAACTCACATTTTCAACCTCTCCCTCTCTTGTGGCATCTTCCCAAACTCTCTAAAACATGTGCTAGTCACCCCCATACTTAAAAACCCCATCACTGGATCCCACCAATCTTAACAACTTACGCCCTATCTCCTTACTCCCCTTCCCCTCCAAACTTTTTTAAATACTGGTCTACAACCGACTGAGCGACCATCTGACCATGAACAAACTTCTTGATTCCCTTCAGTCCGGATATCACCCTCAACAGTCAATTGGAAACTGCTCTCCTTAAACTCACAAATGACCTACTAACTGCTATTCTGTACTAGTTCTCCTGGACTGCTCTGCTGCCTTTGACACGGTGGACCATCCCCTCCTCCTCAAAAAACTCCACTCCTTTGGTCTCTGTGACTGTACTCTTCGCTGGTTCTCATCCTACCTATTCCACTGCTCCTTCAGTGTCACTTACAACCCTATTTCCTCCTCTCCTCTTCCTTTCTCCGTCGGGGTCCCCCAAGGTTCTGTTATTGGACCTCTCCTTTTCTCAATCTACACCACCTCCATGGGTCAGTTGATTGCCTCCCATGGCTTGCAATATCATCTCTACGCTAATGACACCCAAATCTATTTCTCCACCCCCCAGCTCTCCCCATCTGTCTTCTCACACATCACCAACTTACTAGCAGACATAGCCTGCATGTCACATCACTTCCTCAAACTCAACCTATCCAAAACGGAGCTCATGATTTTTCCTCCCCCAGGTGCCACTTCCTCTGATTTCTCTGTCAATATCAACGGCTCAACTATCAAGTTGTTCCCCCATGCCAAGGTCCTAGGTGTAATCCTGGACTCCAAACTAACCTTTTGGCCCCACATCCTATCGCTATCCAAAATGTAACACCTCTGGAACATCTCCAAGATACACCCCTTCCTAACCAATGTCACCACAAAGCTTCTAATCCACTCCCTGGTCATGTCTCGCTTCGACTACTGCAACTCACACAGTTATTACCTCTTCTATCTCTTGACCTTCCCTCTTAGATTGTAAGCTCTAAGGAGCAGGGCCCTCTGATTCCTACTGTATTAAAGTGTATTGTATTTGTACGGTCTACCCTCAAGTTGTAAAGTGCTGTGTAAACTGTTGGTGCTATATAAATCCTGTATAATAATAATAATTATGTTTCACGTAGAACACTGGGGAGGAATATTTAAAGTCCCACACATATGTATCATTGGAGACATTTGTGGAGACACAAATGTCTCCAATGATACAAACAGCAAAAAATAAATTGGCAGGGGTATTAAAGCGGAGTTCCAGTCCCCCAAACACAGATTTCATTTTAGATGTGGCCATGTGAAGCCCTCCTGTCTTCAGTTCCGGGATTTCCGTGCAGCTGGCTACCCAGCATGCACCTCCCGATCTCGCGCATGCGCAGTAATGCCTCTGCCTGGCTCTCCTTCCTGACAGGTTGCTAACGTGAGATTTTGGCAGTAGGTTTCGCAAGGACTCCTGGGATACATGACGCCACAATCCCAGGAACCCTTGCGAATCGCCTAGTGACGTAATCGCCTAGGCGGGGACTGCAAGAAGTGAAGGAGAAAAAGTAATCTAAAAAGGTAATTTACATTTAGAAAAACAAACAAAAAAAAAAAACAAGGATTTGCATTGGTAAAAGGATGGGCAAGTGGGATTCCATCGAGAGAAAGTACATAAAATGGGTAGAACTCCGCTTTAACCATTCCATATTGTGTCTAAAACTTAAAAAAAAAAAAGTTGCGTTTCTACACAAGGTACACTGCAGCACATTGCAGGTTTATTCTGTGATCTCAAAATAACATTTTTTTTATTTTATATACAATTCTTCACATTTAATCTTACATCTAGTTACTTAACTCTCTTCTCACCCTTCTAATTTGTTTCCTTTTTCTCAGAAAACAAACATTTTTGCACTTTCCTTCATTTCAGATTTTAAGTGATACTTTAAAAAAAAAACAAAATAAACAAAGTTTTAAAGAAAGCTAAACATGATTGATACTCACTCGATCCACTTTGTCCCTTGATGTCCATTTGTCAAATGGATTCAGTTCAAAAAACCTTGCAAGCGAGCTAGACAAAGTGAGCAAGAGTCAGAATGTAAAATCCTTGCAAAATGACAAGAAAGTAATAGTGGCTGCAATTAAAAATTCAGAAGAATGACAGTTTATGGGTGTATCAGGCTTGATTACTTGTAAAATCAGTGACACGTTTTCAAGCCTAAGCCGGTGATTGAGCTCAATCGTGGGTCCTGACATCACCAAAGAACCACACATGCAAAGTTCAGTATATGTAATGCAAGAGAGGACTATCAGAGAGTGCAGACATGCTACAGGTTTTACTGAAAACATGCAGCAGAAGGCAGTGAGAGACTAAAAACCTGTTACATGAGGCTAGTATAGATCACTGCTATTACTACTTTATAAATCAATGCTTCTGCTCCCACTACTGACAGCTGAGGTATGAGAGCTGCACAATAAGTACCAAAGGACTGCAAGCTAGTGGTCAACTTTCTTGATATGGGAGGCCTCAAGTATGGCCCTCACCAAAGGGCCACACATAAAATTTGGTGAATATTCAGACAGCAGACACCATTGGATATATAAACTGCAGATAGGATACAAGAGACAGTCAGGACTGGGGGCATGCTGCAGGAGATGGTCAGAGACTGAACATGCTATAGGAGTTATTGAAAACTGGAGATATGCTTCAGAAGAAAGTCAAAGACTGGAGACACATTACATAACACTGCTAGAAAAAATTGCTATAGCAGGGAAATGGGGAAACACAGTACGGTATATGCAGGGGCCCCTGAGGGCCACGCAGAGCGCCAGAGGGTCACATGTGGTCACATGTCCCTAAGCAGTCACCCACTTCCTTTTGGTTTGTCAGCCACATTGGCATGTTAAAGCTGAACTCCGGGCAAACCGAAAAAAACAAACATATATGGGAGCTGTTTTTCCTGACAAAGGATTTTTATTTCTTTCAGCCCTGAGATTTACACAGCTCTGCCATACTTCACAGTCCTGTCTGGCAGTGTCGGAGCCCTGCTCTGCAGTTTAAACAATTACAGGTTTTATCTATCCCTCAGCCTAAGACTGGGCAGTGAAAGGAGAAGCAGCAGACTGATGATCTCCTTTCTCTATCACTCTGTTCTCTCCTCTTATCAGCATGTCATAGAGAGACAGCAAGGCTAATATCACTCAATTTCAGGTACCTTCATTTAAAAATACATCTAATGATAGATCAATAAGTATAGCTGCATTATTTGTGCCTCTTATATCTGTCTTGAGTTCAGCTTTAAAGAATTTTTCCAGACATGGTATTATTTTACATGACTACATTGGTCCTGCTTGGACCAATATAATGATGTACAGTATATACTATATCTGGCTAATGCCCCTGTACTCTTGAAATCATTGTAGACACTTACTCCAGTGATCTCCACTTCCTTCTGGGTCCTGTGCTAAGCAGCTAGCCTGATGCATTGTGAACACAGGAGGTTGGCTACTGAGGACGGGTGCCACTCAGAGAATGCTTTGCATTTTCTGAATGAATGCAAAGTGTTTACTGGTTGAAGATGGTTGGGAGGTGACATCACTTTCCTTTTATTGCCCAAAAAGTCTTTTTTGCACAGACAAAGCTATCTACATAATTGTACATAGTTAGATCTAATGCCTGTGCTCTCGTTAGGATTAGGGATGCACCGAAATTTCGGCCACCGAAACATATTGGCCGAAAATGGCTCTTTCGGCAAAAAGAAGAAAGAGAATTCTTGCCGATACTGGTGCCGAAAATCGCGCATGCGCAGTAGAGGAGGCAGAACCAGTGGGTGACGTTACTCATTGTGTGGGTGGCATGCACGTTCCTTGCAGTTAAGACGCCACAACGCCGCACTCGTAAGCACGTTCCCTGCTGAGATGCTGGCACCTTCCCCGCGGATGCTCCTCGTGCTTGTGAGACGCTGCTGGAACCTGAGAGACGCTGCTGGGAAGCTAGAGACAGTACTGGGAAGTGAGAGACGGCTTCATAGAGGGCTGCACATAGCATACTCAAGTACAAGAGTGGGCACTGTCACTTCTGGATGGCTACCATTACTATTCGCCGGTGAGCATTGCTGCTTTTGCCTTCTTAAACTGACAGAAACAAACTAGTCATTTTATTTCTTGATTATTTTAGTATAGTACTAGTACTGAGTCTGACTATTTAAAACGACTGTATGTCTGCACTGCAGAACATCTGATCTGACTTGTAGCAAAAAAAATTATATAATTGAACTGACTGAGTGATTAAATATGATTTGAAATGGAATGTAATGGATTGCAAGCTATTTTTTTTTAGCTATTCTGTAGTATACAGTATAAAATTCATGCGCTTGCTGTTATTGAATGTGTCACTTTGACAGCGTAGTAAAAGCTATACAGTACTAACATGACAGCAAGCACATGAATTTTTTAAACATGACAGTATGCAATAATTATATATTATATTTCATACATAATATATTAATGATTATATTTATTGCGTACTGTCATGTTTAAAAAATTCATGCGCTTGCTGTCATGTCAGTGTCGTATAACTTATAATACTACGGTGAGACAAAGTGACAAATTTTATTCAATGACAAGGCACATGAAGTATACTATAGAATAGCTCAAAAAAATAAAATAGCATGCAATTGCAATTTGCAATCCATTCCATTTCAAATCAAATTTATTCAGTTCAATTATAGTTTTGTGGTACAAGGCGGATGTATTGCAGTGTAGACATAACTACCTTGCATGCCAAGAGCAGCACCATAAAAAAAAAAAAAAAAAAAAATGGATTGGTTAGTTTTTATTTTTTAAAGCTGCCTCCTGGGGTTTAGCGTTTAAATTGATTTCATCCTTTTTTTTACCCCCCCTCAGATTTCACTCCCACTATAAATCATTCTATGATATTATTCTACGTTACCAGCAAAGGTAGACCATGTCTGCAGTGTGGAAATATTTTAACGTTTCTGATAAAAACCCCAAATTTGCAATCTGTACGCTTTGCTCAACAGAAATTTCACGAGGGGGTACAGTGCCAAAGAGTTTTTCAACAACAGGTTTGATACACCACCTGAAAACACGTCATCTAGTTCAGCATTCTGATTACAAGAAAACAGCGCCACTTTCAAAAAGTGCCTCAGGCTTAACACTATCTATGGCCACAGCGTTTGAAAAGGTTAAAAAATATGCAAGTGACGGTCCCAAAGCTCATGCCATTACAGCTAAAATGGTGGAAGCATCTAGTGAAGGCGTTTCGAGGTGTCGCACTGAGCAAAGTGAGAAATGGTCGCATACAAGTGAAGAGGAACACACTCCCCCCATATCTGATATGTTTGAAGAAATTTTACACGAATGCACCCCAATCCATAGCGGTGCCACAACAAGTGCAGCTACCCAACAGCTGGACATTTATTTAGCTGAACAGCCTATTGCCAGAAGCGATAATCCACTTGAATACTGGCACATCAACAAAGAATGTTTTCGTTTGCTTGCACAGATTGCACGCAGATATTTATCTGCCCCAAGCACCAGTACAGAGGGTGAGAGACTATTCAGTGTAGCATCTCATATTCTTGATTAGAAGAGAAACCATCTCTCCTGTTAGAAAGCTGAACAGCTTTTGTTCTTAAAGCGAAATCTGACACTTTTACTGAAATAGATTTAAAAATCCATAGCATAGACCAATTCATTTACCATGTTGAACATAGTAAATGCATTTGTATTGGACTGTTCTATTGGACAATTGGAACATACAACATAGTATGACTGACTACCTAGTATGTTCCAATTGTGTAGTTGTGCCATTTGTTGGTTGTTCATCATTGCAGTTCTTCTACAGTTTTTTGCACTTCAATTTAAGTGAGAACTCCAGCTTTTGAACTACTGTACCATAGTTTGTTGCTGTTGGGCTAAGGTTAAACTATCTCTCTCCCTAAGCTGTCAGCCCGCTGCATGTGCAAATGCAAAACTGTATGTTCTCTATCTGTGGCTGTCTACATACTACAGTACTATACTGCACTGTGTTCCAGGTATGGGCGGTGACTTCCATAAACACAGACTAGTCTACATTGCTTGCTGTGATTGGCTGAGCACCGCTGCTGTAGACTAGTCTGGGTTCCACTTCCAGAATGTCTCCGCCCATACTCGGAGCCGGAACACAGTGCGGTCTACTGTATGACTAGTATGTATCTAACCCGCAGCTACATACATACACTTTTATATCGCACATACAGCCGCTGACACTTTTGGGAGAGAACTTGGGGAAAAAAACGACTAGTTCTTATTTAAGTTAAAAGAAAATAATAAAATAAAAATTTTATTATAGCACTGTACTATGTTATATATTTACAGAAACTGTGAAACAGAATAACGGCCTTCTGCCATATTTCTGTAATGGTTAGTTGAGAGAGTTGTTCTTTAAAGTACTTACTTATACATAGTTTGTTGAAGTTCTGTTGTTGGGCCAAACTATGTCATTGTCTCTCGGCTCTCTCCCTAAGCTGTCAGCCCGCAGCATGCGCAAAACTGTTCTGTATCTGTGGCTGTCTACTCTACATACAGTACTATATACACTATACCGCACTGTGTTCTGGGTATAGACGGAGACTTCCATAAACACAGACTAGTCTACATTGCTTGCTGTGATTGGCTGAGTACCGCTGCTGTAGACTAGTCTGTGTTCCAGGATGTCTCCACCCATACTCGGGGCCGGAACACAGTGCGGTCTACTGTATGACTATGTATGTAACCCGCAGCTACATACATACACTTATCGCACATCCAGCCGCTGAAACCTTAGGGAGAGAGAACTGAATTACTAGTTCTGATGTAAGTTGGAAATTAATAAAATATAAAAAAGCCAGCCTTTGGCATTTTTATATTAGTATTATATTAATTTTAAATAATTATTATTATATTCATATTATATATTATCTTTTTTTATGCCTGTTTTATTTGGTATGGTGGTGCAATGTGCACCGACTGCAGTCTTATTTTATTTTATTTTTATCTTCTGTGTCCACTGTCCAATTTTATGTGGGTTACTTTTTATTCAGATACTTTTTGACATTACTGGATTGTAGTATTCTTTTCTTCAAAAAATTCATGATTAAGTTGAATATAAATATTATAACGAATACAAATGTAACACAATTTTGTATATCCAATAATTTTTTTGGGTAATAGATAAAAAAAAAGCCTATTTAGGTTTCGGTGCTGTTTCGGTATCGGTTTTCGGGATCAAGGAAGATTTATTTTTGGTATCGGTTTCGGACCCAAAAAACCCATTCAGTGCATCCCTAGTTAGGATAGTTCATAATTGGTTTACTGGTATGATTTCATTCACGGAACACTTCTGTCATAACAGAAAATTCTCAAACTCACAACTAGATCTGTTGACATTACATAACTCGCAAGAGGATCAACGTTAAAATATTTTTTAGTTTGATCACAAAATGTGCACCTGAGAGACATTAACTCTCCATAAAAAAGATAAAATTAAACCAGATAGTGTTGCCAACCAGCAAAATATCCAATGGTTAGGACAGAAAACAATAAAAGGAAAACAGAGGGGGCAAGCACCAGTCCTAATTTTGTGCATAAAGTGCAAAAAATAAGTCACCAGTATATGCATTCCTGTGTAATGAATACTATCTATACAAATAAGTTTATAGTGATAGTTACAGTGTACTTACTGGTAGAGAGGGCGAGGAAATGGATACATGAACAAAGGTCTGTGAGTAACAGCGAAAATATATCGCACCATGTCCTGGAGGAGATATCGGTTAGGTCTAAAGAGAAGATAATAGGAGGACTATTAGAAGTTGGAACACAAACCAAAAACATAAAAGAGTGCTGATCCTTCATCAATAAATTAGAATTTTTGGTTTACCTGTAAGATCCTTTTCAAGGAGTACATCTCAGGACACAGAAGGCATGATATTGCATGACTACTTGGATTATGCCCCCACCATCAGGTGAATAACCACTGGCCAACAAAGGCAGGCATTCCTGCTCAAGCTTAACTTCTCCCAGCTCAGCTAAGCTTCAGCTTTGTCATTGGCTAGCAGGAAGCTCCTGGACACTGCTTGCGAAAACATGGGCCATGATAAGTCCCCTTTACTGAGAGATCTTAAGTCTATTAGACCTCAGATCTCACTGCGTTCAAAAATATCTAAACAAACCAAGATCGGTTTGATCAGATGCTTTACAAGCCAGTAACTGCTTGTAAACAACAAACTAAAACCGGAAGTGACTAAATCCTTGTCACTTCCGGTTTCTTATATCACAGAGCGGAGGTGGGTACAAATGTATCTTCGTCTCTTCGTGGTGTACCAGTGATTCTAACAGCAGCGGTACCAAGTTCTCTGAACGCACGGGAGAGCCTGATGAAGGGGGCAGTGGGAGGGGGGCCCTTCCGCTCCCTGTAGAAATGACCAAGCAGCTGTAAAGCAGCTCAGTTTACTTTGATAAGATAGCCCACTGCCACTTGCAGCCATCATCCCGGTATAAGCACGTCAAACTGAGGACACGTCATATGGGGTTGAAGTGGTTAAAAATTATAAATCTCTACCTAGGAGAGAATATATTTTGCAAGATTTGTTCAAACTTATTCAATAAAGAGTACAGTAACCCATGGTAACAAGTCAGAATCCAACATCTATTGGCTTCAGCAAAGTGAAGTCTGATACTTTTTTATTGCAAGTAAACAGTAGCTTTTAAAGAAATGTGTGTGGTTCCTAAAATGAGATCTTTGGAATGTTAAAGCTGAACTTTGGGCTAGGCAAATATTGTCTAAATAAAAAGTGGCACAAACAAAGTGGTTAATTGGCGATTATACTGGGATGTTACATTAATGCTTAGAATTTATTGTATGAGCTTTATTTTATATTTTCACTACAGTAAGTAGTCTAAATATCTAGTTGCTTTCTTTTTTTTCTATGTGATATCCATTTGTAGCACAGTGTATTGAGTTTATTAGTAAAAGGTATCGGGGTGATAACCATTAAAGCAGCTGTGGTTTGTAGGAGAGCGCAAGAAAAAAAATGATATTACGATTGTAAACATGTCTGCCTTAGTTCATCTAGATTGCATTAGGGTTGATGGGATTAATAGTTTACAAAGGAAAATGAACATTGTTTGTGATATCAGTGGTAAACCGGTATTTTTAACAGTTTCTATAAATGTTCTGAGCTGAAAAAAGAAAAACATATGCGGCCTTCACTTCTGAGGATTGGAGATGTGCAATATATTATTTAAAGCATTATCTACTTCGTTTTGGATAGCATGGAAAAGAATTCAAATCTATGTCTGCTTTTTACTGTTATACGGGGCTCCTTACATTTCCCTTCAACTAATGCAACAGTTACAATTCTTTCACTGAGGGAAATGAGGGTAAAAACCTGACAGGGTTTCTAATTCTTCCTCAAAAACTTACAAATTTGTTCTGGCTTGACACACACTTGAACTAACATAGGAGTTAATGTTTATTTCCACTTCTGCAGTCATATATATTCTTACTATTTCTGTGTTTCTGCGGAGAAGGTGTCATATGGCTGACTGCAATCATTTTTTAGCTCAGTGTGATCTGTACTAATAACTAGTCTGGGGACTGGCGGAATCCAATTCTCATTACCATACAATAGTGAAGCCTAGCTCCTAAACTTTTTGCCAAGGCAGTGTTCAGATCTAATAAAATAGATGAGATGTGTGCCTGCACAGGTCAGGCAGGGTTAATTAAGGCAAAAACAGCTTCCCAGGATCATAAGAAAGAGAAATAAGCTGAATTTTTCCTTGCTGAAACGTCCAGAAAAGAGAATTTGAAAAAAAGGTAAGCTGCAATTTAAAAAAAAAAAAATAGGTCATGCTATGCTAATGAGGACATGTAACAAATTTAAAGGGTAGCTCCAATTTTGTGGAAATACAATACAATACACACATATCTGTCATTTTCTGTATAATTCAATTCAATAAGGCAACTTGGAGTTTGTTAAAATCCCTGCAATGTACATTGATCACCCATAGGGGATTTGTTTTGTTTTTTTCCTCAACAAAAGTGGAGTTACTCTTTAAAGGTAGGTCTAATCCAAGTTTGGCTGCAAATGTGGAAATACCCTTTAAAATACAAAAAAGGAGATGTGCAATTCTCAAAATTAGCCTCAAGGGGTCACTAGTGTATGACTAGCAAGGCAGTCATCATATTGGAAGCATCACATACATCTCTGCACAAACCAGAGCAAACCGTTAGCTTATGTTTTGTATCACATAAGTGGAGTGGCATGTCATGGCAAAGGTACTTGGAGGCATTCATTGCAACAAGGATTTCTTGCTGCTGTAGTCCCTGAGAAATACAAGCAGGTGTTTCACTTGCATGCCTCTGTAACCAAAACACAATTTGTGGGTGGACTGACACTCCAAGGACTGCAACAAACAATAATAATAATAAGCAGAGTAGCACCAAGGGCAGTACTTGTGTAGAAGATACTAAAACAGAGAATAACAACATATCTTACCCAGCTAAAGCATAGGTCTTTCCTATCGAGTCAGGGTCTTTGGCAATGTTTACTATAGCTCGGGCAACATCTGCTACCTAAAAAAGTAAAAACAATTCCTGTTACATTCTGCAAAAAAAGCACTAATCAACATCTTTTTGCTACATACAAAGACAAAAAAGTTTAAATGGAGATTCAGAAAAAAAAAAAAAAAAAAAAAAAAAAATCGGAGTGCTCTGATCACCACTACTAAATAGTAATCACTACAACTGAATAAAGGAGTAAAAATGGACAAAAAGATACTAACTGGGATAGCACCCAAAGTTATTTTGGTTATAGGTGGAGACTGTTGGGTTGGTTTTAATATCTCCTTTGCCCACAAACAGTTCCCAGCTTCGTTTATACCGCTGTTACAACCGGGTATTTCCGCTCCTCATGTTTCAGAATATAAAAGAATCAGACGTGGCGATATGGATACGTTTGTGACTCGCAGGAACCAAACTAAGAAGTCATGCTCAGAGATGACACCGGATCTGCTCCTAAAACTGGCCAGACTTGTAACAATCTCACTGTACTATCTCCATTAAAATTGTATCCATTACATTACAAATTATTCCATCGCACTACATACTTGTTGGTTAATCCAGAGCTTCCCACACACATTACAGACTGTACAATATTTTAGCTCTACCAATAACTATGTAATGCAGGGGCCTGTTTGATTGTATACACACCAAATGTATTGTTTAGGCAGGCCCTCACTTTTCATGTGTCTTGTGTGTGAGCTGCTTCCCTCCTCTTCATAGACTTTATTCAAGTTTATTGGAATACAGAAACAGCTTAACCACTTGCCGATCGCCGCACACACACATACGCTGGCAGAATGGCTCGTACCTGTACGTCCCTTTGAATTTGCTGCCGTGCGGCGCACGCACCCTGCGGGAGCGTGCCCGTGGGCCCTGCAAACTCGATGTTCGCCGGTGGCCCGCAATCGTGAGACAGAGAGGCAGAACGGGGAGATGCCTATGTAAACAATGCATTTCCCTGTTCTGCCTAGTGACATGACAGGGACCTACTGCTCCCTGCCATCGGGAGCAGTGATCGTTGTCATGTCAGTGGTAGCCCATACCCCCCCCCCACACAGTTAGAATCACTCCCTAGGACACACTTAACCCCTTGATCGCTCCTTAGAGTTTAGCCCCTTCCCTGCCAATGTCATTTATACAGTAATCAGTCGCTATTTATAGCACTGATCGCTGTATAAATGACAATGATCCCAAAATAGTGTCAAAAGTGTCCGATGTGTACACCATAATGTCGCAGTCCCGATGTAATGGCGGCAATCTGCGATTTATTAGTAAAAAAAATATATATAATAAAAATGCCATAAATCTATCCCCTATTTTGTAGACGCTAGAACTTTTGTGCAAACCAATCAATATACGCTTATTGCGATTTTTTTTCAAATAATGTAGGAGAATACATAAACTGAGGAAAAAATTTGTTTATTTATATATTTTTTGGGGATATTTATTATAGCAAAAAGTAAAAAATATTGCTTTTTTAAAAAAAAAAATGTTGCTGTTTTTTGTTTATAGTGCAAAAAATAAAAACCGCAGAGGAGATCAAATACCACCAAAAGAAAGCTCGTTGGGTACACTGTTGCACGACCGCGCAATTGTCAGCTAAAGCGACGCAGTGCCAAATCGCAAAAAAATGTTCTGCGGAAGGGGGTAAATTCTTCCGGGGCTGATGTGGTTAAAGCAAGTCAAATGCAGGTCAGGAGGTCAAATGCACCTGTCCATGAATCAAACCCACCCCCCATCCAACGAGAGAGCCACAGTGACACGGTCATCAGTCAGAGGGATGAAAGATGTTCAGGGACAAGTTCCAAAGCCAGAGCCAGCAAAAACTGAACTGTTAGTAACAGGGTCCAGGATTAGAGGCCCACAGAGAAGAGGCTTTTCTGTTAGAGCCCTTTCACACTGGGGCGGTTTGCAGGCGCTATTGCGCTAATAATAGCGCCTGCAAACCGACCCGAAAGTGCCGCTGCTGTGTCTCGGGGCTTTCACACTGGAGCGATCCGCTGGCAGGACGGTAAAAAAAGTCCTGCCAGCAGCATCTTCGGAGCGGTGAAGGAGTGGTGTGTATACCTCTCCTTTACCGCTCCTGCAGAGGCGCTTTGCGGTGGTATTTAACCCTTTCTCGGCCGCTAGCGGGGGGTAAAACCGCCCCGCTAGCGGCCGCATACCGACGTTAAAACGCCGCTAATAATAGCGGCGTTTTACCGCCGACGCCGCCCCCCCGCCCCAGTGTGAAAGGGCTCTTAAAGCAAATGGTATTAGATATCCCTTGATGTTCATTCTTAGCTAGCACTTTTTTTTTTATTCTTTTTTAAACTTTGAAAAATAAAAGAAAAAAAAGAAACTGGACCAAGTTTTTTTATATATTCTTTTTATTGCAAAATTAAGGCTGGACTAAGTTATTTAACCACTTAAGGACCGAGCCTCTTTCTGAGATGTATAGTTTACAAGTTAAAAACAGATTTTTTTCTAGAAAATTACTTAGAACCCCCAAACATTATACATTTTTTTTCTAATACCCTAGAGAATAAAATGGCGGTCATTGCAATACTTTCTATCACACCGTATTTGCGCAGCGGTCTTACAAGCGCACTTTTTTTTTTTAAAAATAAACTTTTTTGAATTTAAAAATAAGACAACAGTAAAGTTAGCCCAATTTTTTTTTATATTGTGAAAGATAATGTTACGCCGAGTAAATTGATACCCAACATGTCACGCTTCAAAATCGGGCCTGCTCGTGGAATGGCGACAAATTTTTACCCTTAAAAATCTCCATAGGCGACGTTTAAAAAAATTCTACAGGTTGCATGTTTTAAGTTACACATGTGTGGTTTGAACACCGTTTTCATATGCGGGCACTACTCACGTATGTGTTCGCTTCTGCACGCGAGCTTGTTGGGACAGGGCACGTTTAAAAATTTTTTTTTTTATTTTTTTTTTTTAAACGTAAAATAAATAAGTGTCACTTTTATTCCTATTACAATGTAATAATAAGGAATGTAAACATCCCTTGTAATGGAAAAAAAGCATGACAGGTTCTCTTAAATATGAGATCTGGGGTCAAAAAGACCTTAGATCTCATATTTACATTAAAATGCAATAAAAAAAAAAAAAATTGGCCCTTTAAGAGCTATGGGTGGAAGTGACGTTTTCACGTCGCTTCCGCCCTGCAATGATATGGAGACGGGTGGGGGCCATCTTCCCCCTACTCATCTCCATGTCAGGCCACAGAAAGGATCTGCTTGCCTCCACCGCTGCCGACAGCTCCGGTAAGCGGTGGAGGGCACCGGAGCGCGGCGGGAGGGGGGGGGGGGCCCTCTCCCGCCGCCGATAAAAGTGATCTTGCGGCTAATCCACCACAGGGACCACTTTTATCTTAAACCGGACCTCTCACTGAAGAGGATACCAGGGTTATGGGAGCTAGCTGCTGCCATAACAACGATATCCCTCTTCAAACAGCCGAAGTAGAACGATGGTGGGCGGTCCGGAAGTGGTTAAAGCATTTGTTACTCCAACTCTTCATATTCCTGATATGTGCCTGTTGTACCATGTGCTTGTATAAGAAAGTATCATTATCTCTTTGTATTTCTTCCTTTGTGTGACAGCCCTGGTGTTCCTGCCACTCCCTCTGCTTTCCCATTCAAAACTGACCACACTACGCAGGCAAGCACACTGTGGTCAGTTCTCTAGCTGTGCTGGGAACTCAGCCTGCTCTTCTCCAATGACCAGACTTGTCCTGACGTGCCCCTGCGGCACGGCTATTCACTGGGAAGCTCAGTGTACTGCTGCTTCTCCCCCCCCCCCGGCTCTTATGCAGCTGAGAATAGAGGAAATGTGATCACTTAAAAAAAAAAAGAAGAGGTATTTATAATTTTTTTTTATAACTATAAAAAAATGGTTTTGCCTTTCATTACCATTTTAACCACTTGCCGACCAGCCACAGTACATATACTATTGTGTACCAGTACATCGTTTCATGCAATAGTGTGGGCACGCATGCCCGTGGCACGAAGGACGGGCGATCGCAGTACAGAGAGGCAGAACAGGGACCTGCCTATGTAAACAAGGCGGATCCCCGTTCTAACAGGGGACAACACTGAGATCTGCTGTTCCTAGTGATCAGGAACAGCGATCTCTGTGTTGTCCCAGTGAGCCCATCCGCCACACAGTTAGAACACGCCCAGGGAACACAGATAACCCCTTGATCGCCCCCTAGTGTTAACCCCTTCCCTGCCAGTGTCATTTATACATTGATCAGTGCATTTTTTTAGCACTGATCAATGTAATAATATAACTGGTCACTTAGAGTCAGATTTGTCTGCCGCAATCCCAATAAAAAAATCACAGATCGCCGCCATTACCAGTAAAAACAATAAAAAATAAATAAAAGTTCATAAACCTATCCCCTATTTTGTAGACACTCTAACTTTTGCGCAAACCAATCAATATACACTAATTGCGATTTTTTTTTCACCAAAAATTGGCATAAATTGATGAAGAAATTTGTTATATTTTTTTTGGATATGTATTATAGCAGAAAGTAAAAAATATTGATTTTTAAAACATTGTCAGGCTTTTTTTTGTTTATAGCGCAAAAAATTAAAACCGCAGAGGTGATCAAATACCACCAAAAGAAAGCTGTATTTGTGGTGAAAAGGACATCAATTTTGTTTTGGGTACAACGTCGCACGGCCGCGCAATTGTCAGTTAAAACGATGCAGTGCAATATCGCAAAAACTGGCATTAAGGGTTTAAATCCTTCCGGGGCTCAAGTGGTTAAACTGAATAGGTTGTTTTATAATGTGAGGGTGTACAACCACTTTAAGGCCACTAACTAGCTGCATCCAGGTTTAGGAGAAGCCCTAAGCATACAGGCACTGGAATCTGAACCTAAAAAGAAACAGACCAACTTGGTTTCATTATTACTCACATAAATAGGTTGTTTTACCGTCTTCTTGCCATAAGCTATTAACGGCACTCCAGCAAACCAGCGCATGTCTAGGGGAAACAACAATATATAAAGGATACAACGTTCACTATAGGCACATTGTAGAATATTTGCATACCAGTACTTAGGCCGGTCATACACAATGCGAACTTCTTTGGTTGCAGGAAGAAATTTGCACAATTCCCCCCATCAACACAGACAGTGTTGACAGGGGAATCAGCGATGGTCTTCTCCCTGCAGGGGACCGGGGCGGGCAGGGGAAGCCGTCCCCCTCAGGAGAAGACCGTGATTATCGCTAGCAACTATAGCAGCCACTAGCGACAATCGAGAATCAGCTGGCTGTACCCAAGTTTATCGATTAACTTGGCACATTCAACCTGCCCATTAATGGTTCGAATCTCGGTCGGTTCAGCAGGAACCTTGTATGGTCAGTCTTAGACAGTGCCGACACCACAACTGGGCACAAAACAGACTAATAGGTAAGCAGATTGAATTAGGCTTGAACTCATAAAAGATGTTATCTATCGCTAAGGCTGCTTTCACACTGTGGCGTCGGCTGCTATTTTTAGCAGGGTTTTAACAGCGTTTTTACGAAGGTTTATCGGTCGCTAGCGGGGCGCTTTTAACCCCCACCAGCGACAGAAAAAGGGTTAAGACGACCTGCAAAGCGCCACTGTAGCGGCGCTTTGCCGGTGGTGCTGCCCATTCATTTCAATAGGCAGGAGCGGTTTATGAGAAAGATGCTGCCAGCAGGAGTTTTTTTAATGTCCTGCCAGTGTATCGCGCCATGTGAAAGCACTCAGGCTTTCACGCTGAGACTGCAGGGGAGACGTTTTTCAGGCACTTTACAGGCGCTATTTTTAGCCCAAAAGCACCTGAAAAATGCCTCAGTGTGAAAGGGGTCTAAACTACACAATGACACTCTTATAAATAAACGGTGAACAGTAGAGGTACAGAAGACTAATGTAGGCAGTCTACATGACACTTTGGAAAATTTTCACCATTGGGGAATCAATTCAAGTCTCCCTCCACTACTCTCCTCAGCAGTATACTTTTGTATACAGGTGGCACTTTAAAATATTGACACATGCTTGCTAATGTTTAGAAGTTCAAGAGTCATACTTGCGTAATAGTTCAGGAACTTATCCTCACGACCGAATATTTCTGAGGGTTTAACGATAATGGCTTCCGGGAGGACCTCCCGCACTGCCTCTTCTCCAATTGCCTATAAACAAAGCATTTATTAAAAAGGATGCCACAAAATCAGATCAGATATCTTTTTTATGAAACAGACAATGTAAGCTAATATGTAATCAACAAGCTGGCTTTAAAGCCCATCTCCAGCTTTATCCATGTCCTTTGTTTTTAGTTCTTTAGCCTGTAGATATAATGACAGCATTGCTTCCTCCTGCATGTTTGGTGGCACAGTGTGTCGATTATTAAGGTCTAGACCAGTGGTTCTCAACCTGGGGTGGGGGTTTCAGGACCCCCTCGGGGGTCAAATGACGATTTGCCAGGGGTCACCGAATCCTGGGCTGTTCCTGAAGCCCGCACCGCTCTTCCAGTCTTTCTGCGGCCGCCCAGCAGGGCTGTCCCTGGAGCCTGTGGCCGCCCAGCTGGGCTGATCCTTGAGCCCATGGCTGCCCACTTAGCCTCTTTGCAGCCACCCGTTCAGTTCACAGCATGGCTGGGGGGCAGATACTACATGTCAGCTGACTGGTGAGGAATGTTAAGTGGGAGGGGCTGAAGAAGACCCCATTTCTTGATTTCGGCATAGGTGTCACTGCTACAAGACATCACAAAGTCGGAGCCACAGTGAAGCCAGAGACACAGTGAGTAACACATCACATCATTAGCAGATGGCCCGGATCAAGAGCACCTAAGTTGGCTGAACAGAACTCCCTCCAGCACTGCCACTCATCCCATTCCCCCCACCCCCATCAAGGAGTAAGAGAAGGGAAAAAAAGAGAATACATGGAAGGGAGAGGAAAAGAAGGGGAGGAACAAAGAAAAAGGGAGAGAAAGAATAAGAGAAAGAAAAAGAAAGAGGGCTAGAGAGAGGGATGGGGGGAAAAAGAGCAAGAAATTTAGGATAGAGACAGGTAAAAGGGAAGAAAGGAGAACAAAGAGAAAGAGTGGTACATTCTAAAATGTACGATAAAGGGGCTTTAATACTGTACAAGTGGAAGGGACTCAAGGAGCACTAAATGTCCGTGGGTTAGGAGCGCAAATTACTTGTCTTGCCTTGGGTGCTGACAACCCAGGCTATGAAAATAATTTTACTGTTAGGGGTCCCCACAACTTGGGAAATTTTAACAAGGGGTCACGACACTAGGAAGGTTGAGAACCACTGGTCTAGACACAATGCCACCTAGCATTAGCCACAAATCCAAAAGAGTGAGTTAAAGCAGTGTTGTGGAGAGATCAGTAGGTTTGTTTAAAGGCAAGTCACTTGAGAAAAAAAAAACAAAAAAAACAACAAATAAACCCTTCAGAATGCCTTGGTGTGTTTCACTTGAGCTTACTCATAAGCCTTATAGGTAACAGCAGATAGCTTGAAATGCGTCAAGAAGTTTGATCCCTTTTTTTTTGTGAGACTTAGATCATTAACTTCACGCTCTCAATCAACATTGACTATTGTTAAAGTGGTTGTAAACCGAAAAAAACGCAACGAAAAAAAAACAAACCCAGTAAGAAAAAGGAATAATGAGCTAGTATGCATTGCATACTAGCCCATTATAAAAATACTTACCTTACGTCGAAGCTGTTGCAGCGGTCCCCGCACACCGCTGTGACCGGCGACATGTCTCCTGGAGTTATTGCTAGGTTCGCGGGCTCCGGTGCTGTGATTGGCCGGAGCCACGCTGACGTCACTCCCGCGCATGCGCGCAGGAGCCGCTGGTCACGGCACTGGCTCTGAAGAAACGGCAGGAGCAGGCTGTTTCCTCAGTACGCATGCGCCGATGACGTCAGTGCAAGCGTATATGGTAAATATCTTCTAAACCATGCAGGTTTAGGAGATATTTACAGTACCTACAGGTAAGCCTTATTATAGGCTTACCTGTAGGTACAAGTGGTGTAACAGGGTTTACAACCACTTTAATCTCATGCTGCTAGCATTAGTAAACAGATAGGAGAGTATATCGTATTTGCTTGTTTCATACTTTTTTTTTTTTTCTTCAGTTAGTTTCTGGTTTCAATGCCTAGACAAATGTCATACATCCCAGGAATCTTCAGGAGGGGCTCTCTCAGCTAAGAACACCCTCTCCTGCTTGTATGCCTGAGCATGGTGGATTCCAGGAAGTAAACATGAATCATCTGTCCTTGGTCAAGATGGCCACTTCCAGAAACGCTAGGAGGGGCGTTTTTCAAAGTGATTTCTCAACAAAATAAAGCATTGAGACATGGATGGATGAGTATGCTATGAATATAAAAAAATTACATTAAATACCGTATATACTCGAGTATAAGTCGAATTTTTCAGCACATTTTTTTGTGCTGAAAGTGCCCCCCTCGACTTATACTCGAGTCAAGCACTTTTCTGCAGCAAAAAATTTCATTTTCCGAACCAACTTTGGGGCCCCGTATCTCAGGGCCACTTGGTGCTAGAAACCCCAAATTTGGTATACAAACCCAGTGGACCTGGTACCATAACATATCCAAAGCTGAAGTTCCTAGCACTAAGTGGCCCTGAGATACGGGGCCCCAAAATCGGTTCGGAAAATGTCATTCTCTGCTGCAGAAAAGTGCTTGACATTTTCTGAACCGACTTTGGGGCCCCATATCTCAGGGCCACTTGGTGCTAGAAACCCCAAATTTGGTATGCAAACCCAGTGGAACTGGTACCATAACATATCCAAAGCTGGTGTTCCTAGTACCAAGTGGCCCTGAGATACGGGGCCCAAAATCTGGTTCGGAAAATGTTATTCTCTGCTGCAGAAAAGTGCTTGACATTTTCTGAACTGATATTTGGGGCCCTGTATCTCGGGGCCACTTGGTGCTAGAAACCCCAGCTTTGGAAATGTTATGGTGCTAGTTCCACTGGGTTTGCACACCAAATTTAGGGTTCTTAGCACTAAGTGGCCCCGAGATACGGGGCCCCAAATTCGGTCAACTGTGTCTATCTGCAGCAATATCATTTCGGGACCCTTTGGGTTCAGAGACCCCAAATTTTGGCTGCAGCTAGGGGGCATCTAGGAACCCTTAACTACCAAGTTTGAAGTTCAGGGGACCTATGGCTGCAAATGGGCACAGTGAGGCATGCAAATGGGCACAGTGATGCTGCAAATGGGCATTGTTGACCCTCTTTTCCACTTAAAGTAGCTGTGCATTTCTCACCCTCGTCTTATACTCGGGTCAATAAGTTTTTCCCATTTTTTTTTGTGGTAAATTAGGGCCTCGACTTATACTTGGAATGACTTATACTCGAGTATATACGGTAGCATTTTTGGTTTGTGGTGCTCAGATGCAGTGTAATTCCACTTTAAGGGCCCACTCACAAAAGCCCCAGGCTAATGTCATTTTGCTAGGCTGTGGGGTTGCTAAAAAATTGCTGTTTCAGCACATCGCACTGATTACAGTTTTTTAACCTTATTAAGACCCCTTTCACACTGGGGCACTTTTCAGACATTTTAGTGCTAAAAATAGCACCTGTAAAGCACCTCTCATGCATCCCCAGTGTGAAAGCCGAGTGCTTTCACACTGGGGTGGTGCACTTGCAGGACGGGAAAAAAAGTCCTGCAAGCAGCATCTTTGGGGCGGTGCGGGAGCCGTGTATACACCGCTCCCAAAATGCCCTGCCCATTGAAATGAATGGGGAGCGCTGCCGAAGCTCCAGCAAAGCGCTTTGGCAACGCCGCAACACGGGCGCTTTTAACCCTTTCCCCGGCCGCTAGCAGGGTTTAAAACTGCCCCCGAACGGCCTGAAAAGTGCCACTATAACAGTGGTAAAGCGCTGCTAAAACTAGCCGAGCTTTACCTCTAACGCGGCCCTCTCCCCAGTGTGAAAGTAGCCTAAGAGTGTAGAAAGTTACACTCTATACGGGCCTCTGAACTGTAGGGCATTATGACCTGAGGTGTCATATAATCAGCAGCAGCAAAATGTAGCATATTTGCATGTTTCCACAGCACATATTACACCAGCATTGCGAAGAGAAAAGGGCATATAAAAAGCAATGGTTTTCTATTTGTGCTTGCAGTGACTGGCCTTGACCAGGTGCAGAAAAACAGCAGTCACTACACATGGAGTGAAAGGGCCCTGAAGTGCACTGCATAGACTCACTCATTCTGTATTGGTGCTCAAGCCTAGACAAGGCTGTGATGTCAGCAGAAGCAAAAGGCCTCGTTTACACTTGCTTTGCTGTTTGAAGCACGATCTGCATTCTGATCGCTCTTTGGACAGCTATAGACAAGTGGTGAGGATGTGTATCACTTTCTCATTGCCTGATTTGACCCCCTAAATACTGAAAAAGCACACCTCAACTGCACACAATATGCACGATTGTGGGGCAGTTGCAATAAGCCCCATTCACTTGAATGGGTGGCACTCGCCTGCCGAGCAAGACGGGGATAATTCCTGCTGCGGCCACGAAGCAAAGAATCTTGACGTGTGTACACCCCCAACTACAGTTTTGGCAGCAAAAGGGGGAGCGGTTGAGGGGCGGTAAAATTGCCTAGCACCAATCCAACCACTTGATCATTGCATGAGCAACCATAGCCGCACCTCGTGTAGTCGTATTACCTACAAAGGAGGGCAATCATTACAAATTGCATATAGTGTGCCATTTAACGCAAGGCAGCTCTTGTTGTAAAGGGCGGATGAATTGTGACGATCATACGACTGCATTTGTAGACGCATGGCTTTTAAAAAGACTTTGTCAGGCAATCACAGAAACTAGGGAGTTGTGGGAAAAGTATCAGAGTGCCATATAAAGAGAACCTGATGTTTTTCTTATTTAGGTACATCATTTGCCATATGAGCACACTGACAGGTTCACATTAGGATCAGGTCTTTCTCTCAGCAGTAAACCTTCCTGCCTTGGTCACCTTGTTCCTCAGGTATCTGGAGGGGCTCTTGATGTCAGCGTTCAGATGGGACACGTGGATGAATTTTTCCACTCCAGCCTCCTTAGCTAACAGAGCAATGTTTTTAGGGATCGTCACATACACATCTTCAAAACTGAAGTTTCTAAAACACAAGAGATAATAATTTAAGAAAGTGTCCATCGCATTTTAATTGGTGTACAGAAAAAAATACAGTGTACATTTCTTTGGAATACATTTTATTGATGGAACGGTTTAAACCTGCAACTACATGTTAACACTTTGTCTCTGAAGTCAGGAAGGTGTAATAATGCCTATTGGTTGTTCTCTTGAAGTGAATGTCATGACTGAAGTACAAAAGTTGCCATTGCTGACCTCCTGAAAATGCTAGATACCTAGCTGTGTCCGATTTTAGTACTCTTAAGTCACAGGCCCAAAACAAGCATACTGTAAATGGACTTTAGAAAACTGCCAGAATTCCCGCTGGAGGTTTTTTTTTTTTTTTCAGCGTACATAGAGCATACTAGAACATTATGACTTAACCACTTAAGCCCCGGACCATTTGGTTGGCCAAAGACCAGAGCACTTTTTGCGATTCGGCACTGCGTCGCTTTAACTGACAATTGCGCGGTCGTGCAACGTGGCTCCCAAACAAAATTGCCTTCCTTTTTTTTCCACAAATAGAGCTTTCTTTTGGTGGTATTTGATCACCTCGGCAGTTTTTTTTCTTTTTTGCGCTATAAACAAAAAAAAATAGCGACAATTTTGAAAAAACGAATTTTATACTTTTTGCTATAATAAATATCCCCAAAAAATATATAAAAAATATTTTTTTCCTCAGTTTAGGCCAATACGTATTCTACATATTTTTGGTTAAAAAAAAAAAAAATTTGCAAAAAGTGGATTGATTGGATTGCGCAAAAGTTATAGCGTTTACAAAATAGGGGATAGTTTTATGGCATTTTTGTTAATGTTTTACTTTTTATTATCAGCGATTTTTTAATCGTGACTGCAACATTATGGCGGACAGATCGGACACTTTTGGAGCAATTTTGGGACCATTGACATTTATACAGCGATCAGTGCAATTGAACATGCATTGATTACTGTGTAAATGTGAGTGGCAGTGAAAGGGTTAACCACTAGATGGCACTGTAGGGGTTAATTGTGTCCTAGGAAGCGATTCTAACTGTGGGGGGGAGGGGTTGTGTGGGACACAACACTGATCACCGCTCCCGATTACAGGGAGCTGTGATCAGTGTCAGTGTCACTAGGCAGAATGGGGAAATGCTTGTTTACATTATCATTTCCCTGTTCGTCCTCTTCGTGAGATGATCACGGGTATCCCCGCGATCATGCTCACGAAGCTCCTGGCGGGCGTGCGTGCCCGCAAGCTGCCTCTTAAAGGGCAACATACAGGTACGCGATTCTGCCTGTACGTGCCCTTCTGCTGAGGTATATTGTCGTGAGGCAGTCAGGAATTGGTTAAACTGCCTGGTGCCTATTTTTTGTGTTTTTTTTTTATGTGGTTTACTACCATTTTAACCCATTCCCACCCCACTAGCTCCCTGCAGACCAATAACTAATGTCATCTAGATCCTCTTATTACAAGCTTAGGGTAAGATCAGTGATCACAAGCTTGTGCTCTATCAGACAGCAAAGAATTCTGCCACATCACAAGTGAACAAAAGAGTACAGGCACCACTTCTGCTTGATAACCCAAAAAATATATATTTTCCTGGTTTACTGTCTGTATCCTTGGCCAGGAGCAGATAAAGTCATCAATCTATATCTCAAAAGCACAGCAAAGACCAGACCCCCTGGTTTTTATTATAATAGGATTTTTTCGTCATACTTACCTGTCAAATGCTTTTCTTTGAGTACATCATGGGACACAGAGTCAGGCTAATATTCATTACCTGCTGGGTTATACTTCATCTCAAGGTGAATGGACACTGGTAGACCAAAGGTCTGTAGACAGGAAGTGATCCCCTATATAACCCCTTCCATACAGGAAATACTTCTTTGAGGATTCAGTGCTTACTACAAAACTGAGGGGAGGGATCTCTGTGTTCCATGATGTACATAAAGAAAAGGATTTTACAGGCAAGTATGACGAAAAAAATCCTTTTTCTTTTTCATACATCATGGGACACAGTCAGGCTAATAATTATTACCTGCTGGGACGTCCCAGAGCAATAGCCTTGAGGGGAGGGAGACACCCTGTCAAACAATAGCCATCAGAACTTATACAGCAGCCCGCAATACACTGTGGCCGAAAGCCGAATCCTCAGCTGCTCGAACATCCACTTGATAACATTTTGTGAACGTATGCACTGAAGACCAGGTAGCAGCCTTACAAATCTGAGCCACAGATACCTAATGGCAAAAAGCCCAGGAGGTTCCTACACCCATGGTAGAATGAGCTCTCACCCTAAAGGAAGGAGCTTTATGTTTCAGACCGTAGGCCTGAATGATCAATTGACCCAATTGGCAATGGAAGCCTTGGAAGCTGCCTGCCCCTTCTTGGGTCCTTTTGGTAAAATGAAAAAGGAGTCTGATCCTTGGATCTCCACAGAACTAGAGAAATAAACCTTGACTGCCCGGACAATGTCCAAAGAATGCAGTCGTCTCTCTTCCGCCCGCCGAAAGAGGCCGAGATAAAAAAAGGTGGCAAAATAATGTCCTGATTTAAATGAAAGGCCGACACCACTTTTGGCAAAAAGGATGGAACAGGTCGTAACAGCGTGGTGAAGGATCAAGTATGATTCCCTGCACAAAAGGGCCGCCAACTCCGAAACCCTTCTAGCCGAGGTGATGGCCATCAGGAAGGCTAGCTTGCGTGACAGCAAGTCTAATGTAATTTCCTTGATAGGTTCAAATGGTTGTTTCTGTAACACAGACAGCACCAAGTTCAAGTCCCAAGGACACATAGATGACCTAATGGGGGGAAGCAAACGAGTCGCCCCTGCATAAAGGTTCGGACTAACGAATAGGATGCTAAAGGCCTCTGGAAAAATACTGACAAGGCCGAAATCTGACCTCTGATTGTACTCAAAGCCAATCCGATTTCCACAGCTGACTGTAGAAAAGAGAATTCTCCCAATCACGTATTTGAGGATGCCATTTTCTGGCTTCACACCAAGCAATACAAGTCTTCCAGACCTTGTGATAAAATCTTCCTAGTGACAGCTTTACTAGCATTCACTAGGATAGACACTACTGGTCCTGAGATGCCACGGTCCTTCAGCACCCTGGCTTCAATAGCCATGCAGTCAAATTTAGAGACTGTAAATTGGGGTGGAATATAGGACCTTGAGACAGTAGATCGGGACGACATGGAAGCGTCCATGGCCCGTCTATTGTCAGTCTCACAATCTCCGGGAACCAGGGCCTTCTCGGCAAGGCTGGTGCCACCAGAATGACTGGAATCCCCTCTCTCCGAATCCTGCGCAACAAATGTGGAAGGAGAGGAATTGGAGGGAAAGCATAAACCAGGGAGTGCTGGCTCCATGGAACTATCAGAGCATCTGCTCTGATTGCCAGAGGATCCCTTGTTCGGGACACAAATTGCTGTAGCTTGTTGTTGAACCTGGATACCAATAGGTCGACCTCTAGCCATCCCAAACGCTGGCAAATTTCCTGGAATACCCCTGGGTGTAGGGACCATTCCCCCGGGCAGATCTGCTGGCGGCTGAGATAATCTGCCTTCCAGTTCTCTACTCCCGGGATATGGACTGCTAATAGAATCAGCACATGTCCCACTGCCTAGGCTAGTATGTAGTTCACCTCTTTCAGAGCTGAATGACTCCTGGTACCACCTTGGTGGTTTATATAGGCCACTGCCGTGGCACTGTCGGACTTAACCCTGATAGGGCAGTCCTGAAGCTCCACCGTCCAGGACCGTAGGGCCATACGTACTGCCCGCAATTCCAGGACGTTGATGGGCAGGATCTATTCTGTCCCTGACCATTTCCCCTGAGCCCTTCTAGTGTCGCTCCCCAGCCTGAGAGACTGGCATCTGTAGTGAGAACTCTCCGATTTACCGGGAGAAAGGAAAGGATTTTCCCTTCCGCAGGTTCTGGTCCTGTAACCACCAGTTTAGGCTTAAGCATGCCTTAGAAGATAAGCACATTGGATAATCCAGGGCTTGTCCTCTCCTGTTACAAACCAACAAGATGTCATGTTGTAAAGGCCTGGAATGGAACTGAGCATAGGGCACTGCCTCGAAGGAGGATACCATCCTCCCTAGAAGACTCATACAGAGCCAAATGGAGGGTTGTTTGGTGCCCCTTATCTCTAGCACCTGAACCTTCAGGGCACAGATCCTTACAGGTGGCAAGAATACTCTTGCTTGAATCGTATCTAGGATCAGACCTAAATACATCAGACTTTGAGCTGGTTTCAAGGATGACTTTTCGGTATTTATAATCCAGCCTAAGCTTTTCAAATATTGCACTGTGCATATTATGCTTTTCTAGAGCCTGTAATGAGTGATCTCTGAGCAGGAGGTCGTCCAGATACTCAAGCACTAGGATCCGTTGGGCCTTTAAAAAACCCAGTACTGGTGCTAGGACCTACCCGGGGAGCTGTAGCAAGCCCGAAGGGTAGAGCCTCAAACTGAAAATGAAGTTCCTCTACTGCAGAACCTCTGATGAGGCTGAAAAATAGGTATGTGTAAATACGCGTCTTTTATATCGATGGAGGATAGAAAGTTTCCCCTCTGGAGTGAGGCTACTACTGAGCGGACAGATTCCAACCAAAAGGATTGCATCAGTAGATACTTGTTCAGGGATTTTAGGTCCAAAATGGGCCTTGTGTCCCCGTTTAGTTTCTGAACCGTAAACAGGTTTGAGTAAAGCCCTATGCCCCTTTTGGATACAGGAACCTCTACAATCACTCCTTGATGCACTAGATGATGTAGTGCCTGAAGCAATAAGTTTCTTTTTGGAGGAACCGAGGGAACGCTGGATCCTAAAAACCTCTGAGGGGAAACAACCCGCAACTCCAGCTTGTAACCGCGAGATATAATTGAGGAGACCTACTCGTCCGGAATTATTGTTCTCCAAAATGTACGCAAAGTGCAGCAGCCTTCCCCCCACTCGATGGAGTGGGGGCTTCCTCTCAAAAGGAGGGCTTGGTGCTGGGTTTAGAAGAATTTTGGACCCAGGACTTCTTCTGGCCCTGCGGCTTGCTTCTGGCAATAGCGCCCTGTTGGCGGTGGAACCGCCTTGACGCTGAGACATTTAAGGAAGCAGTCCCTGAGGGACGTCTTGTGCCTTTCTACACAGGATGTAGAGAACTCTTCCCTCCGGAAATTTTTTGGATATATATGTCCAAATGATCACCAAATAAACGTTCCCCATGAAAAGGGAAACCTGCCCATAAACTTTTTACAAGGAAGCTCCGCTGACCAGTTCTTAAGCCACAAAAGTCTGCGCATATGTACAGACAAGAGAGCCAAACGAGAAACCTGCTGTATTGAATCCTTTAAGGAGTCAACAGCAAAACACAGCGCTCTTACTTTCAGGCAGATCATCCTCCTGGTTAGGCCTATCAGGCTGTTTGACCTGATCCTTAACAGCTGGCTGAATAGCTGAACTGGCCAAAGAAAAGGAAGCCTTTAATAATGTCAACAGGGTCTTTCAAGCCCTGTGTGCTATCTACCGGACAAGTTAAGTTCTTGTTTAAGGAAGAGACTGCTACATCTAGGGCTGGCATGCTCCATTTTTTAACTAACTTTTCATCCATGGAATATAAAAGGGAAAACTTCTTAGGAGGAACAAAAATCCCGTGAGGATGTTCCCAATCAGCATACACAATGCCTATTACAACAGGGGGTGAAGGGGGAAAGCCTGTGTGGCCTGAAGAGGCCTCAGGGATCCCAAAGAGGACTAACTTAATTGCAGAATGAACCATTTCAGTCTGCGACTAAGAGGCAGACATCAACTGGATATCTTCTTGTCCAGATTGCTCGGAAGCAGACTCATCTGCCGGGCCCTCGACAGAATCCTGAGCTTTAAGCTCTTCCCCATCCTCAACCCATTCCTGCTCCAGACTAAGAGGCTCCGGGGAGGGGGATCTGTCATGCTTCTTGCCACCCTGTGGGATGGAGGCAATTATGCCAGCAATCCTGTGCTCTAACCCAGCTTGGGCTGAGGATAGTACATCCTTAGTGATAAAGGGTGAAGCAGCAGCGTTGACTGTAGGCATAATACCAGATAGGTGCACTGACATAGGTGTGCCCTTCCCTGTAGTGTTAGTCCCGCTCCTCTTTTTCGAAAACATTTACTAGCCACAAAAAGAGTACTTGGGTGTAGTATTAAAATACCTCAGAAGGTAGACCCTTTAATAGGGCTCACCAAGCCCCTATGTAACAATCCTGCTAAGCACCTTTAGCCTACCAATCAACACTTGGTGACTCACGTTACCCAGGTAAGGAGAAATGAACCGCTGCAAGTGCCTGTTCAAAGCCCGCTTTGTGTCCCAGCTGCCTTCTGAAAGCACCGCATGCTTGGCCTACACAGCTTAAATAAGCTGGGTGTGCAACAGAATGTTATGTGCAAGCGCACGCACGTGCGCAGTCCCGGCGAACAGGCGTGGCTGTATTCACGTATGACGCAAATCTTCGTGCACCCAGATAAAGGCTACTGCACATGTGCGGCGAAGCCGCGGGCACCATGGCCGCCAAACAGCTAAGTCCAGCTGCGCTTTTGCGAATGCACGTGCACCATGGTCGCCAAACAAACAACTGCTGAGCACAGCAGCACTCTTGCGTATGCACATGCGCCATGGTGAACCAAGGCAAAATGGTGCACCGTCGTGCGCCATCATATGGCTAAAAAACAGCCAGACACAAGCAAAAAAGGTACACTTTGCAAAACACCCACAGCTATCCCAAAATTACCCCGTATGGTCACCGCACACAGGTGTCCAGCCTCTAGCTAGCTTGACTGATTGTTACAATCACTGGGACACCCCACAATAATAAGTAAAGGGGTTTCACTTACCCGTCCAGGAGCAGGGCAGTTTAGAAACTAAGAGCCCAAACTTTACCCAACACGGCGAGTTTCCTGTCACTTGTGGACCTTCAAGGACCGGGTTCCCCTTTTCATGTTGGGTCCACTCCCTTGGACCTGTACAGCACCCTGCAGGAATGTCTTAGCTCTGTGGTGTCCAGGATTTCACTTTGCAGGTTCCAGCGCCCAAAGGCCGCATTACAGGCAAAACCTCGCAGGATCTTGAGTCTTCTTTGCGAGGCTCGGGTACCATTTATCTAAGCATATAAACCCTGCATCAAATGGATCAGATTGGTCAATCCCTCGATTCATTAAGGAACTGTTTGTGGGACTAGAGATGTGGATTCAGAGAGCTCAAACAAACCGTGCCATCCACCCTGCAGACACTGGTAGAAATCTGAAGTACTTCCTGTATGGGAGGGGTTATATAGGGGATCACTTCCTGTCTAAAGACCTTTGGTCTAGCAGTGTCTATTCACCTGGAGATGGAGTATAACCCAGCAGGTAATGAATATTAGCCTGACCCTGTGTCCCATGATGTATGAAAAAGAAAATACTATATAAAAGCTCATATTAGATCCCGGATGTCTCCTCTGCCTCTAGACCTTGCTGAGAGTCTCCATTTTGCAGCTTCATTGGCTAGTGCCGCTGGTATAGTGAAGGTCTTTACACGGAGGTGCAATCAACTAAGAGTAGACTGGTGAACTGGAACTGAGGAGGAAGCATGGACTCCAGCTCATCCACATGTGTGTGACTGTTAGTAGCATAGGACCCCATAAATGTTTCTGTTGACAGTAAGAAGTTAATTTACTAAAACTGGGAAGTGCAAAATCTGGTGCAGCTGTGCATGGTAGCCAATCAGCTTCTAACTTCAGCTTGTTCAGTTAAGCTTTGACGAAAAATCCTGGAAGCTAATTGGTTTCTATGCAGAGCTGCACGAGATTTTGCACTCTCCAATTTTAATCAAACCCCTAAGGCTCGGTTCACACATGGGCGGCACGACTTGCAGGTCGCCTCAGCGAGGCGACCTGCAAACGACTGCCGGGGCGACTTGCGAGACGACTTCTGCATAGAAGTCTATGCAAGTCGCCCCAAGTCGCCCCCAAAGTAATACAGGAACCTTTTTCTAAGTCGGAGCGACTTGCGTCGCTCCGATTAGAACGGTTCCATAGCACAGAACGGGAGGCGACGGGAGGCGACTTGTCAGGCGACTAGGTCGCCTGACAAGTCGCCCCAGTGTGAACCGAGCCTAAGGGTCATTTTTTAAAATTACTTTTTCTGGAGATGTACTATGTGACCAGTATTTAGACTCTGTCACCTTGCCCATGCAGGGATAGTTACAAGTGTCTCAGCAAAGGGCACCCCTCATACCCACCTTACCTGGTCTCCCTCACAGTCCCTTGTTCCTCCTCAGTCAGACCTGAATTCAGCTGTATTGGTGACCTAGGAGAGGGGTGATGTCAGTTAACTGGTCTGCTAGGCCCAGGCACTGTCCCAGGGGAGCAGGTCACATGCTCCCACATGAGAAAAGATGGTCCGCAACTCCTTGCTTGTTCTTTAAAATCTTCAAAATGTATTGATTCTCCATAAAAGACAGGAACATACAGCAGATGTAAAAGCATTTCAGACTTGTGGGCTTTGTGAAGAAGGCCCACAAGACTGAAACGCGTTTACATCTGCTGTCTCTTCCGGTGTCTTTTATAGAGAATCAATACATTTTGAAGATTTTAAAGCGCAAGCAAGGAGTTGCGGACCATCTTTTCTTACAATTGCTATTGCAGCTGTGTGACTGCCTTTCCCAGGTAGCTCTAAAAAACAAAAAGTCTGATCTTATTGGGTAGTAGCACCCCATCTCTGCTCTATTACATGCACCCACAAAACTGAAAGTTCCAGGTTTTCTTGCTGGCTGTGGAGGAGCAAAGAGCTGCAAGGGAGCACAGGTAAAGTGAGTAAGGGGAGACAAGGGAAGGCCCTTTGCAGAGATACTGTCACTTTGCCCTGCATGGGCAAGGTGACAGTGTCCTTTTAATTTTAGCTAATGTGAATCTAGTATTTCTTCAGCAGAGAACTGCAGGTTCCAGCAGCTGAGAACAGGTTTCTATTAAAGGATGGATAAAACAGGGTTTACTGATGGATGAAACTGCTTTGTGTGTAATAGTCAAATAAGCCTCAGAAAAAAGGACACTTTTTGAACATGTGCGATATGTTTGGAATGTACCCAACGCCAAATTAACCATCCTAAATAGGACAACATACAAATATTTCTTAGACACCTCACCAATTACTTTAAAAACCAGGACACTGCATGTTACAGCACTAAAACCCCAGGTGAATTTTGTCCATGTGTACCTGGTCTCCCATTCCCTTCCCACAAGATTAATCACTACATTGGAGCATTGTAGGGCTTGTAAAGTAGATTCTTTGTCTCTTGGGTTCCATTCCTAAAAGAAGAAAATAGATTGGATGAATGAGCTGCATTTCACTCAGGTGTCATTTACACTGTTTACATGAACATTACCTATAATGTATGATCTGTAGTACTGACTTTACATTTAGGGTAGATTATGACGTGCATCTAAACCAACCTTTCCTCTAAAGCACGATCTGTGTTCGGATCGTGCTACTGGCAGGCGACGAGGAAGCGATGCAACACCTCCTCGCCACTTGTTTTGACCCCATTTTTGCTGACAAATGCGCCGCAACAAACGTGCATTGAAAACATTGGCCTGAATATGTCGCACTACATGTCGGTTGGACGTTACAGAGGCCATGCAGCAAAGCATCATGACTGCAGCATGTAAACACCCCTATTCGCTGCCTGTTGCAGCTTAAAGGAGGGGGGGGGAGCCTTAAAGTGATTGTAAAGTCTGTTATTTTTATTGAAAAAAAAAACCTAAACATGTTATACCTACCTCCTCTGTTGCAGTGGTTTTGCACAGAGCAGCCTGGATTCTCCTCTTTTCGGGTCCCTCTTCGGCTCTCCTGGCCCCTTCTTCCCTTTGAGTGCCCCCACAGGCACTCGAGCCAAGCTGCAGCTTTGTGTATCCATTCAGACACAGAGCTGTGGTTTGGCCGCGCCCTCCCTCTCCTCATTGGCTAACGGACTATGATTGACAGCAGCGGGAGCCAATGGTGCCACCACTGTGTCTCAGCCATTGAGGAGGGGAGTCCCGGACATCGCTGGATAGAGATGGGGCTCAGGTAAGTATTAGGGGGGCTGATGCACGCAGAAAGCTTTTTATCTTCATGCATAGAATACATTAAGATTAAAAAAAAACTGCTTCCTTTACAACTCCTTTAAAGAGAAAGTGTAGTGGTTTTGTACATTTTTTGTAATAATACACAAAGAACATAATTTTAAGTTGGGCAATTTTCACACAGAACAGGATTTGTTAGTTCAATAATCCATCTTTTATCAGACAGCTCACTCTGAAGTCTCTAATACAGGGGTCTCCAAACAAAGGGCCAGTTTACTGTTCTACATACTTTAGGGGGCCGGAGTGTGGAGTAGAAAAGATACTGGCATCAGTGGGAGTAAAAAACAGTGCCCCATTGTTAGTGCCAGTGGAAGTAAACAGTGCCCCGTCGTTTGTGCCAGTGGGAGCAATAGTGCCCCATTGTTGAAAACAGTGGGAGCAATAGTGTGCCATTGTTGGGGCCAGTGGGAGCAACAGTGCGCCATTAGTGGGAGCAATAGTGCCCCATTGTCCACGTTAGTGACAAAGACTATGCCCCACTGTTGCTGACAGTGTGGAGGGGGGAATAATGCCACATGGGCTGGATAAAGGCAAGCAGAGGGCCGCATCCGGCACGCTGGGCCGCAGTTTGGAGACCACTGTTCCAAGAGATACAGTTATATTTGAAAGATAGATACTTTTGCTTTGCTGACTCTAAATAATCCACAGTGCTTTGGGGGAACCTTGGTTAAAGTTGAATTTTTCTTGCATTATCCTTCAATGAATAAAACAGGCTTAGAAATCTAGCCTGAAATAATATTGCAATATTTAGGATGCAACAAAAAGTATTGCAACTGAAAATCTGTACATAATGAGAGAAATTGTCCTCTCAAGCTTGGCAGATGCATTACAATGTGACTGTACAATCTCTTTAAAGTGGTTCTAATGTTAAAACTTTTTTACCTAAATGCAGGGGTCTCAAACTGGCGGCCCTCCAGCTGTTGCGAAACAACAAGCCCCATGAGGCATTGCAAGGCTGACAATTACAAGCATGACTCCCCACAGACACAGGCACGATGGGACTTGTAGTTTTGCAACAGCTGGAGTGCTGCCAGTTTGAGACCCCTGCCGTAATGCATTTCCTGCAACAAAGGAGAAGTGTGGCTGAAGCTTTTTTGGCTATACTTCTATGGATAACAGGAGTGAAGTTTGTTCTGTCCTCCTGTGGCCCATTTTCAGCCGACAGCGGGTTAAAGTCTGCTGTCAGCTGATGTCACTCAGTCTGGGAAAGATCCTGACTTTACAGTTAGGATCCACCCAGATGCCTGAACTGGCAAGCTGGCTCAGACTCTCAATGAACCGCTGGGAGACTGAGCCAGCTGCTACCTCCACTCCCCAGCCCAGTGCACCAGTGAGTGCTGGAGGGGCAAAGCAGACACCCTGCGACTAACAGTCATGGCTCTCTGTTTAGAGCAGAGGGGAGAACTGAGCGTTCAGTGGTGTTTGATCACTCAGTTCTCAGTGCAGAGGCAGCGGGGGACAGATGCAGCATCGGATCAATGAGGCATTTATCTAGGTGAGTATGAGGTTTATTTTGTAAACCCCATACTTCACTTTTAAAGTAAAAATCGTTACACCACTTGTTGTGCCCCCCTAAAGACTCTATCAATCAAGCACTGTGCCCAACTACATCTCCTCTTTCTTCACATCATACTCTCACATCTCTCTCATCTTGAAAGCAGCGGGAGCCATTAGCTTTTTCTGCTCTCATTTAAAACCTGGAAGCAGGGAGAGGGGGGCATGGCTGAGCCACTGTGTGTCTATGGATGCACACAACCTGGCTCGAGAGCAGGCATGCACAGAGAAGAGGAGAAGCGGACAATGCCATGGGCAGACTCCAGAGGAAGAGGAGGAGGGCAAGAAACCCCTCTTCCTACCTGTTATGTGCAATATAATTTTTATTATAACAAAAAAAAAAAAAAAAAAAAAAAAAAGTACTTTACAATCACTTTAATAACCACCTCCCGCCCGCCATATAGTAATAGGACAGGCACAAGGTGGCTCTCTCGTTCTGGGCTGTGCAGCATGGCGATTGGCAGTGCACTGTGTCTCTGGGACATGGCGCATCCCCGATCTTGGTAAAGAGCCGATGTCGAGGCTCTTTATCCTGTATACAATCAGAGCTGATAACATGTAAACAAGGAAATGCCAGTTATTGGCTTTCCTTTCTTCACACTAACAGCGTGTGAGGAGAGGAGAGCCAATAAGCAGCATTTCCTCACAGGGGAGACCTGCACTGATTATCAGTGCAGCCCAAACAGTGCCCAGCAGAGATACCAGTCACTGCTGCCTTTCAGTGCCCAACAGTACCTGCTCATCAGTTAAGCCCATCAGTGCTGCATAAAAGTGCCTCCTCATCAGTGCAGTCTCATCAGCGCACATCAGTGAAAGAGGAAAATTTGTAAATAAGTAATTTTTATAACAAAAAACTAAAAATAACTTTTTTTTTTTCAAAATTTTCAGTCTTTATTTTTTTAGTAAAAAAATTCAAAACCCAGTGGTGATTAAATATCACCAAAAGAAAGCTCTATATGTCTAAAAAAAATATATAATTTAATTTGGGTACAGTGTTGCATGACCCTGCAATTGTCAATCAAAGTGCGACAGCGCTGAAAAGCTGAAAATTGGCATGGGCAGGAAGGGAGTGAAAGTGCCCTGTATTGAAGCGGTTAAAAGATTTTTTTGAAACCTTAATGAATTCTCTACATTAAAAAGGTAAACACATTTCCAATGCTCCGCCCAGCCCATACCTAAACACCCGAGTCCTCTCTCAATCCAGCGCTGAACCTGCAGCAGCGCTACTCTCTCTTCCTGCATTCATTCGAGGCTCTGAGAGCAGCGGGAGCTATTGGCTGCTGCTGTCACTCTAATCTTATGAAGAGGGAGCGGAGGGTGTGGCTGAGCCTTTACAACCACTTAATAACTGGGTACAAAATGAATGAACTGTATAGGTAGACCCCTATCTATTTTTTGTAAATCTAAAGGAGAACGAGCAGGGTCCCCCAATTCCTCCTGTACTGAATTGTGTTGTGACTGTACTGTCTGCTCTCATGTTGTAAAGCGCTGTGCAAACTGTTGGTGCTATATAAATCCTGAATAAAAATAATAATAATAATAATAATAATAATAATAATAATAATAATAATGTACAGGGATTGTACAATCTGATTGTAAATATTCATGGAGAACTTTAGACAGATGTCCCCACTGGAATATTTACCTTTACCTCCTGTATAACAATACCATTTTCAATTTCCCATCATTTTCTGTCCTGGAGGCCCTGATTACCAAAGACAAAGAGAGAAGGATGACCTGATCCATGGGGGACACAGGCAGCAATAAAAACCTGAGCGAGGTTATAACCATTCCCTACGCTATCCAAAAAAAGTGTTGGCCTTACATTAATTTAGTGACTGTGGAAAGCAGGAAATTAAATGTATTTTGTCATTTATCTAAATAGTACCAGTTACTAGAGAACATTGCTGCATGTATGAAAAGTAGTTGCTTACCCAACCCTTCCTGTCACAGCAAAAGCGTTTTGGTGGAAACCTAAAATTTAGGATTTCTTTTGCTTTTATTTTTGAAGATGGACAGTAAAAACACGACAAACAGAGAGACTAAATCTCTCTAATGGGGGCACAGACAGCAATGAAATCCTGACAGGTTCTAATCTCCGCTCTAGCCAACAGGAAACAAGATATTGCGTTTAGTTACAACAAGTTCTGACACTACCTGATGTGTCAGAGCTTTGCCAGTTAGGACAGCCCAGCATTCAGCTGCAACACTAAACTAGGAGGCTGCTGCACTTTATACCTGCAGAAATTCCCCCCCCTTCCTCCTGTGGCAGTATTTCTTGTGGCATACAGCCAGTAAACAAATGACTGCATTGATATTATAGAAAACACAGAAAACAATACAGTTGTGCTATTTCTTATACCACAATAAGACGACATATTTCAAGAATTTCAAGAAGCAAAGTTAGATCCATACCATGAACTGTATTTGTCCAAGATCTCCCATTGGTCGCAAATACATTATATCATATTGGTCACAGCGATAGGGTATTACAATCTGAGAGCCAATGCGTCCTACAATTCCCAAATAAAATAAAAATAAGTAAAAAAGAAATACAATTCTAGATTTCAAAGCTGAAAGTCAAGAACAATAACCATCCTGCATAGAATAACACTGTATTGTGTGTATTGGTACTTACCAAGCCTGTTGACAACATATCGGCCCAAAAACCCTGTGGCTCCAAAAACTGTGGCCACCACACCGCTAACTGCAGAGCGCCCAGGTTTACCATGTGGAACGACTGCATGGTGGACATTCCTCTGCTGCAGGAAAACTGGGACAGACGCTGCCAGAGATGAAATCTGAGGCCCTAAAAAAAATAAATATATATATGTTAACAAATACCACATGTGTAATTGACTAGGGGGCACTCTGCATCTACAGGAAAAGAGGTTTCTTCATGGAAAGTTCTGAAAACATGGAATAGACTTCCTCAGGAGATGGTCCTAGCCCACCCAGATGACTTTCCAAAAAAAAAGCTGGATGTGTTTCTAAGACCTCATTCACAGGGGCGTACTGCAGCATACTTCCATGCGAGGGCCGTGTTTACCCGCAGGGGGATGTACGGGTGTTCTTTGATTTGACATCTGTGAGGGTGAAAGGTGCGTGTTAAAAAAAACTCATGATGTCCACATCCGGGCCCACGCATGCACATGGATGTCAAATTGGAAGCAGTGGCTGTGTCCATGCAGCTGCTGCTTCCCAAATGCCACGAATGGGACTGCCTGCAAGGCCGACATAAACAAACACCTGCACATCCCTGTGCGGGAAAACGTGGCGCTCACATGAGTGAATGCTATAGTACACGCTTGGTTCACACCTCTGCCATCAGTGTGTCCCACGTTTGCACAGGCGGAGCAGCCCTTTCACTTGAATGAGCTCCTGTACTTGCAGGAAATGCCGAAAAAAGGTTCCTGCACTTTTTTAAAACACAGCCACAGAGAATTTCACTATGCGATTTCCCACACCCACAAACGCACTGGATGTTTAGATGGGTGGGGGAGCCATTAAAGCGTTTGTTAGCCCAACATTTCATATTCCTGACATGCGCTTGCTGTACCATGTACTTGTAAGAGAAAGTATCCTGTTCTCTTTGTTTTGCTTCCTTTATGTGAAATCCCTGCTAGTCTCCTTGCTTTCCTATTAAAAATTGGTCCGGCGGAGTTACGACGTAAAGATTTGAAGCATGTTCCAAATCTAAAGTCCGTCAGATTTGTGACTGGAAAAGTCCGCTGAAGGTCCGGTGAAGCCCACACACGATCGGATTGTTCGCCGGATTTGGTCCGGTCGAAAAGTCAGACCGTGTGTACGCGGCATAAGTAGTAGAACTCAGTCTACTCTCCTCCAATAATCAGACTTGTCCTGACATGCCCCTGCTGCACAGACATTCACTGGGAAGATCAGTGTGCTGTTGCTTCTCCTCCCCCAGCTCTTATGCAGTTGACAACCGAGGATATGCGATCACTTAAAAACAGGGTGGATAAAAACCAATGATTTTTTTAAACAAATCAAAAAAAAAAAAAAAGATTTGTATCAAATTATTTTAATAAAATGCTTTTGGAGTAAAAATCTATCTAAAGATAGTTTTCTATTCAGGATACATTAATAATTTAGTTTATTCAGCATGAAATGGAGCTTAGTTATGTAGCATGAGGCTGTATATTCTGCAATACTTCCATTTTTGTTTCAATGAATCCAAGCTCTGCAAGCTGAGATAACACGCACTGCATTGATGCATTCACACAATTTTACAGTATCCATGAGATAAAACAAAATTCAGGAATATTCCTCCATCCCATTGTTTTGCACATCTATGTACACTACAAACTGTATAATTGAAACGGTTCTGATATCGCTGTTTTACTAACCTGACCGCTTATTATTCCTTCATTTTGTTTGCAAATATTAAAGATTCTAACTACCAACAAGCATAAGTCCCTACATTTAAAGAGCACCTGTCTTTTCAGATCCATCATGGCAGCGCCTGTTAGTGGGTATGGCACTCACCTGCTGCCACCACATCCCTCACCTTGTTGTGTCACTGCCGCATCACCAGCCGTGAATGGGACTGTCGGTGAGTCAACAGCAGGTGAGAGGAGGGGCTGCTGCAGGACAGAGATGACAGTTGCTCTTTAAAAATTATGATTTAAATCAAGCCTTTTTGATAGTGATTTAAATCATGTAAAGAACAGCCCCTTTTGGGGGCAGGTGCGATTCCTGGTGCGATTCCTGCATGTTAACTTTTTTTTTTTAGCTAAAAGTTTTTGTTTTACAAAGTCACTGACTAAATAGGTGGAAATTTTTATTACTGCAAACCATATACATGCACCGGCCACTTTATTAAGGTACACCTTGAAAGTACTGGGTTGGACCCCATTTTGCCTTCGGAACTGCCTTAAAGCGCAGTCCCACCCAAAAAATGGAACTTCCGCTGTCAAGAAAATATCCCCCAAACCTTTACACCACCACCACCAGCCTGAACCACTAATACAAGGCAGGATGGATCCATGCTTTCATGTTGTTTACAGCAAATTCTGACCCTACAATCTGAATGTCGCAGCTGAAATCAAGACTCATCAGACCAGGCAACGTTCTTCCAATTTTCTATTATCCAATTTTGGTGAGCCTGTGCAAATTGTAGCCTCAGTTTCCTGTTCTTAGCTGATAGAAGTGGCACCCAGTGTGGTGTTGTTGCCTTTCTATCATCTCAAACCAGTCTACCAATTCTCCTCTGACCCCGACAAGGCATTTTCATCCACACGACTGCCTCTCACTGGATATTTTCTCTTTTTTGGACCTTTCTCTGTAAAGCCTAGAGATAGTTGTGTGTGAAAATCCCAGTAGATCAGCAGTTTATGAAATACTCAGACCAGCCCGTCTGGCACCAACAACCATGCCACATCCAAAGTCACTTGAACCCTCCGAGTGCAGGAATGAAATGGTGAGAGTTCAGCTGATCTCGCACCATTTCATTCCCCCATGTCAGTCCCGATTTTGGAGGTGATTTCAGAGACATCTGTGCGGGTTTCTTCACAGATGTCAATGGACATTGCACCCCGAAATGACAAAAAGTAGTACAGAAACAACTTTTTTAAATCATTGCCAGCAATTGCCACCGATTTGACATATCAAATTGCACCAATGTGAACCAGAGCTAAATCCCCTTTCTTCCCCATTCTTTGTATTACCAAGCAATTGAGCAGGTGTACCTAATAAAGTGGCCGGTGAGTGAGTGAGTTATATATATATATATATATATATATATATATATATATATATATATATATATATACATATACATACACACACATATACACACACAGTACATATGAGAAATATTCTCTACTTTCCAGGTATGGGGAAGCCCTTCTTCCTAGGATGCAGTGACTGGATCTGAGCAGTCAATTGCCTTGTCTGAATTCTTGGGAAAGAGACAGCCAGCCATGAACCCCGAATAAGCTCCAACTCAGACTGATATAGAACTTACACAGAGATTAGTCCCAGGGCTCTAACAGACCAACTGAGTGGGGGAGAATGGCAAAGCTGAGCTTCAGTGACTATGATTGGCAAGCTGACAGGAGAACCTGTCACTTAGTCCTGAATGAGTAAAAGGGACAATTTTCTTTAACCACTTCAGTACCAGCCTGAAATACCCTTCATTACAGGCAATTTTTTTCATTTTTCGGCACTGCAATATTTTGACTGAATGACAATTACTCAGTCATATAACACTGCACCCACATTCATTTATATCATTATTTTAAGACAGATAGAGCTTTCTTTTGGTGTTATTTATTCACTCTCACTGTGGTTTGTTTTTTTTTTGTTTTTTGCACTAGATGATTTTTTTTTGCAATTGAAAAAACATGCTGGTGTTGAGGGTGTTAAAACATGGAGTATGGTAAACATGCACTAGATGCAGCGCACAAAGGTCAAGACCTAAACACTGCACATTAAGCACAGTGATTGGCTACAGTGATCACATGGCACAGAGCCTTTTGAACCGGCTATGGGACGCAGGCCACACCCAGATATGAAGGTTCTGCAAGAAAGTGAAGAGCTAAGGAACAAACAAAGGGAGAGGCGAGCATCAAATGATAACTCCACCTTTCTGACCACGTTTCATAGTACACCCATATTTCAGGATGGACAACATGCAGAACTCCCCCCCCCCCCCTTTACAGGATTGTAAGATTCTTGTCTCTCTACCAGTGTCCCCAGACCAGTGTTCCCAGTCACCCCCACACCAGTGCAGCCTGCCACTGTCCCTGATTGCCACCACACCTGTATAGTATCATCATACTGGTACAGCCAGCCAGTGTCCCCAGTTACCCCCACACCAGTAGTGTCACCATACCAGTGCAGCCTGCCATTGTCCCTGATTGCCACCACACCTGTATAGTGTCGTCAGTCACCCCCACACCTGTACAGTGTCACCATACCAGTGCAGCCTGCAATTGTCCCTGATTGCTACCACACCTGTCTAGTGTCCCCAGTCACCCCCACACTTTTATAGTGTCACCATACCGGTGCAGCCAGCCAGTGTCCCCAGACCAGTGCAGCCAGCCATTGTCCGTGATTGCCACCACACCTGTATAGTGTCACCAGGCCAGTGCAGCCTGCCATTGTCCCTGATTGCTACCACACCTGTATAGTGTCCCCAGTCACCCCCACACCAGTAGTGTCACCATACCGGTGCAGCCTGCCATTGTCCGTGATTGCTACCACACCTGTATAGTGTCACCAGTCACCCCCACACCTGTATAGTGTCACCAGGCCAGTGCAGCCTGCCATTGTCCCTGATTGCTACCACACCTGTCTAATGTCCCCAGTCACCCCAACACCTTTACAGTGTCACCCCCACACCAGTAGTGTCACCATACCGGTGCAGCCTGCCATTGTCCCTGATTGCCAACACGCCTGTATAGTGTCACCAGTCACCCCCCCCCCCACCTGTATAGGGTCATCAGACCAGTGCAGCCAGCGTCCCCAGTCACCACCACACCAGTACAGTGTCACCAGACCAGTGCAGCCTGTCATTGTCCCTGATTGCCACCACACCTGTCCAGTGTCCCCAGTCACCCACCACACCAGTATAGTGTCCCCAGTCACCCACCACACCAGTATAGTGTCCCCAGTCACCCACCACACCAGTATAGTGTCCCCAGTCACCCACCACACCTGTATAGTGTCCCCAGTCACCCCCCACACCTCTATAGTGTCCACAGTCACCCCCCACACCTGTATAGTGTCCACAGTCACCCCCCACACCTGTATAGTGTCCACAGTCACCCCCCACACCTGTATAGTGTCCCCAGTCACCCCCCACACCTGTATAGTGTCCCCAGTCACCCACCACACCTGTATAGTGTCCCCAGTCACCCACCACACCTGTATAGTGTCCCCAGTCACCCACCACACCTGTATAGTGTCCCCAGTCACCCACCACACCTGTATAGTGTCCCCAGTCACCCACCACACCAGTATAGTGTCCCCAGTCACCCACCACACCTGTATAGTGTCCCCAGTCACCCACCACACCTGTATAGTGTCCCCAGTCACCCACCACACCAGTATAGTGTCCCCAGTCACCCTCCCACACCAGTATAGTGTCCACAGTCACCCCCCACACCTGTATAGTGTCCACAGTCACCCCCCACCTGTATAGTGTCCACAGTCACCCCCCACACCTGTATAGTGTCCCCAGTCATCCCCCACACCTGTATAGTGTCCCCAGTCACCCACCACACCTGTATAGTGTCCCCAGTCACCCACCACACCTGTATAGTGTCCCCAGTCACCCACCACACCTGTATAGTGTCCCCAGTCACCCACCACACCTGTATAGTGTCCCCAGTCACCCACCACACCAGTATAGTGTCCCCAGTCACCCCCACACCTGTATAGTGTCCCCAGTCACCCACCACACCAGTATAGTGTCCCCAGTCACCCTCCCACACCAGTATAGTGTCCACAGTCACCCCCCACACCTGTATAGTGTCCACAGTCACCCCCCACCTGTATAGTGTCCACAGTCACCCCCCACACCTGTATAGTGTCCCCAGTCATCCCCCACACCTGTATAGTGTCCCCAGTCACCCACCACACCTGTATAGTGTCCCCAGTCACCCACCACACCTGTATAGTGTCCCCAGTCACCCACCACACCTGTATAGTGTCCCCAGTCACCCACCACACCTGTATAGTGTCCACAGTCACCCCCACACCTGTATAGTGTCCCCAGTCACCCACCTCACCAGTATAGTGTCCCCAGTCACCCACCACACCTGTCCAGTGTCCCCAGTCACCCCCCACACCTGTATAGTGTCCCCAGTCACCCACCACACCTGTATAGTGTCACCAGAGCAGTGCAGCCTGCCACAGTAAGTTGCGCCATTAATCCAAGAATGAAAATACTACAGTTCCCATCTTCCACTGTACTAGAAGGACTGGTAGTCCTCAATGGTGTATCTATAGATGAAGGTCTGTAGCTCTATTTGGACATGGGGCTAGAGGAATAATGTGCAGCAGCCAGAACATTGCACCCACACTCCACCAATCTCAGTTGCATTGCTTTGCAAGCAAAAATAAAAATGGGACATTTTTCCTTTTTGCAATATAGGTGCATTTATTTGACTGCAAAGTGTTGAATTGTGATGTAATGCGTGTGATTTCTGGTGCTGTGTCCTGGTTGTAGAGGATATTTTTATGGCATGTTGGTGTGTCCTTCTCCTCCATACATGACCTGGATGTCACAACAGAACACTCTCCCTCTAATATATGTGTTCATTATTACCCCCCAGTGAGCTCCGAGCTCCCATATAAAATCCTCCCTCACTCAAACCTTTCCCTCTCACCTGACAGCTCCGGTTGACTTACGTGACATTGCCCGGCCTCCGGCCGCCCTGCAGAGGATAATCACCGCCATCTTGTCCGGCCTCCCACAGTCCTGTGCGAGCTACGGAAGCCGCACTGTATACACCAGACGGCACTGTCAGCGACCGGCAGGCTCCATCTAGCGGCCGTATGTGGTAATAAGGCAGGTTGGATTACCATCGACTCCTGGTGGGGGCTCCATCTAGCGGCCGTAAATTGTAAAACTGCAGTTGGGATTACCAACTACTCACTGGCTACATCTAGTGGTTAGAGGTGGTAATACTGCGGGTGGGTTTATTAATTGTGACATCAAATTTCGGTTTAGTTTAACCACTTCAGCCCCAGAAGGATTTACCCCCTTAATGACCAGGCCATTTTTGGCAAACAACAAATTTCTTCATCAGTTTAAGCCAAAGTGTATTCTTCTAGGTATTTTTGGTCAAATAAAATTGTCTTAAGCATATATTGATTGATTTGCGCAAAAGTTATAGAATCTACAAAATAGGGGGTAGATTTATGACATTTTTATTTTATTTTTTTACTAGTAATGGTGGTGATCAGCGATTTTTAGTGGGACAGATCGGACACTTTTGACACTGGGACCAGTGACATTTATACAGCGATCAGTGCCCAAAAAATGCTGTGATTACTGTATAAATGACACTGGCAGGGAAGGGGTTAACACTAGGGGGCGATCAATAGGTTAAGTGTGTCCTAGGGAGGTGTTTCTAACTGTGGGGGAGTGTACTGACTGGGAGTACAGAGAGATCGCTGTTCCTGATCACTAGGAACAGACGATCACACTGTACTCCCCTGACAGAACAGGGGTTTAGAGAGCACGCCCGCTGAATCTATTACACAAAGCACCGGGACGTTTTTTTTTTTTTTGCTAGAAAATTACTTAGAACCCCAAACATTATATATATTTTTTCAGACACCCTAGAGAATAAAATAGCAGTCGTTGCAATATTTTATGTCACATGGTATATGCGCAGCAGCCTTACAAACTATTTTATTTTTAAATAAACACCTTTTTGAATTAAAAGTAAGAAAACAGTAAAGTTAGCCCAATTTTGTCTATATTGTGAAAGATAATGTTACGCCAAGTAAATTGATACCCAACATGTCATGCTTTAAAATGCGGCAATGTCCCTGATTGTTGGGCCAGTGTAAGCCAGCCACAGTTTCCCTGATCCCTGCCACACCAGTCCCATTTTTACCAGACCAGTGTAAGACAGCACCAATGTTCCTGATCACCACCAGACAAGTATAAGTCAGTCATGGTGTTCCTGATTTTCACCACATCAGTCCCAGTGTCGCCAGACCAGTGTCCCAGGATGACAAAACACGTAGGGAGGAGCAACGCACTGACATCACTGCTGTACTCATATCCCAGAAAGACAGGCTTTTGTATGTGTGCCGGCTACACATACAAATTCAGGCGTTTTTACACTACATTCTTGTAAGTGCAACCTGTAATTTAAAAGTTCATTAAAACTTTGAGGATTTTACACTATGCAGAGTCTTCTTCATTTTTGGGGCACCTCTATGAACATCGTATGAGGAGGATGGATGTCCCCTGTTTAGAAGACTGACCGGATTAAAGGCCCTGGCTGGGTATGAAACCACAGACATTTTTGACCCTTTGCAACTAGAGGTCTATCTGATCTGGTAAGAGAGCCCTTTTTCTGCCATTAGTGGTGATGTGTATTTACATGATCACTTTTCAAAGGTGTTGGATGTTGGTGAAGACCCATCGGAAACACTGAGAATTTTTCACTGGAACATTTATATTACTGGCCTCTTTATTGGATAAATCATTTTCACTGTTTATTCAAATTAGTTTTGGGTCACTTCGTTATTTGATCATTCTTCACTGGATTATTACACCTTTGTCATATATGTTTTGTATTTATATATGTAATGCATTTTTAGCGCAGCTTATCTTAGTTTAATTTTTGTCACTTTGTCAGTATCTCACAGAAATGTTGCTGCTTGGTACGTTTTAGGAGCAATAGTGCGTTTTTTTCACATTTTCCAGTGTAAGCAAGCAAATTGGTGCAGCCAGAAATTGTATTCCTGATCAACACCAACCCAGTTGCAGATTTGCCAGACCAATGTAAGCCACCAACAGTGTATCTGATTGCTGCCACACCAGTCATATCATAGTGTCACCAGACCAGTGTAAGTCAGCAACAGTGTTCCTGATCACCACCACACCAGTGCCATTTTTACCAGAACCAGTGCAGCCAGCAACAGTGTTCCTGATCGCTGCCACATCCATTTCAATGTCACCAGACCAGTGTATGACAGCAAAGATGGTCTTAATCACTGCCACACTAGTCTTAGTGTCACCAGGCCAGTGTATGCCAGCCGCAATGTTTCTGTTTACCGCCACACCAGTCCCAGTTTCGCCAGATCAGTGTAAGTCAGCAACAGTGTTCCCTATCATCAACACACCACTGTAAATATTGCCAGACCAGTGCAGCCAGCAACAGTGTTCCTGATCGCTAGCCACACCAGTGCCGGTGTCATCAGAGCCATTACAGCCATCAACAGTGTCCCTGATTGTCGACCACACCAGTGCAGTGTTACCTCCACCTGCCAGCTGTACGGACCCTGGTCTGTTTATTGATAACGTTTCTGCCTGCTGTCTGGGCCGATCCTTTGCCTGGTATTTGACCACTTCTCTGCAACCTGAACTGTCTTCATCTCCATGTCCCACTGACTATGTTCCTGTGAGACACCAGTCAAGCCACCCCCTGTGGACAACTGCACTCCTGGACCCACAGGAACTCTTTTGTTCACACTTTCTTTAGCCTACTGTACTTCCTAGACAGTGAGCATAGCATTCCTGGAGGCTGCCACATACCAGTTGACTAGAGTTTCTCGGCTTTTAGGTACAGGGACGGCTATCAGTTACTGTTACTACACTAAAGCCTCGTACACACGGTACGATTGTTGGCAGGGGATTGTCTGTTGACAGACTGTTGTCCTAAAATCTTACCGTTAGTACGCTCCTTTTGACAATTGTTGTCCACCTTTCGGCCAACAAATGTTGGATGGCAGGCTAGTAAATTTTCGGCGGACAGTGGTTTGACGTCAGATTTTCATATGGTCAGTACACAAATCCGTCACACAAAAGACAAAAGTACAAACACGCATGATCGGAATCAATGTTCACCAGACACAAAATTACCAGAAGGGGCCCAAAGGGTGGTGCTCAAGAGCTGAAACTCCTCGTCGTACATCACTACGTTTGTGTTTGTTGCACGACAATTGTGTACTGTTAGTATGCAAGGCAAGATCCCGGCACACAATTTTTTGACAAAAAAATCAGACGCTCGGTTGGCCAACAATCGTACAGTGTGTACGAGGCTTAAGATCCCATACACACTATACAACTTTTGTTGTCCAATTTCCTTTAGATTTACCAAAACCATGTAGTGCAAGGGCCTGCCTGATTGCATACAAATTGAAACTCTTAAAACTCTTAAGGTTTGACCTCATATTACAGTAATACCTTGGATTACGAGCATAATTTGTTCCAGAAGAATGCCTGTAATCCAAAGCACTCATATATCAAAGCGAGTTTCCCCATAGGAAATAATGGAAACTCAGATAATCTGTTCCACAGCCACTGCTTGTCTACGCAGTACCACATGTGGCCAGAGGTGCGGGGGTGCCGGAAACGCTTCGGAGACCCTCGGGAACGGAGTGTTTGAGTGGCTCCGAGCATCACCGCCACCTCTGGCCAGATTCAGCACTGCACACCCCAGAATCTTGATTCCTGCTCGTCTTGCAAGACAACGCTCGCAAAAGCGAGTCAGAATAAAAAAAAATTAAAAATTCAGCTCATATTGTGAAACGCTCATAAACTGCGTTACTCACAATCCGAGGTTCCGCTGTATATGGTTTTGGTAAATCTGAAGGGAAAAAAAAGTCTACAGAAAACTGTATATAGTGTGTATCCAGCTTTAGCTATATTCCTAAATGTGATTTTCAAAAGTCTCACCTGCTCTGCACCTTCAGGGCCTCAAGAAATGTGATATGTAGTCAGGAAATCAGATGCATTATTATGCTCCTTGAAAGCGTGAAGGTGCTTCTTGGATTTCAGGCCCCTCTAAGATTATATATTTGCAAAATATTATAGCAGAAAGAGAAACCGTTTTTTCCTTTTTTGTAAAAAAAATTCGCAGACAAAAAATATAAAAACCCAGTGGTGATTAAAAAGCATCAAAAGAAAGCTCTCCATCTAAAAAAAAAAAAATTACATTAAATTAATTTAGGTATAATTGAATAATTGTCAAAGGAATACGGTGCTGAAAACTGAAAAATGGCCTGGACAGGAAAGTGATTTAATATGCTGGTCTTCAAGTGGTCAAAAGGAATGACAACATTTTATTTTCAAATGGAATAAGACACCATTCGTTTGATGAGGGACTAAGGCCCCTTTCACACTGGGGCGGTTTGCAGGCATTATTGCGCTAAAAATAGGTCGGTTTGCAGGCGCTAAAACTGCTGCTGCTGTTTCTCCAGTGTGAAAGCCCGAGGGCTTTCACACTGAAGCGGTGCGCTGGCAGGAGAGAAAAAAAACTCCTGCAAACAGCATCTTTGGAGCGGTGAAGGAGTGGTGTATTCACCTCTCCTCTCCTAAACCGCTCCTGCCCATTGAGATCAATGGGGCAGCGCGGCTATACCGCTGCTGCAGCAGCGCTATGCGAGCGGTTTTAACCCTTTTTCGGCCGCCAGCGGGGGTTAAAACCGCACCGCTAGCGGCCAAATACCGCCGCAAAAATGACGGTAAAGCGGCGCTAAAAATAGCGCCGTTTTACCGCCGACGCCCCACACCGCCCCAGTGTGAAAGGGGCCTAAGGGTCCCATTCACATATCATTTATTATCTGTGTGCAAAAAAATATGAACAAATTTCCAACATGCTGGTGTTTTTTTTTTTTTTTTGTATGGTAATACATGTTAAAATAGACCAACTGAAATGATGAGGCAGGTGACAAAACACGCATGAATTTTTTTTTATTTTTCAGAGAGTGTAAACATGACATATCAAGTTATTACACATGTAAAATTAGGGTGAGGTCTTTGATATAAAGCAATGCTGCTATAAAGTCCATTTCCCCCTGTTCTGGTCACTGCCGCAATGTATCAGCAACCTTATTCCAGCACATAAATTGATACAGTGAAGTGTATTTCTCTTATTTAGTGAAAAATGTTATCAGATTTCCACAGTGCCACATATCAGCAGTTTCCAATCAATAAAAGCGATGACATCACAAGAAGTAAAATTGACAGTCGTTTTCAAGTAGAAAGATTCATAAAACGAATACATTTTTTTCTCTGCAAATCCGAACATGCGTCACCGACATCACTAGTGGTTATTAAACAAATAAGCTAAAATCTCAAAGAGGTTTTTACAGACACAAAAATGGCTGCTAGCCTTACTTATACACTCTGAAAAGCAGCAACCAGCTAACTCTTTGTTGCCCAGTATGAGAAAATTGGCATCTGAAGCCTGACTGGTTTCCATGCTCAATGGTGTTCCTGGGGCCCTGCTTGTAATAACACTTTTTTTTCTTAAGAAAAAATAAAATCAAGCCACGACTCATTTCGGCAATCTGCATCCATTTGAAAAGTGCACATTTTCACTATTCATACTGAACAAGCTGGTCCTAATAGGATTTAAAAGAAAATGAGAACTGTGATTCATCTCTATAGGACAAACCATGTATGTGTGTGGTAAAAAAAATAAAATAAATTCCTGTATGATGCACTTTTTTGTGCAGTAACACTTGTTAATGGTAAATCAATGACAGGCTGGCAGATGCCACGGGGGCCGCATACTCGTCCTTGTACAATGTAATCATATAAGGTTACAAGCTTACAGCTGTGGTGTCTGTCAGCCTTTCATTGAACTGTACAGGCTTCTAGCAAAGACTGTATACATACACCTGTAAGACCCCTTTCACACTGAGGCAGTTTTCAATTGTTTTAGCGCTTGAAATAGCGCCTGTAAAGCGCCTGAAAACTGCCTCCTATTCATTGCAATTGGTGCTTTCACACCCAGGCGGTGCGTTTGTGGGATGTTGGAAAAAGTCCTACAACCACAGCATCTTTGGGGCGGTTTGGGAGCGCTGTATTTAGTGCTCCCAAAACACCCTGCCCGTTGCAATGAATGGGCAGCGCTTCCAATGCGCCTGAAAAGCGCTACAGAAGCATTGCAACACAGGAGTTTTTACCCCTTTTACAAAGCCCACATACTAGTGTGGGCTTTGTTCACAAAGGATAGGGTCAATTTAATTATCGGATGGCCTACTAGAAAGAAAAAAAAAAAAAAACATAAATCAGTAAACATGGTTCTCTGGAAGACAAATAACGAAGCATATTTAGGCCCCTTTCGCACTTTCATTAAAGAAGCATTTAAGTCTAATTAGAAAGCAGGATAAAATAACGAGCAGCTGTAGAAATTCACTGAACTATAACCAATGAATTATTTTATCCATCTTCCTTCCAATAGCACAGCACCTAATTTGAAGCCCAAAGCCCAACACCCTCACATACAGTGTGTCGGCATTTATCCCCTACACCACATTATGCTGATACACAGAGCAGGTTACATAGAACAAAGCAATAAAAGCATATGCTAAAGTTTGAAAGTTGATCTTCTCACATGTGGCAAACCAAAGAGAAGAGCCAGCCACACAAATCATGAGCACATAATTTAAAATATTCCTATGAGAGAAAGTTGCCAATGGTCATAGGGAAAACCTTCTGTATAACATGACAGCTTACAAAGTTATATCGCATCATTTATGTCAATGTCTGTACAGCTTCAGGTAAGTTTAAAACACAAGGCCTTGATTTATCAACCTGCTAAAACTTAAGACCTCAATGTTTGCCTAAGGCATGCTAAAATAACCACTCGTAACTCATCTTTATAGCATGCCTTATGTGCAATTGCAGTTTCATGAATTAAGGTCATAGTTTTGCGTTTTATTTTTAGCTCACGTAAGTCATTTTTTCATTCTAGGTTAGTAGTAGTAGAATATTGTATAGTGCTAGCCAGGGCTGCTGATAAGGCAGTGCAGCCGGCCCTCCTGTACTGGGCCTGATCAGTTCAAAAAAAAAAAAAAAAGGGCAGGAGGGCCAGTTGTACTACTGCAGACACCGATCCTCTTCTGCCTCCTCCTGCAGCACTGCCAGCTTCTCCTCCTCTCCCTCCATCCAGCTGTGCTGCAGGGAGATCAGTTCTAGCATCCTCACCCCCATCCGCCTGCTTTCTGGGCTCCCCTGCTTGCCTCCTTTTCTTGCAGTACCTCCGGCTTCCCTCCTCTTCTCTCCCGCCGGAAGCTGATAATAATAATATAATGATAATAATGATTTTAGAGTATTTTTTTAATGAAAATATCATGGAGCAGGGCCCCGTGATTTCTAACAGCAGCCCTGGTGCTAGCTACTGATTATTGCAGAAAGCTTGGAGTTTAAGCGATACCCATTTCAGCTCCACCTAGATTCCAGAGAGAATACACTGGCGGCTCATCTGCACACGTGCCAGTATTTGTACAATAATAGTACGGAAAGGGGGGCGTACATGAAATGGCTAAGTTCCACTTTAAACTTAAACATTTTTTCACCTCCTCCGTTAGTGGATTATTAAAAAGGAATTCCAACCATGGGAGATTTTCGCATTTTCGCATAGTTACATTGGTCCAATGTAACTACGTAAATACCATGCCCGGCCAATGCCTCAGGAGTTGGAAATCACTGAAATAGACACCACTACCCCAGTGATCTCCACTTGCTTCTGGGTCCCATACTGAACAGTTGGTCTGCTGAATTTTGACACAGGAGATAAGCTGCTCAGCACAAGTGTCATTCAGAGAATGCTTTGCATTTTCTGAATGAATGCAAAGCGTGTTCTGATTGGACGAGGTGGAGAGGCAGGGCGGTGACATCACACTCTCGCCCATTTGTATTCATACAAAAATTGTAATCTCAGAATCTTATTTTCATGATCCCACATATATGTCCAGCATTACTGTTATGGTGAAAGAATCTTCCATGCAGTATGTTAGTTTTTGGCACTGTAATCTTTGGCTCAGTAAAAGTATAAACACCACAATGTGCCCAAATTCCATCTTTTACCTAACCCCATACCCAATACTAAACCCTCATCAAAATCATCTCCCAGTCACACCATGTACGATGTTAAAACACATGTAGGTTTGAACGGGCCCTTATAAACTGAAGTACATCAATGTGAACCAGTTGCATAGTATATGAATAGAATTTCAGCTTCAAATGTATATTTATTCTAATTTTTTACTGCAAGAAAAAGGACAAAATGTGAATAAGCCTCCCCCCAATTTTAATAATATAAAAAAAAATGTAATATATATATGTGCTATATATATATATATATATATATATATATATATATATATATATATATATATATATATATATATATATATATATATATATATATATATATATATATATATATATGTAATATATATATATATCTATATCTAGGGTACTACTACAGGTTGTATATACCGATCCCTCGCTCCCAAGCCACCTCTTTTCGATGCTCTTTCAGTCACTCTCTGACATCATTATATACAATGCAGAACGAGTTCTGCATTTTAAAGTGTGGACGCCATGGGCAAGCTCATAACCCGAAACATCGGAGCGATGAGGAGAGTGCCAGTTGCTGGGACAGTGAGGGATAATATGAGTAAAACAGCGTAATGTTCCCCTAGACAAAAACAAGCATTTAACCCTTGCAGTGCAGGGGGGGCCCCAGTGCAGGGTAGTTTTGAGTTTTTCCCAGACTCAGGCCAGGTTCACACATATGTGAATTTCCCTGCACCCAATTCGCATGACAGGCGAGCGTGGCCGGCTCTCAATGGGTCCTGTGCGTCTTTGGGTCCTATTCAGGTGCGAATTCAGGCAAAATTTTCGGACCCAATTTGCACCTGAACCAGTGCACAGAGAAGCACTGGACCCCAGGCACGAACTCGCGGCTGCAATGTGAACCCGGCCCAAATCCTAAAACATTAAGTATCAATAAAGCTGAACTCTTTAATACCTTAATCGTGCAGGGACACTGTGAGTGAAGTTTAACGAGGTGCTTTTCTTTAGTACGTCCGTAACCCATTCCATTGTAGCACACACACACAGAGTATATACTTGAGTACAGCACAAAGTCATTCGCACTACCTGTATTATCTCTGAATAAAATGTGATCCAGCAGCCAAAAGGTAAGTTCTTTGTCTCTTCCTGTTGAGGAACTATAGGTATCAAACTTTTCGCAGTCTAACAACATACTAATGCTTCAAATTCTGGAGAGCTGGGACTTACCCTGGCTAGTAGGGGAAACCATGACTGTCCACAATGGATGCCTGCACTGGAAGAATTATTGTTTTTAGCTATATTCGAAGCAGAGATTCGACCAAATTGCACATGTGCTGAGGCCTCTGGAGGAAGTTCTTGCAAGAGACACGTGTGTCAAAGTGAACATGCAGTCTTACATGCAATACTACTCAGACTTCTCTTAGCAGGACTGAAATGTGCCCAGCTCTGAGGCCAAAATCACACCGCATTACCCCAATACTTATTAATGTGCAGTATATATACACACACACCTTGCTGTTTATGCTGGACATCACCCAATTCACATATCCAATCAGGCCGCATGCATGTGGGCTTACAATACTCCTTTGTTCTGAATCCTGCAGTATTGTGTTCTATGAGCCCATGTACGCTGGTCTGTATTGGTCCGCAGCGCTGTGTAAACCATAAAATGAAAAATCTGTGTTTGAGAGCAGACATACAGAGCATATTTTACACTGTATGCATGTAAACTTGTGTGCTAAGGTTTACATGCATAGAGTGCAAATGCACTTTCCTAGAGCCACCTAGCAACAAAGGATGCTAGCTGGCAATGGCCACCTGAGTCCTAGCAACCAACAGGGTACATTTGCACTATATGCAGGTTACCCTTAGCACGAACATTATATACATACAGTGTACAGATAACATTTTATGTAGGTTATTGCTGCCAGCACTGTGGTGTATTACGCCTAAGTAGCACAGCTGTGTTATTTCATGACTCGTGAATGGGCTGCCCTAAATACCAACAATCTCTGTTTAATTTACTGTAATGTAGTCAGGCTGAATATACAGTGATAATTATTCCTTTTTTTTCTTCCTTTTTTACTAAGTGCCAAATTAAAAAAAAAAAAAACCCCTCTGTGCTTGCAGTACTAGGAGAGTCGGACTGCCAATATCACACACAGGCAGTAGCCCAGCCAACACACTTCCCTGAACACAGCTCTAATCAATACTACTCGGGAAGCAAGAGTGATGTTTAATGGAACAGTGTTCTGCTGAAGAGCTGAGGTCCAACTCTTATGTGCTACCAACACAGGGGTTTTTAACCCTAGTTGCAACACATAGCTTATGAAAAAAATGGCGTATTTATTACTGAATACGCAGCCCGAGTGCATTACAGTTATAAAAGTAAAAGGATTCAATTGGGCTTTTTGGATGATGGTGGACAAAGGTGACTTCCTCTACAAGTTATATTGTAATATAACAGGATACAGAAAGCAGATTTGGTTACTTCAATGCTGCAAGTCTTAAGATGCATCATTCTGAGAAAGTCTGAGACGAGAAAATGCTGATCTTTGGAGGGCCGAGGACAGTCTCCCACAATGTCTAGCAATGGCACAAGGTCCTTATTACATTAAGGAAGAGAGATTGGAAAAAGCTTTTTAAGCCAAAAGTTCTGTTCAGACAAAGTCCATGTACACAAACTATGACATTCAAAGTAACCAGTGCCAGAGTCATCTGGAGTCCATAGTTCAATAACGTTATTTTTTTTTTTTTAGGCAACATCTGTGCGGTTACAGCAGGAAAAGGGAATCTGCCACGTTAGAAACAACATTATCAGTTTGGTACAAATTTCTGAATTCATTTAAAGTAAACCTGCAAGGAAAATATGCTAATGTCCTTTATTTGCCAAAAAAAAAAAGTAAGACCCTGTCACCTCGCCCATTCAGGGAGAAGTCTAGTTCAGTGTTTCTCAACTCCAGTCCTCAAGGCGCCCCAACAGGTCATGTTTTCAGGCTTTCCATTATTTTACACAGGTGATTTGATCAGTTTCACTGCCTTAGTAATTACAACAGCTGTTTCATCTGAGGGAAATCCTGAAGACATGACCTGTTGGGGCGCCTTGAGGACTGGAGTTGAGAAACACTGGTCTAGGGGGTCTCAAACTTGCGGCCCTCCAGCTGTTGCGGAACTACAAGTCCCATCATGCCTCTGCCCATTATAGTCATGCTTGTAACTGTCAGCTGGAGGGACAACAGTTTGAGACCCCTGGGTCCTATCAAACACTTTGGGGGGCATTTATCAATATTGTTGCACAGTAAGGCAATGCTAGAACTACTTGCTGTCCATGGTGAGGTTTTAATTTTTCACACACATTAAAAAAAAAAAAAAAATCTGAGCATTACTTAGAACCCCCCAAACATTAAATATTTTCTAAAAGCAGAGGCCCTGAAGAATAAAATAATGGTAGTTGCAGTTTTGTCACACAATAATTGTGCAGCTGTTTATCAAATGCAGATTTTCAGGGAATACATGTTAAAATAAATTTTAGGCTGGGTTCACACTGGTGCGACACGACAGCCGTCCTACTTTGGATCCGACTTTGCCCTGCGACATGAAGCCGGCATGTGTCCGACTTTCAATGAACGGGGATCCGACTTGGATCCCCGCCAATGCCCGGCATTGTTTGGTATGAATCTTTAGGGGGAACTCCGCGCCAAATTTTAAATAAAAATCCGGCATGGGTTCCCCCTCCAAGAGCATACCAGGCCCTTGGGTCTGGTATGGACCTTGAAGGGAACCCCCTACGCCGAAAAAACGGCGTGGGGGGTCGCCCCCAATCCATACCAGACCCTTATCCGAGCACGTAGCCCGGCCGGACAGGAATGGGGGTGGGGACGAGCGAGCGCCCCCCCCCCCTCCTGAACCGTACCAGGCCGCATGCCCTCAACATGGGGGGTGGTGCCTTGGGGGAGGGGGCGCGCTGCGGCCCTCCCACCCCAAAGCACCTTGTCCCCATGTTGATGAGGACAAGGGCCTCTTCCCGACAACCCTGGCCGTTGGTTGTCGGGGTCTGCGGGCGGGGACTTATCGGAATCCGGGAGCCCCCTTTAATAAGGGGGCCCCCAGATCCCGGCCCCCCACCCTATGTGAATGAGTATGGGGTACAGCGTACCCCTACCCATTCACCTAGGAAAAAAGTGTCAATTTAAAAAAAAACACTACACAGATTTTTAAAGCATTTTATTAGACAGCTCCGGGGGTCTTCTTCCGACTTCGGGGGTCTCTCCGGTTCTTCTGCCGGGCTCCTCCGCTCTCTTCTGCTCTTTTGCCGCTCTTTTGCTAAAGCGGAGGAGCCTGGTCTTCAATCTTCTGCCTTCTGCCCTCTTCTCCTGATGTTGACACGACGCTCTCTGGGGCTAGAATGCTCTCTGTGCGCTCTGCTCTGATTTATATAGGCGGTGACCCCGCCCCCTTAAGCCGTCACAGTCCCTGGGCATGCTGGGACTATGACGGCATAAGGGGGCGTGGTCACCGGGTGATAACCACGCCCCCTAAAACGTCACAGTCCCAGCATGCCCAGGGACTGTGACGGCTTAAGGGGGCGGGGTCACCGCCTATATAAATCAGAGCAGAGCGCACAGAGAGCATTCTAGCCCCAGAGAGCGTCGTGTCAACATCAGGAGAAGAGGGCAGAAGGCAGAAGATTGAAGACCAGGCTCCTCCGCTTTAGCAAAAGAGCGGCAAAAGAGCAGAAGAGAGCGGAGGAGCCCGGCAGAAGAACCGGAGAGACCCCCGAAGTCGGAAGAAGACCCCCGGAGCTGTCTAATAAAATACTTTAAAAATCTGTGTAGTGTTTTTTTTTAAATTGACACTTTTTCCCCAGGTGAATGAGTAGGGGTACCATGTACCCCATACTCAATTCACATAGGGTGGGGGGCTGGGATCTGGGGGCCCCCTTATTAAAGGGGGCTCCCGGATTCCGATAAGCCCCCCGCCCGCAGACCCCGACAACCAACGGCCAGGGTTGTCGGGAAGAGGCCCTTGTCCTCATCAACATGGGGACAAGGTGCTTTGGGGTGGGGGGGCCGCAGCGCGCCCCCCTCCCCCAAGGCAACAACCCCCCATGTTGAGGGCATGCGGCCTGGTACGGCTCAGGAGGGGGGGGGCGCTCGCTCGTCCCCACCCCCATTCCTGTCCGGCCGGGCTGCGTGCTCGGATAAGGGTCTGGTATGGATTTGGGGGGACCCCCCACGCCGTTTTTTCGGCGTAGGGGGTTCCCCTCAAGGTCCATACCAGACCCAAGGGCCTGGTATGCTCTTGGAGGGGGAACCCATGCCGGATTTTTATTTAAAATTTGGCGCGGAGTTCCCCCTCAAGAACATCTGAGCACAAGTCGCATGCCGAAGTCGGATCATGCAAGACGGCAATCCGACTTTGATCCGACTTCAATGATAGTCAATAGGCTGAAGTAGGATCAAAGTCGGACCAAAGTAGTACAGGGAGCATTTCTAAAGTCGGAACGACTTGTGTCGGACCAGTTAGGACGGCTCCCATAGGGAAACATTACATTTCACACGTCATGCGACATGAGCTCCCAATGTCGGAGCGTTTGTCGGACCAGTGTGAACCCAGCCTTAGTGACTACAAACACATCACACACACCTGTGATATGGCAAAAAAACTATAATGCCTAAAATGGTCTACAGGTGTTTGAAAGGTCCTCTTTATGTAGATGGGGTGAAGGGGGGTCAAATTGTGCTAAAATAGATACAGTAAAGTCAGATTCACTGACAAGAAGGGCGAGTTGTTGAAAAAATTTATTTTGGCAAATAAAAGTATATTAGAAAATGTTACACCGTTTATATTGATGAAGATACTTCCATACTGGCAGGTCTTTTCAAGCTGCAAAAATTAAAAAAAATCTATTAAAGCAGATCTGTCACAATGTTAAAAAATTCCAAAGTAAACTACACTGTAAAAGAAGGCCTATACTTGCCTGTCTGATGGGCTGTGTTTTCAAAGCAATTCTAAGTGCCGGTTCACACAGGGGCGACTTGTCAGGCGACCTAGCCGCCTGACAAGTCGCCTCCCGTTCTGTACAATGGAACCGTTCTAATCGGAGCGACGCAAGTCTTTCCGATTTAGAAAAAGGTTCCTGTAGTACTTTGGGGGTGACTTGAGGAGACTTGCATTGACTTCTATACAGAAGTCGTTTTGCAAGTCGCCGTGGAAGTCATGTGCAGGTCGCCTCGGTGAGGCGACCTGCAAGTTGTGCCACCCCTGTGTGAACCGGGGCTAAGGGCAATTGTTTTATTTTTTTTAAATAACAAACATGTTATACTTACCTGCACTGTGCAATGGCTTAACACAGAGCAGCTCCAATCCTCCTCTTCTAGGGACCCACGGCTGATGCTCCTGGCTCCTCCACCCCTCTGAGTTCCCCCATAGTAAGCTGCTTGCTATGGGGGAACTGGTGCATGCTTGCTCCAGAGCCAGCTCTGTGTGTCCAATCACAGCCCTGCCCCCCCCCTCCTTCCGCAATGGCTGTGATTGATAGCAATAGGGGCCAATGGCTGTCTCTCTGTTCAATAGAGGAGATAGAGAGCCGCTCTTCTCATACACATCGCTGGATAGAGATCAAACTCAGGTAAGTATTTAGGGAGGGCTGGGGGGAAGCTGCATACAGAATGTTTTTTTTCCTGGTAATGCAGAGAATGCATTAAGGAAAAAACAAAAAACAAAACAAACAAAAAAACAAACACACACGCACACCTTTGTACCTTTAGAGCTAGCTTTCAAAAGAGCTTCTGTGATTTGACACATCCAGGTGAGTCCAACATTGTGTCCCCCCCGCTAGTTGCTCTTGGTTCTTTCCAGCTGGCTCCATCACTACAGAACACTGGTGTGGCGTAGTGGCTGGTGGAAGGAACCACAGCACAGGGGGTGGACACTCTCTCCAATATACCTAGAAGTGTCAAATAGCAGAAAGGGATGGAGTACTTCAAAGGAGCAAAGATTCAACACTGCCCATCATAAATGTAACTGTTAAGCTTTTTCTTTTACAGGGTGGCTCTATTTAAATTCATTTAACTTACTGACTTAGTCATTTCAAGGTTGTAGTTACTCCATTATACCGTTTAGCTAAACTGGATAACTCCATATTTCCCAGATACCATCCAGTTTGCGTCTGAAGCACTGAGCCGTTCCGCAATCCCAGCTTGTAATCCTACTTGTATGTCAGCTTTTAGAGTTCTGATGCTGCACAGCGGTGCAGGGTGAAAGGTTTTCAGTGCTTGAGAAAAGGGAACAGTGAAGTCCCATTTCCGGTCTCCAGTGAGTTTTCTGTAGTTCAGATCTCCTTTAAAAAAAATCAAATCAGACTTTTTCAGCTCTGTGTAAAGATCTGGAGCGATTTTTTCCATGCTCCAAAACTCATGTGGCAGAGTCCAGAAGAGATTCTCGTGATAGACCCAGGAACCCTTCTTCAGATTCTCCTTCCATGTCTGACCACACTTTGACATCCACCTGTGATTGACTGCCAGAAACTGTTGGATTGTCCAATCAAAGTCATGCTTTGTGGTGTCTGAAACAAACCATGGAATGCATTTGCCATGAAAATGAACTTCAGTGGCCAGGTTAAAAAACAAAATGGCATCAGCTAAAATAAAGTCTGTTACTAGCTCAAATCCGGCATTATCCAGAACAATGTCGACTCTCGTCTTCAAGGCGACATCCTTGCCCTTTGTGAGGGTGTTCCAGAGAGAATCCATATTATTCACCAATATAAATGATTTGAGGGACTCCAGAGAAGCAAGAATACTGGATTTCTGAGAGTTGTCCTGACCTCCAGAAATAGAAAGGTCACACTTGTTTCCCCATAAAGAGACCTGGTAATGGAACAAAAAGTCATTACTCAGCAACATAACTTAAAGCAAAATTCTAGTTTTTATTATAAGAACAAAAATAAATTTCTCTGATGTTTTACAAATAAAGGTGGTGGGACTGTTCACCATTTATTTATTTACTTGGAGTCACCATTAAGTATTTGCTGAGTTACTACATATGTGCTAGTATGATACTAGCCCTTTTACACTGAGTTTTTTCTTTTGATAAGTATTTGCTGAGGTACCACATATGTGCTAGTATGGTACTAGCCCTTTTTCACTGAGATTTTTCTTTTCTTCTGTTTCAGTATTTACATGTTATTTTTTATGTGCTAGTATGATACTAGCCCTCATGCTCATTATACCTTTATATTTTGTATAATTTTTTATTCACCGCTCTATACATTTGAGCTAGCCCCTTGCCCTTCCTCCTCCTTCCTTCCCCTCTTATCACAGCGCAATCACCACTTACTTCATTCACAGCTTCTTTTTTTGATTCATCATTATTTTTCACCTGCACAGTTACATTTTCTTTTAGATGATGTTGTAGGAATGTCTCGGCTGTCTGGGACTCCATTCCTCATTGGCTGAGACAGCAGCATGGTGCCATTGGCTCCCACTGCTGTCAAAGTCAGTCAGCCAAAGAGGAGAAAAAGGGGGCAGGGCCGGGATGCGGCTCAGTGTCCGAATGGACACAGGGAGCTGCGGCTCGGCTTGGGTGCCCCCATAGCAAGCTGCTTGCTGTGGGGGCATCCAACAAAAGGGAGGGGCCAGGAGCACCGAAGAGGGACACAAAAAGAGGGGGGAATCGGGGCTGCTAAATCACTGCACAGGGCAGGCAAGTATGACATGTTTGTTATTTTTAACTAAAGAAAAAACAAAAAATTTAGTATCACTTTAGGTTTGTAGATAGTGAGAGAGATGAGAAAATTTCATAAAATTAAAAAAAAAAAAAAAAGTCATCAAGTTAAACTAAAACACAAAAATAAACTTTAAAAAAAACAAACCCTTGTCTGTCTAGAACACTATACTTGAAGTTTGCCATAGAAAAGGCAAAAGACCCTTAAAAAGAAAAAATGGTAAAGTTTGCTTTAACAGAATAAAAAATATGTCTTCCTAATTCCCAAAGGCAAATCAGCTAGATCAGGGGTAGGCAACCTTTTGAGCAAAGTGTGCCGAATTTTTTTTTCAAAAGAAATTGAGCGTGCCGATTTTATAACAAAAAAAAAAAAAGTCAACTTCACACTCTCAATCGCGAAAAGGATTTTTTTTTTTTTTTTTTAAGTAAATGCTGTAAACTACCGGCACTCTCACGCCTCAGATCAGCCCCAATTCATGCACCTTCGCACCTCAGATTGCTGTCCCCCCTGCAAATCTGTTTTACCACTGTACCCCTCTGCTCATCTGCCCCACCACTGTAACCCCCTGCTCATCTGGCCCACTGTACCATCCTTCTCTTCTGTCCCCCCTAATGCTCCCCCTTTCTCATCTGCCCCACCACTGTACCTCCATGCACATCTGTTCCACCGCCGTACCCCCATGCTCTTCTGTCTCACCGCTGAATCATTTTCTCATCTGTCCCAACACTGAACCCATCTGCTCATCTGCCCCACTACGGTAACCCCCTGCTCATGTGTTTCACTGATGTACCTCCTTTCTCTTCTGCACATCTGCCCCACCTCTGTACCCTCCAGCATCTCTGCCCCACCACTGTAACCCCCTGCTCATCTGTCCCGCCAATGTACCTCCTTTCTCCTCTGCCCCATCATTGAACCCTTCTGGTCACCTTTCCCACCACTGTAACCCCTTCTCATCTTGCTCAAACACTCCAACACTGAACGCCCCCCCTCCCACCGCCTATAGTCCTACCACTGTAACCCTCTGCTTATCTGCTCCATCACTGTACCCCCTGCTTTTTCTGTCCCACTGCTGAACCCCCTTCTCATCCCTCCCACCACTGTACCTCCTGCATATCTGCCCCACCACTGTAACCCCCTACTCATCTGCCCCATCAATGTACTCCTTTTTCTCATCTGCCCCACCACTGTACCTCCCTGCACATCTGCTCCACCTTCGTATCCCCATGCTCTTCTGTCTCACTACTGAATCACCTTCTCATCTGTCTTAACACTGAACCCATCTGCTTATCTGCCTCACCACTGTAAGCCCCTTTCTCATCTGCCTCACCACTGTAAGCCCCTTTCTCATCTGCCCCACCAATGTACCGCCTGCACATCTGTCTCACCTCTGTACCCCCCTGCTCTTCTGTCCCACCACTGAACCCCCTTCTAATCTGCCCCAACACTAAACCCCCCTGCTCATCCGGCCCAACACTGAACCCCCCCTGCTCATCCGGCCCAACACTGAACCCCCCCTGCTCATCCGGCCCAACACTGAACCCCCCCTGCTCATCCGGCCCAACACTGAACCCCCCCTGCTCATCCGGCCCAACACTGAACCCCCCCTGCTCATCCGGCCCAACACTGAACCCCCCCTGCTCATCCGGCCCAACACTGAACCCCCCCTGCTCATCCGGCCCAACACTGAACCCCCCCTGCTCATCCGGCCCAACACTGAACCCCCCCTGCTCATCCGGCCCAACACTGAACCCCCCCTGCTCATCCGGCCCAACACTGAACCCCCCCTGCTCATCCGGCCCAACACTGAACCCCCCCTGCTCATCCGGCCCAACACTGAACCCCCCCTGCTCATCCGGCCCAACACTGAACCCCCCCTGCTCATCCGGCCCAACACTGAACCCCCCCTGCTCATCCGGCCCAACACTGAACCCCCCCTGCTCATCCGGCCCAACACTGAACCCCCCCTGCTCATCCGGCCCAACACTGAACCCCCCCTGCTCATCCGGCCCAACACTGAACCCCCCCTGCTCATCCGGCCCAACACTGAACCCCCCCTGCTCATCCGGCCCAACACTGAACCCCCCCTGCTCATCCGGCCCAACACTGAACCCCCCCTGCTCATCCGGCCCAACACTGAACCCCCCCTGCTCATCCGGCCCAACACTGAACCCCCCCGCTCATCTGGCCCAACTCTGAACCCCCCCGCTCATCTGGCCCAACACTGAACCCCCCCCTGCTCATCTGGCCCAACACTGAACCCCCCCTGCTCATGCGGCCCAACACTGAACCCCCCCTGCTCATGCGGCCCAACACTGAACCCCCCCTGCTCATGCGGCCCAACACTGAACCCCCCCCCTGCTCATGCTGCCCAACACTGAACCCCCCCTGCTCATCTGTCCCACCGCTGAACCCCTCCTGCTCATCTGCTCCACCGCTGTACCCTATTCTCATCTATGATATGCAGAGTGGTGAAAGGAAGCAGAGATTAGACACATCTACCTGTCCTGGCACACTCATTCTGCTGATTCCCCTGTCAAATCCAGCCCACGTGCTTGTATGTGATGTATATGATTTCACATACAAGACTCTGGAATGGATGTGAAATGATGAGCTTAGGTCAGGGGCATTTTCTAAAAGCAGTCGGCCTGTGCAGGATCATAAGTTGGGCCCCCGCAGCTGAGATTGAGTGCGGCGCTCTGCGTCACAGAAAAAATGGATGTGATTTTCATTGCGATGAATACTGGCTGACTCAAACTTGTCTTGCATACACACGGTCACACAAATGTTGTCGGAAATTCCGAACCTCAACAACACGTACGACGAGCCGAGAAAAATGAAGTTCAATAGCCAGTGCAGCTCTTCTGCTTGATTCCGAGCATGCGTGGACTTTTGTGCGTCGGAATTGTGTACACACGATCGGAATTTCCATCAAGTCTTGTTGTCGGAAAATGTGGGAACCTGCTCTCAAACATTTGTTGGCGGAAATTCCCACAACAAAATATTCTATGGAGCATACACATGGTCGGACTTTCCGACAACAAGCTCAAATCCAACATTTGTTGTAGGAAAATCCTATCGTGTGTACAGGGCATTAGGGTTGTCAAAGGAATACGAGGGGGAAGGGAAATCTTTTCATAGAATTCTTAAAAATTTGAGCTGTACAAAAAAACAAAACAAAACAAAACAAAACAAAAAAAAAAAAAAAAAACCCAACATGATAGGTTCACTTTAATCTGTTTTCCCAGCCCTACCCACCTGCAGTAGTCTATAGAACTCCTCTTGGCGCTGTTCTTTGCTCAGGCTGGCAATGGTCTTTTTAAGCTCCTGTAGATGAGTGCAGAGGGCCATCATTGCTTGCTGAGACTGAAAAAAGCTTTCATTCTTTACATCCCTGAAGACATCATACTCAGAGATTGGAGGGCTGTGGGAAAGCAAGGTAAAGAACAGGATGCAGGAGAAACTTTAAACGAATTATGTGAAAATAACATGTTTTTCGCAAACTGTAAACTTTGTGTAAAACACTGAAGGATAGGATACAAGAGACACTACGGCCCAAGACTAAACCTCTAGAGCCAGGTTTACACAAAATTACCGTATATACTCGAGTATAAGTCGAATTTTTCAGCACATTTTTTTGTGCTGAAAGTGCCCCCCTCGACTTATACTTGAGTCAAGCACTTTTCTGCAGCAAAAAATTTCATTTTCCGAACCGACTTTGGGGCCCCATATCTCAGGGCCACGTGGTGCTAGGAACTCCAAATTTGGTGTGCCAACCTAGTAGAACTGGTCCCATAACATATCCAAATTTGGTGTTCCTAGCACTAAGTGGCCCTGAGATACGGGGCCCCAAAATCGGTTCAGAAAATGTCATTCTCTGCTGCAAAAAAGTGCTTGACATTTTCTGAACCGAATTTGGGGCCCCATATCTCAGGGCCACTTAGTGCTAGGAACCCCAAATTTGGTGTGCAAACCCAGTGGAACTGGTACCATAACATATCCAAAGCTGGGGTTCCTAGCACCAAGTGGCCCTGAGATACGGGGCCCCAAACCCGGTTCAGAAAATGTCATTTTCTGCTGCGGAAAAGTGCTTGACATTTTCTGAACTGATTTTTGGGGCCCTGTATCTCAGGGCCACTTAGTGCTAGTAACCCCAGCTTTGGAAATTTTATGTGGTTAGTTCCACTGGGTTTGCACACCAAATTTGGGGTTCTTAGCACTAAGTGGCCCCAAGATACAGGGCCCCAAATTCGGTCAACGGTGTCCATCTGCAGCAATGTCATTTCGGGACCCTTTGGGTTCAGAGACCCCAAATTTTGGCTGCAGCTAGGGGGCATCTAGGAACCCTTAACTACCGAGTTTGAACCTATGGCTGCAAATGGGCACAGTGAGGCATGCAAATGGGCACAGTGATGCTGCAAATGGGCATTGTTGACCCTCTTTTCCACTTACAGTAGCTGTGCATTTCTCACCCTCGTCTTATACTCAGGTCAATAAGTTTTTCCCATTTTTTTTTGTGGTAAATTAGGGCCTCGACTTATACTCGGAACGACTTATACTCGAGTATATACGGTAAACCCTATTTATCCATCTAAAAGATATGCAACCAATACCACTATTTCCCCCAAACTGCTTAGCATGTTTAAAAAGGATAAGTTCACTTTTGAAAGAAAAATAGTAAAATGCACAATTTTTAAATGTGCATTTATTAGTTTTTGTTGCAGGAGCCTGGAAAGCATTTCACCAGCGATCAGCAGATCACCGATGCCATGCAGGTCTCCTGCACACTGTCGGTGTATCGGCTTACCTGTACATCCCGTACGGGTAAGCCGATACTCACTGACAGGAAGACTCAATGAACTACCACAGTGCTCCAATGTCGTAGTAGTTCATTGAGAACTACAAGCTGACAGCCGCTAAGGATGTTGGGACTTGTAGTTCATTCAGACACAGAGCTTTGTGTCTAAATGACACGGCCGTGTGGGTGGAGCCCCGCATGGCCACGCTGTTTTTCAAACAGTGACAGCTAGTACGAGGAACTTCTCCCGCTCCTGTTGCCACAGGGAGGGGGCAGGGGGCGGCAGCTGCAACACTGGGAACATGTTCTACCCTAAAAATCGGGTGTAAGATGTTCCCAAAGGTGAACTTATTCTTTAATAGTAGAACTAAAGACAAAAACTTTTTTTGTTTTGGATAGTGTGGAGGGGGATTAGAGTACCAGGCAGGTTTATAAATATGCAATTCTGTCCCACTCCACCCAAAGATGGAAAACATATTTCAGGAAGGGCCTTACTATGATGGCCAATTCCCACTTGTTCATTTATATTTAGCAACACTCATTCATTTTGTTGCAAAAAAAAGTAGAAAACGTATTCTAACATGTCTGGTTTTCATCTATGTGCTACCGTTTAGTGTGGCATGGAAATTGCATGGGATGAGTGACAGGCTGGTGTCTGCAGCACCCCCCCCCTCATCTTCGTCCTCCCGTCACCCAGTACGGAGGGTCCTGGCGGAGCGCCCAAGAGGAGTCGTCTGATCCCACCCCCCAGCACCAAGCGAGGCCTACACAGCACCTGGGACACCAATCTGCTCTCCCCGGGATCTACATGCGGCTCTGAGAATGCGGTCGGCCCCAGTTTCCTTCTAGACCCCCTGTCCGTATACTACCCTAGCCTGTCTGTATACCTGCGGACCACGGCTGGCATGAGGAATCGAACCGGTGTCACCACTATTTGTCTTTAAGCTGGGTCCAGAGGAGCAGGTGCTGGCCTGCAGACCACAGCTAAAGAAATAGGTGCCGCAAAAATCTCAAACCCCGCCACCTTCACGTATACATGGGCAGGACAAAGGGGGTGGAGTCAGGGCTGGAGCCAAGGGGGAGGCAGCAAAATGAGGTTTCACCTACAGTGTCAAAAATCCTTGCACCAGCCCTGGCGATGCAGCCATATGGAACAATATGAATCCAGACCAACTCTCTGTATATACATAGACAAAAAGGTGTGTGTGCAGCCACTTTCATACCTGAATGACATCCCCTCCTGGATTCTGCGGTAGAGATAACACTCCACATACAGCCATGGAGATCGGAACCAGCTTGGATCTTCACCATTGCCAAGAAGTGTCTTCTGGTAGTCCAGGTATTGGTTCCAGATGTCTGTGTCCTGACAGTTATCAGTCAACGGAAGAATAGGCTTATCTGTCTGCATCTCATTACGCAATTTTGAGAAGATAGAAATTGCCTTCTTTTCTGCCTCGACGCCTTCCTGAAACAAATCACAAATTTCTTAAAACAAAAAAAACACCACAGTTGGCCACAAGAAGGTGGAAAGTATCAGATAAATTTCCTATTATATTTAGTGGCCAAACACAGTATTATACAATTTAAATAAATGAAAAACATTCTACCAGCAAAGGAAATAGCCGAACATTTGATTCTATGCCCCATTCAAGCAGAACGAAAGTACATGCCCTTCTTTAGAGGGAATTGCAGTGCAAAAGTTATTAAATATACCCCCAAGTGTATTTCACCAGTGTACTTATTATTCAGTGAGGCAGAAAAAGCTCTTTAATTAAGCAAATTAGGCAGTCGCCTAAGGCCTCACACTCACAGGGGCCTCAGGGCCAGCTGATTTGCAGCGAGACAGTGGGGGAACTACCAGGGTTCCTTGCGTATCTCACCAGCAGACCGACCAACAATTAGTGCATATAATCTGCAGACCCCTATGTAAGGGGGAATGTTGTGAACCCTGGTGTAAGAGGTTCTCTGGTCACCAGAGCCCTCCCCCCCCCTCTCCCTTGCATCAGAGTGCAAGGGGAACTCTGCGGACTCTGACGCAAGGAGGAACTCTACAAACTGATGTAAGGGGGGCTCTGGTCACCAGGAAACTCCACCAGAGTTCCCCTTTACATCAGGGTCCACAGAGTTCCCGCTTGCACTTTTAGGCAAACCCTGCAGACTCTGATGTACTATAATGGAAACTGATGTAAATGGGGGTCTGATGTAATTGGGAGGATTCTAATATAAGGGCAGGATGGGGGCCCTTCATGGTGTTTTGCAACGGGGCCCTGAAGGTTCTAGTTATGCCTTTAGTTACGTACCCAAGGCATGTTACCACAGTGAGCATCTAATGAGCAAAGCTGAAGGTAAGTACCTAGGTAGGTAGCTGAAACTCTGGAAAGTGAAGTTGCCCTTTCAAAAATAAGTTGACCTCCTTACGCCCCTCCCCTGGAACCCCCTCCCTGCACATTTTAAACACAGCGCAGGTGTGTGGGGCTCAGCCTCCCAGCCACGTCATTTATTCATTGGGATCTACAAAAGCCACCGCAGCAGACGGACTTGTAGTTTCAATGAACCACGAGCACACTGATGATCAGCATGCTCGTAATTCATTTATTCTTCCTCTAGCATTGTAAAAGAAAGCCAGTATATTTACCTGCAATATCCTGTGCATTATTTTTATTAAAAAGGTGAACTTAGCCTTTGGGTATTATTTCCCCTCCATTCTTGTAGTTAGTCCTATGCACAGTTCAGTCACAAGGTTCATTTGAGTTAATCTGGCTATGACAGGTTCCCCTTGCCTCTGAAGCAGCCGGCCTGTGCCCGGTGAAACCGGTCAGGCGTACCTGGCATCCACCTCTTCTCCCAGCCCCATTGGTGATCCGCTGGTTTATGGCTACGCACATCCAAGAGGTGCTTTCTCTTGCATGAGAACCATGGCTCTATGAACCACTGGATGGATAAGTATCAAACAAGAATCTACATGCATGCCACTGCAAATATAGCCATTGACTTTGTGACCCGTGGGTCTTGTCCAAATACTCTGAGGACATCCCTTTTAGGTACTTAAAGAAATGGTTTACTGGAATGTACATTGATGTGCGAGGCAGGTTATGTTCACAGAATCCACTTTGGAACCATACAAACATATGCTTTAGTCAGTCATTGACTTTGTTTTGGTCAACATATATTCTCCTCTGGACCATGTAATTTCATCTCTCCCTTACCATCATGGGAGACTTCACAATATGAGTTACAGTAGAGATTCATATCTCTCCATTTGTTCCTGTACCTGGCACACTTATGATACTTACCATCATCTTTCATAAGGAGATCACCATTGAATGGCTACTGGCATATTGATGAGCCATATCTCTCCATTTGTTCCTGTGCTTGGCACCTTGGAGTATTGATACTTATAAAGTTTACCAAAGTTTTTTCACAAGGACACCATCACTGAATGGCTACTGGCATTTTGAACTCTTTGGTTCCGTAGCTCTTTTTTTCCACCATGTATAAAGATCACCACTATTATCTTTGATCGTTTGAATTTTTGCTTAATAAATCAAGATATAATGTTTATCTATTAGGGGCTTATTGAGCATATATATGGAGTGAAAGAGGTGGATGCATGTTTTTAGATGTGTATGTGGGTTTGGTACCATTTTTATGCAATTTACATATATTCATTTTTTGTTATTCTTTGATTAATAAAATGTGAATTTATTATAGTCCAGCGAGTAATGTTATACATTCTACAAAGTTCTTTGGTGGTTGAGTTTAAATCAGATTTTTTAACTTAGTCTTTCCAGTATATGCACCGATATACTCCCACCGTTTAGCGCTATTTATCTCCATTATAACCTTTGTAGGTGATTTTTGGGTCAGTCTTGGAGCGCCTATTTTAGTATTTATTCTATGACAGGTTTGCCTCGATTCCATTTTTCCACATCTGAATCTGACATAACACAGTTGTATTGTGCTCATTTATAATTAAAGCACAAACGACGACACCAATACTGTAGATCAGGCATGTCCAAAGTCCGGCCCGCTTCCCAGTTTAATACGCCCCCCCCCCCCCCCCCCCCGGTTATTCAAATATATCCATCTCTTTTGTAGCCCCCAGGGCCACAAACGATACGTACTGTATTTATCGGCGCTGCCTCGGATCGGACGCCGTCAGATTACATACAGGAGAATCTCCTGTTTACTCGGCGGCGTCTGTAATAGATAATCCCATCTCCTGGGCTGCCATTGGATGACTGTCCTGTCTATCATAGGAGACGCCCCCCTCCGAGGCTGCAGAAGGGCATAGATTAGCCTACACTGATGGCACATGTAAGGCTGCATTCATGGCACATGTAACCCTTATTTTGCTTCAAAGTTCTTTATTTAAAATTACATTTTTTTCCTGAAACTTCCCTCTTAGGCTCGGTTCACACTGGAATCGTCTGCGGATCGCACAGGAGCGTTGTGTGTTCCTGTTCCCCGTTTCCGGGACAAATCAGGGCCGAATCTATGCCTAAATTCAGCCCTGAAACGGAGCCAAAGATGCACAGCGTTTCTGTGCAGTGCGCTCCGCAGCCGCAAATGAGATATGTGAACTGGCTCCATAGGGAGCCAGTCACATTCTCCTGCTATGCGAATTGTATGCGAGGAAATCCGCATCCAATTCGCTTAGATGTGAACCCAGCCTTTAAGTGAACGTGTGCGTTTTATGCCTGGGTGTGTTATACGCCAATAAATACGGTATATCCAAATAACACGCCCGAGCTCATCTCTTCATCACACACAGCCACAAAAGGCAAGAGAATTCTTATTGGGCAGTGTATGAATGCTTGGATGAACACATTTAGACCGAATTTAAAGGTTCAAAGAATGTCAGGCAAAATGGTCGGCCCTCGCGCATGTTCACTTCATCAAATCAGGCCCTCTTTGAAAAAAATGTGGACACCCCTGCTGTAGATAGTCAGACAGACATAGATCAACCTCCAATTTCATTTTCTTAGTCCTAACTTCATATATACACCTCCTATAGCACAGCACATCAGACAAGTCTCTCTTCCTCAGCCCTATGTGCAAGAACGACTTAGATTATGGGTGTGGCTGTTACTCATCTATGCCAGCATACAGCACTAAAGTGGAAGAACAGGAATTCAATTCTTGAGACATTTCTAGAATACTGTTTTTTCCAACCATACAAGAGTTAGGGCTCATTGACCTAATTTGCAGTGACTTGCGTTTTCTGCACTGGATAAAAAGCAGGTCACCACTAGAAAGAAAGCAGTTGTTTTATGGGTGCCCAGTTCACACCACAACACTGGTGTGATGTGCGTGGTGGTGCAGTGAGGTAATTCATTTTCCCCCAGCGCACTGGATGGCACCTTATGTCACTGCACAGAAGTGCGACGCACCGTGCTGCTTTGCAGAGACATGGATGAAGTGCCACTATATGACAATTGAAATAAAGAAAAAAAATAAAAAGCGTGCATTAAACTTTCCCTGCAGGATCTGACACTGACACTAGCCCACACAGTAAAATGCTGCGTTTTACCATGTGGGCTTTTGTGAACCTAGACTTAATATGTTAATAAAACAGTTTATGGCATAGTTCCCAACAATCATAGCACAGGACTATATGGAGAAAAACAAAAAGAAAGGAAGGAGGTGGTAAGGGACTTCAATCAGGCTTTAAAAATTAAAGATTTCTATGTCATAGGACATTAGAATGATTTGTTACTATTGTGAGCATGCCACCAAAACTGATCACTTACCTTCCCATATTCTTCAAAGAACTTATTTTTATTCCGGTGTATAGTGTCAATCACTTTTGTTAGGATCTGTGGCAATCTGTCCTTAACAGTGTAATATGCAAATGATCTATAAGAGAAATAAAAATAGCAGGAGAATTAGTTGATTATATCTAAACAAGCAAATCTAAACAATATCTAAACAAGCAAATCCGGCTGCCAATCTATGCAACAGTTTGTATGTCTATTTATTACCCCTGTATTGCACTGCCACAGACTCAGTACCTTTATTTTACTAGCAAGTTTACTTTAATGCCATTTTAAAGGTTTTAGTTTTTATATGTAAAAGAGAAGTTTAATCTGGGCAATGCAGACAGATCATGGCTGTGTGAGGGCCTAGCAGGGTGCAGTACATAGCTTCCCAAAAAACATCACAGCACTCTGCCTCATTACTCTTCTCTAGAGAGTAATGCTGGCCATACACTATACGAAAAATCGGCCGAAAAATCGTTCATATAGACACTTCGTTCGTTTGGCAAGTTAATGGGCACAAATCGATAATTTGTGACGTTTTTGTGGAAAAAAAAACGAACGGCAAGTTTGGAAAATTTCTGCCGAACGTACGAAAAATTGCAAGGTTAATGTGTTTCCCGTCCGAACTGTCTGCACTAGGTATATGTAAAAAAACGAACAAAAAATTATTTATTTATGTCCACTGAACGATTTATCGGCCAATACATGATGGTATGATCGTTTGCGGTCACGGTCGAACGTTCATTTTTCGAAAATGTGTTCGGCCGATTTTTCGTATAATGTATGGCCTGCTTAAGGATGAGCTCCGGCCTGTTCGCACACTCCACGTGCAGAGCCTGCCAGGAAGTCAGCGCTGCGCTAATCACAGGCAGGGAGACATTTCCCGATCTCTGCAGCCACGCATCGAGAAAATGCCTCACTGCCTGTGATTAGCGCAGCACCGTGCCGAATTCCTGGCGGGCGCTGCACGTGGAGTGTGCGAACACGCCGGAGCTCATCCTTACTAGAGAGCCATAAGTCCCAATGCAAGCAGTGAGCTGACTCTTGGGAGGAGTTATGCAAATATCAAATTGCCTTGATGGGTGGATTTCAGTCTGGAGGAGTGGATGTTCATAGGCAGACTGCATTTGCATGCTGGCCACCCGAAGTAATGTCCGCCTATGATGCTGAGCCTCCAAGATTGAAAAAAACTGAAGGGTCAGGCCAGGGACACCCAGGCTGGGGAGGAAAGAGCTAGATGATGCAGGACAACCTCCAGCCAGGAAATTAGGTGGGCTCTAGCCGGCTTGCTGTATCTTCTAATGCACACTTTGAAAAGTTCACAGTGTGCAGTGAAATCAGTTTAAGCTATTTCAGTACAGGAGAGGAGAGGAGCTTGTGCAAGACTGAAGGGGAGGCTGAACTTCAGTATTTAATTTTAATGCTACCAATGAGCTGAAAATAAGAAAATGAAGAGGCAGAACAGATTTATAGGTCCCACTTTCTGAAGTGTGCAGAAAGCCCAAAACAATTCCTGCAGTTTGTCAGTTTTCGAAAAACACCCCCAAAAAAAAATAAAAATATATAATACCTATTAAGTTGGGTTAACACTAATCTGCGGCCATGGGGCACAGCAGGGGGTCCAGTGCATCCCCGTTTCAGGTCCGAATTAGGTCCAAATTTTTGCCTGACTTCGGACCTGAAACAGAGCCAAAGAGGCACAGGACCATTCTGCTGTGCGCTCCGCAGCCGCCCTGGAGATGTGAAAACTGGCTCCATAGAGAGCCGGGCACAGTCTCCTGTCATGTGAATTGGATGCGAAGAAACCCACATCCAATTCGCATAAGTGTGAATCCAGCCTTAAAGGGGTTGTAAAGGTAATTTTTTTATTTTTTAAAAATAACAAACGTTATACTTACCTTCACTGTGCAGCTCGTTCTGGGGTCCCTCGGCGGCTGTTTCAGCTCCCCCCCCTGCAAGAACTAACCACCTCAATGCGAGCTCCCTGGCATGGTGGTTAGTTATTGCGGGCGCGCTCCCGTGATACAGCCGGCGGCTATAGCCGCTTGCTGTATCACTCGGTCCCGCCCCCCAGCGCGCTGCGTCATTGGATGTGATTGACAGCAGCGCGAGCCAATGGCTGCGCTGCTTCCAATCCATCCACTGTAGCCAATCAGCGGCCAGGCTGAGCAGCGGGATGGATGTCGGGAACAAGCAGCCGACTTTCGAGGGGTCAGGTAAGTAAAACGGGGGGGCTGGGGGCGGCGGTATTGTCAGTAGTTTTTTCACCTTAATGCATAGAATGCATTAAGGTGAAAAAATTTTACCTTTACAACCCCTTTAATTGTTTTTGTACACTTAAAGAAACAGTCTACTGTTTGTACAGCATGGCATATTTCCATTTTATGTCTTTTTTTTTTTTTTTTACATATTTGTTGGAAACTTTATTCAAGGTGTACAGAAAAAAAAAATAGTTTCTTTGCATCACTCTTTATAAATGGGCCCCCATGTATGCCGTACAGATCAGTAAACACTCACCCTTCATAACTGGCAGACAGTGAACAGGGAGTCTCCATTGTGTTGATCCACTTAATCTGCAAGAAACATAAACATAGGAAAAGATTTTACATAGGAACAGAAGACCCCTGTTTATTTGTTTACAAAATGCAGAGTTGTCAGAGATAGTCTTCAGTGCAATCTAAACAATCACTACTAAAAGGTGAAATGTAGTCATTCTAAGCAACAACAGCTGATTATTTGCATCTTCTGTTTGCAATTACCACCTATAGGGCCCCCTAAAGCTAAACTTTGGGTACAAAAAACACTTTTTTTCTTTTTTAAATATATATTTCTCAATAGCCACAAAAAAATATAAATCCACCTTATGAGTACCAAATGCCTTTGCAAAATCAGATAATACCTTGTAAAAGTAGCAGTGACAGCATCACTGTGTTGTACGTAGCTTTTGCAGACAGCAGAGCTGTGGGAGGGGCCCAGGAGACTCCACCCACTACAGTCTGTCTGCAGAAAACTACAGGAGGGGGTGGAGAAAAGACCAGTCTTCCTGCACAAGGAGAGAGAGCAGCAGTGACCGGTCTTTATCATAGGAAGCTCCTATACAGAGGGAAAGTCTCACACTGGATGACAGATCTGGAGGAAATACACAAAACACACCAAGATTCCAATAAGAATACACATGGTTATTGTAATTAGATAAAATGTCCCGGAGTTCAGCTTTAAAGGATACCAGTCCTGAGAGAACACGGACGCTGCCAATGCTGGCCTCTCCTGAAAACTCTAGTGGCCGTCATGTTGCTCCAATAGCTTTAATGCTTCCAAAGCACAGACTTGGGGCAAGTATACAGGTCAAGAGTCTGGACCTACCTGTGTGTTTTTTTTTTCCCCCTGGTCAATAAGTCAGTGTATTACAGCCAATAAATCAGTATGACAGCCAGTCAATTGGTATTCTCAGACAGAGATCAGCAATGACATCAATCTATTTCTATCATTGCAGGTGTGCTTTAAAGAAAAGGCAAACATGGCAACTGTTCAGATCATGGTAAAGCTGGCAAAAGCAAAGAAAGCGATGGTGAGAAAAATGAGGAGGCGGCCACTGCTGACTGAGTTCTCTAAAAAGGCTTACTGCTTGGCTGCGGTGCCGATTCGCTCGCTTTACCATTATCATTTAATAACCTGGACAAGTGTGTAGATTAGGACGCCTAACGTCTCATTGACTCAGACAGTACTGAGGCTAGGAGGTCAATGTAACAGCCAGGCAAGTAGCATTTTCTAAAACTGATAAGCATGCCAGGGGAGTCGCATTTTCTAGAACATGTGAGCATTATGGGCAAGTAGCGTTTTCTAAGACAGGTGAGAACGCCGGGCAAGCAGCATTTTCTAACAGGTAAGCATGCCAGGCAAGCAGCATTGTCTAAGACAGGGGAGCATGCCGGGCAAATAGCATTTTCTAAGACAGGTGAGTATGCCAGGCAAGCAGCATTTTCTAACATAGGTGAGCACACTGGGCAAGCAGCGTTTTCTAAGACAGGTGAGCATGCAGGGCAAGCAGTGTTTTCTAACAGGTAAGCATGCCAGGCAAGCAGCATTTTCTAAGACAGGTGAGCATGCAGCGTTTTCTAACAGGTAAGCATGCCGGGCAAGCAGCGTTTTCTAACAGGTAAGCATGCCGGGCAAGCAGCATTTTCTAAGACAGGGGGGCATGCCGGGCAAGCAGCATTTTCTAAGACAGGTGAGCATGCAGGGCAAGCAGCGTTTTCTAACAGGTAAGCATGCCAGGCAAGCAGCGTTTTCTAACAGGTAAGCATGCCGGGCAAGCAGCATTTTCAAAGACAGGGGAGCATGCCGGGCAAGCAGCATTTTCTAAGACAGGGGAGCATGCCGGGCAAGCAGCGTTTTCTAACAGGTAAGCATGCCGGGCAAGCAGCATTTTCCAAGACAGGTGAGAACGCCGGGCAAGCAGCATTTTCTAAGACAGGGGAGCATGCCGGGTAAGCTGCATTTTCTAAGACTAGACAGGTGAGCATGCCGGGAAAATAGCATTTTCTAAGACAGGTGAGCATGCCGGGCAAGCAGCGTTTTCTAACAGGTAAGCATGCCGGGCAAGCAGCATTTTCTAACATGTAAGCATGCCGGGCAAGCAGCGTTTTCTAACAGGTAAGCATGCCAGGCAAGCAGCGTTTTCTAAAACTGGACTGGTGAGCATGCCAGGCAAGCAGCACTTTCTAAGACAGGTAAGCAGTGGCAACCCCTGTATTTCTTTCCCTACAGGTTTACTTGAAACGAGCCAGAGCCCAGCCCCAGAAGCCGCCATAGAGGAAGTACAGAGAGCACTCACACAATCTTACTCTGGATCCTGACTTCTCCCACTTGCTGCGCTGCAGACTGAACATAAGCAGAAGCTTCTCTGATCTATGTAATAGAATCACACACTACTCATCCGCATATTCGCCTTACCCCAAACCCAAGTATTCGCAAAAATATCTTCTACAGCCCTGCATTGACTACATTTAGGATCAGTTTTATTCTAATGGATATGTTAACTGTCTGTTCCGTAATCGATTTTAAAACCCAAGATGAGAAGTGAGGAATCTGCTCTTATGAATCATTAACTTCTATCTGCCTGGGCTGGACGAATGACAGGGAAGCTCCGAGCCTCTAGTGGGCGTGGCTTGCTGCGTTACACCATAGAAGAGTTTGACGGGGGGCGTGGCTTGGTGGAATAAAGACTGGGCGGGGCTTCCGTCACGCAGGTAAGGCTGTGCGGGGTGAAGGTCGCGGGTTCGAATCTGTGCGGTGTCAGGGTTCATTCACAGACACCGCTCCTCAGGATATACTCCATATACACGTGGTCTGTTATTGTATCCGCACTGAACCTGAAGGGGCTAACAGAACACTGCAAGGTCAATTCCCAAGTAACAGGCATTCCAGGAGAAGGCTGGACCGGACCATGTAATATGTCAGCCCTGAGTCATGGAGCATGGTGGAGCTAGGAGCTCAGCATGGGGGGCGGGTCTTTGAAGTGTCACTAAACCCTCAATGAAAAAATACAGAAAAATAAGTGTAACTGTCTACCCTCCATTCTATTTCTCCATGATGCCTGTTTGTGCTGTCTTAAGAATAATCAGATTTTGTAAGCCTGCTGTGTGGTGTCTCTGCCTATAGGGGGGGCTCCTTTGCCTTGTAGGGTCTCCCTGGGGTCAGTGTTCATTTTGGCAGCAAATTTCGATTTAGTTTTAGCCTTAGAGCTCCCCCTTTCACACTGGGGCGGTGGGGGCATCGGTGGTAAAACGGCGCTATTTTTAGCGCCGCTTTACCGTCGTTTGAGTGGCGGTTTTCGGCCGCTAGCTGTGCGGTTTTAACCCCCGCTGGCGGCCGAAAAAGTGTTAAAACCGCTCGCATAGCGGCGGTATGGCCGCGCTGCCCCATTGATTTCAATTGGGTTTTTTGAGGGTTTTTTTTAGTTTTTTTCTCTCCTGCCAGTGCACCGGTTCAGTGTGAAAGCCCTTAGGGCTTTCACATGGGAGACACAGTAGCGGCAGTTTTAGGTCGGTTTGCAGGCGCTATTTTTAGCGCAATAACGCCTGCAAACCGCCCCAGTGTGAAAGGGGCCTAAGTCTCTAAGGACTAAAATGTCATTTTAGTTTTAGTCCCATTTTAGTCTTCTGCAATTGTTTTAGTTTTAGTCGTATTTAGTCGACTAAATCTCCAGTAAATTTTAGTCGACTAAAATTCATTTTAGTCTTCTAGAATGTAATAGGTGTAATCAATTGTAATGCGTTAGTTAACATTTCTCTACAATTTTCAAACTCATTATATACTGCTGGAGTGAAAAATCTAATATGATATTTAGTATGGTATTGAGGTATGAGCAAGGACTACAGACCAGTGTTAATTTTGAAGTCAAATTTTAATTTAGTTTTAGTCTTAGTCTTTTGACTAAAATGCCATTTTAGTTTTAGTCGACTAAAATAATATTCCCTTTTCCCCTGGGACTTTCAAGGTGCTTTTTAACTCAACAATTTAAACAGTGATTTCCGTACCAGTTATAAAATTATTAATTTTTATTTTTTATTAGATAAAGATTAAAAACATCTGTGTCTCACATGGAAAAGAAGAGACATAATTCTAAAAATGCTTAAACATAAATGATTTGAACTAAATTCATTAACATTTATACAGTGCTACATAAAGCAACTACTTAAAGGTGCCATGACAATCTGCCGCTTGCTCGACATGTTTCGCTCAAATGTGAGCTTCTTCAGGAGTATTTAAAGGCAAATGATTGTAGTGGACTCTGAATGATGAGAAAATGAGCAGAAATCAATACATCAATAGTTTAAATGTATATAGAATATATACAAGATATAACCCAAAATATTGGATTTGATTAATAAAATAGTACGGAACACTATAGTGTATATACATAAATTTAGAAAACCAAATAAACCAAACAATTATAAGTAAAGAAAATTTTTAATTTGCATATCTTACCAAGCTGTAGTACAACCATATAGCGTAAATGCCCGCATAGGATAGAGCTGATGCCAACTTAGAAATGGGGGATTCTCATAAAGGTGGAACCTCACTGTCATAGGGTGACCACAGGGGTATATAAAGTGTTTGAACAGGCCCTTTAAGAAATGACAGATAAAGTGTAGGTTAAATAGGGGATCGCATCTGATATCACTTTGATACCAAAACACCCTTGATTTGAAGAGTGTATTACCTTAAATAGAACCAATTGTTAATCCTGACCAGGAACAAAAAAGTCTCCCAGCCAGTGTAGATTCTACAAATGGAGATAGACACCAAATTCTAGTGGTCTAGTCCCTGGTAAAGGCACAGTTGAACTGTCCTGAGGGAGCGATTCCCTTCACAGCAATTTTCTAAGTAAAGAGGAGAAGAGAAAGAAACTATAATAAACGAGCCGTTGAAATGAAGAGCTCAAGACAATAGCAGTGATGACAAGGCTGCAGGGGAGCGACTTACTTTGAAGGCATAGACACGGCACATGGGCTTGAGGGGGCTTGAAGCGTCCTCCGTGGATGAGCACCGGTATCAGAGTGTAAGCGGTGTGAGAACCGCCTTTAAATACCCCCATCCCGGCGGCGTCTGATTTCACCGCCGGGATGCGGACGTTCATTGAGGTTGCCTGCGTCATGACGTGGGAGGGCGCCGCGGCGTCATTCTGACGTCAGCGGCGTCCATAATTCTTAGTGCGCATGTCTGAATGGGTTTAGGAGCCTGTAGAACATGCAAGCGCCGGCACGGCGCCATTTTGGATAAGGGAAAGAATAAGGGAAAAGCAAACATTATCACCCTGGAACATAGAATATCAGTCCAAGTATACAGTCACTGTTCTAAAACTTTGAAGAGGATGTTCCCTAGAGGTATATTGAAGGCTCCTAACAGAGTTAATCTGAACCAAAAGATCTAATTTTGACATGACCGGACTCAATTATTAGGGCCACCACCGTGGGGGTGATTGGTTCTTCAACCCCAACGGTGGGTGCCCCGGGCGTCCGTGTGGTCGAAATTGACAGGGATGGTCCCAAACTCCATTAGAGAATCCATTGACCAGAATTATTATTTTTCTCCTGACTAGGGAAATGAAAGCGGGAGCTAGAGTGTATTGAAAACTACAGCCTGCAAGATAGGCAACCATTCCAGTGGGAATCCAATGATATCACACATAACAGTACAATGTACACAATCATAAAACATCTGTTGAATATCCGATTTCATACCACATATAAATACAGATGATACCAGCTTGAATAAGAATTGGGAATATTAGATAGACTAGATAACCAGAACAAAAAGGGGAGGGGGGAGGGGGGGGGGGGGAAAGGAAAAGTGAACGGGAACTGGAAAAAAGCCAAATTTGGGCTAATGATGCTTCAGTTTTTAAAGAAAAGGCTTGAAACTGAACGCCTCATTCATGCCCGGATATTTGAGGGCCGATAACTCGTGTATCCAGCGAGTCTCCTTCTGGAGGAGGAGCCTGTCATAGTTACCCCCTCTATCCCCAGGGGGAATGTGTTCCAACGCAAAAAAGTGTAGGCACTTAGTGTCAAAATTATGGTGCAGACCTACATGGCGACTGATCGGAGTCTCCATTTTCTTTTTTCGTATCAGGGAGACATGATCCCTGATGCGGCAGAAAAAGGGTCTCTTAGTTTTACCAATATAAAACATATTGCACTCGCATAACATAATGTACACAATGCCAATGGATTGACAAGTTATTGCAAATCTTGGTTTGTATAGGTGCCCATTGGGCAGTAGAAGACTTCGAGTCGCCAAAATGTACCTACAAAAGGAACAATGATGGCACGGCCTACTGCCTCTATCAGTTTCTTTGACTTTGACAGTATTGCTTTCATAATGACTGTGTACTAATGAGTCCCTTAGGGATCGGCAACGTCTGAAAGTGATCTCCGGATAAGGGTTTAAATGTTTGGCTACTTTTTCGTCCCCCATCAGTAAATACCAGTATTTATTGAGAATTTCACGTGTTTGTTTATGTTGATTAGAGTAAGTAGTGATGAGTCTAACTCCAGAATTTGCTTTTTTGGGTCTACTGTTATGTAGACGAGAAACTCTGTTTTGATTCTTAGCTCTGAGGTATGCTTTTTTAAGGCATTTTTTACTGTATCCTCGGTTTAGGAAGCGCGAACGTAAGCACTTGGCCTCCTTTTCGAAGTCAGACTCATTACTACAGTTACGTTTGGCTCGCAGATATTGCCCGTAGGGCACACTATTGATGAGGGGAACCGGGTGGGAACTGGTGGCATGCAGCAAAGAGTTTGCTGCAGAGGATTTGCGGTATAGGGTCGTTCTGATGCTGCCATCTGGTTTCACTGTGATCAAAGTATCCAAAAACGTCAGACTAGATTGACTGAATTCAACCGTAAATTTGAGGTTGAATCTATTGATTTTTAAACTTTCCAAAAAGGACAAGAGAAGATCTTGGGGGCCCACCCATATGAAAAAAACATCGTCAATAAATCTCCTCCATAGGGGGATTTGATCCATAAATTTCTGCATATCATCACTGGAGAATAGTTCCCGTTCCCACCCCCCCAGATACAGGTTGGCATAAGAGGGGGCACACTTGGTCCCCATAGCCACCCCCTGTATCTGGAGGTAGTGGGATCCTCCAAATAGGAAGATGTTGTTGGAAAGAATAAACATCAACAGGTTTAGAATGAACTCATTGTACTGAGAAGAGATTTCATGATTTTGAACAATGAAATATTTGACAACTTCCACCCCCTTGTGATGGGGGATGGAGTTGTACAAGGCCTCCACGTCGAGGGCCACCAGCCACGCGCCCGAGGGAAGGGAAATACCATCAAGGGCGCGTAGCAGGTCATTGGTGTCCTGAAGGTAGGACACCAAGCCCTCGACGTGGGGCCTGAGGAAGTCATCAATTAATTGACTGGCTGTCTCAGTGAGACTGCCATTACCAGAAACAATCGGGCGGCCCGGGGGTTTAGTCTGACTTTTATGGATCTTGGGAAGTGCGTATAAAGTGGGTATTCGTGGAGTTGTAACATTTAAGAATTCCCAGGTGGACTTATTGATGAGGCCGCTGCGATAAGCAGAACCAATTAGGTGTTGGTAGCGGTTAATAGTTAAGGTGACATGAGTTGGTGATATTTTGCGATACCATTCTTGGTTCTGGACAATAGCCAGTACCATGGACTCGTATTGGCCCCTGTCCATCATTACCAGATTGCCGCCCTTATCGGCAGGCTTGATGATAATATTTTGATTTTGTTGTAAGGATTTTAGAGCCTGAGTTTGAGAGGGGGTTAAATTGGTCTCGGAGGTATTCCTCCATTTAGTTTCCATAATCTCCTTGGTGACTTGGTTAGTGAACGCCCATACGTTCGGGTTACCTTGCAGAGCAGGGAATTTGGAAGATTTAGGTTTATAGTTACCAGATGGAGCAGTGTTGGGGAGATCGGGATGGATCAATGGAGGTGGGGGAGGGGGCGGGGGGTCAACAGCCGTTTCGAGGGCACAAGCCTCGAGCAGGTCTGTTTCATTGATCCCCCCCTCCTCCCACAGCTCCATTAGATCCTCCATAGCCTTGATGTCATTGATAGACATCTCCTTCCAAAGGGGGTTGTCAAAAGATGAACTGCGGATGGCTGGAGGAGGCCTATCATATAGAATTTTGAACATAAGTTTCCTTGAAAATAAATTGAGATCTTTTATCAATTCGAAGGGGTCTATCTTTCGCGTGGGGCAGAAAGTGAGACCAAGTTTCAACACAGAAACTTGTTCTGCCGATAAAAGATAAGAGGAGATGTTAATCTTAAACAAAGTTGTGAACAAGCACGGTACACTCGTGTGAAATGCGTCAACTATCTGTATTCCTGCATGTTTGACTGGCATACGACAATAAAGAACTTCTTATCAAGCATTTTGATGGTCTGGTCTGCAACCAGTTTCTGCTTTTTTTTTTTCGCATTGTGGATGGTGGTGGGCCGAGGTTAGCACCTGGAACACCAGTGCACCTGATTATTGCCTGATGCGGTGTGTGTGCTTCTACTTTTGGGTGGAACTCCGCTTTAAGTGATTTGGTAATCGGTCATGGGCCACAATGAACTATGGGGTTTTACCGCCCACCCAAACCGCAAATGTACATGAGCCCACTAAGGCTGCTTTCACACTGATGCACTACGGTTTATCCGCACTTTGGGTGCAGAGCAGTGCACCTACAGCTTTTCTGCAGGTAGCTGCTTTCTAAAAGCTAACCAAACCTGCAGGATATTATAGACGTCTTTGGCTCAGTGTAGCTAACCCGCAGGAAAGCTTCAGGTGCATTGCACTGTACCTGCGGATCAGTGTGAAAGCAGCCTATTAACCCAATTTTTTCTAAGTGCTAATATGCCCGTTGCAGAAGTGCAACATATATGATATTTATTACATTGACTTTTCTTCTTCCTGCTTCTGCTGACATCACTCTCCAGGCTGCTAGAAAGGTCCAAGGTGAAATGCACTTGGTATCACTCTGCCTGGGACAGGAGCCAGCTCTACAGAGGAAGCATTGGCTTATGCGGCTCCTGCTCTCTTCACGGCCAACTGCTTCCCCCACTGCTGGCGCCGGCACCATGCACTCTGATGCTCTGGGATGGCGGGTTGGCAACCCGTGGATCGCAATCTGGGCTTGCCGACCTACCATTTCTGAGCATAAGCATGTGCTTGCCTGGTTTGAGGTCAGGGGCCACATCAGAGGGCTCTAAGGGCCTCAGGCTGAGGACCACTGTTCTAAATCTTCCGACATCATGCCACTGATGTTTCCATATTAGGATAAAAGTAGTGTTGTGTGGCTTCTTTATACATATCTGTTTGCCAGAGAGTCCATATGCAATAAAAATGTGGATCATAAGACCAGAAAAGTGAGCCTGTTGTAAGAAGAGTACAGGACTGCCATTACTCACCTCTTTCTTAAAGTAACAAAGCTCATCTTCCATGTTGATGAAAGAGTTCCTCTTTAGGTAAATCTATAAGTAAGAAGTCCCCTTTGATAAACTATAAGCTGCAATATTACAACTTTGATATCGTATCATCCTTTTGTTTTCAGCTCTAGATCATGTGCAGACTACTGCGGAAGACACCCTATCTTTTTACCCAAGCATGCAGGACAAGTTGCTTAAATAAACAGTTTAACAACGTGGACCTAAAATACGGACTTCTTACTTCCAATAAAAGGACCAATAACCTTCCTGCGATCAGTGTAAGTCATTTCAGCAATAAAATCACAGACCATTCTAAATTAAAATGGAACTGTACCTTTGGTTCACAGAGCTGGTATAAACATTTTGCAGCAGTGAATGGGGTGTCATCAAAGAGATTTTATTTCGTTGGAAAGCCAACTCCTTCCACAAAGAGACCTCTGAAATCTTCCAGGACCAAACAGCCATCCAGATCTAATCTGCCTCTAATGCTGGAGAATGAGGTAAAACATACTTGTTAGAATGTAGTTGAAATGCTCTCGTCATTGAGGCTGGATTTACACTATTTCGAATTGGATGTGGGTTTCTCCGCATCCAATTTGCATAGCAGGAGACGGAGCCGGTTCACACATCTCCTCAGTGGCTCCGGTGCGAATTGGAGCCCTGTGCATCTTTTGGTCTGTTTCAGGTCTGAATTCAGCCCAAAATGCGGGCTGAAATCGGACCTGAAACGGTGAATGGAGATGCACCGGGCTCCTGCTGTGAGCTGCTGCATTCTCTAGTGTGAACCCAGCCTTAGTGTCCTCTGTAAAGTGCAGAATGCACTTTGCATAAATTATATTTGTATAAAAAGCATGTTCTGACATGATATTATTATAACCCTCCACTATGGGCAAAACAGCTCTCCCTGTTAAAGCATATCTAGCTTACAAGTCTTTAGATATAGTGGCAGAATTAGCGTTCTTTTCAGGCTAAGAACATTTTCAGAAAGTAGAGAAAATTTATTGATTTTGCTAGAAATGCAGTGTCCTTGTCCTTGTCACTTTGAGCTTCAGAAAAAGCACTAAGGCCCCTTTCACACTGGGGCGGTGCAGGCGCCGGCGATAAAACTGCGCTACTATTAGCACCGTTTTACCATCATTTTAGCGGTGCTATTGGGCCGCTAGCAGGGTGGTTTTAACCCCTGCTTGCAGGCGAAAAAGGGTTAAAAGCGCCGCAGCAGCGGCGCTTTGCCGGCGCTATAGCCGCGCTGCCCCATTGATTTCAATGGGCAGGAGCGGTTTATCTGTCAGAGGCTCCATACCACGAGCGAAGATGCAGTGTGTCAGACTGACACAAACACCTCTGGGAAACACACAAATCCCGGTTCTTTCAGGGGAGAGGAGACAGATCGCGTGTTCATACAAAGTATGAACACCGATCTCTCTCTTCCCCTAGTCAGTCCCATCCCCACCACAGTTAGAACACACCTAGAGAACATAGTTAACCCCTTGATCGCCCCCTAGTGTTAACCCCTTCCCTGCCAGTGACATTTATACAGTAATCAGTGCATTTTTATAGCACTGATCGCTGTATAATTGTCAATGGTCCCAAAAATGTGTCCAAATTGTCCACCGCAATATTGCAGTCCAGATAAAAATCGCAGATCGCCACCATTACTAGTAAAAAAAAATAATAATAATAATAAAAATGCCATAAATCTATCCCCTATTTTGTAGACGCTTTTGTTGCGCAAACCAATCAATATACGCTAATTGTGATTTTTTTTTTTTTTTTTTACCAAAAATATGTAGAAGAATACATATTGGCCTAAACTGAGGAAAAATGTGTTTTTTTGGAAAAAAATATGGGATATTTATTATAGCAAAATGTAAAAGATAGTGTTTTTTTTTTTTTTAAATTGTCGCTCTTCTTTTGTTTATAGCGCAAAAAATAAAAAAACGCAGAGGCGATCAAATATCACCAAATGAAAGCTCTATTTGTGGAAAAAAAAAGGACATCAATTTTGTTTGGGTACAGCGCCGCACGACCGCGCAATTGTCAGTTAAAGCGACAGTGCAGTATCACAAAAAAATGGCCTGGTCATTGAGCAGCCAAATCTTCCGGGTCTGAAGTGGTTAAGTTCTAATAGGAAAAATGTTATCACATGCATAGTTTGAATTGCTTGGGTTCATTGTCTATGTTGAACATAGCACCCCATTCTTTTAAATATTAACTGGCTAATAGTTTAAAGCCCTGATAACAGGAACAAAAAAACCCATGAACATAGTCAGTTGCATTTTATGTCTTCAAATGTAGCAGTGTCCAGTGCATCATGCAAAGACCAGGGAATAGAAGACCATGTAGAGGACTGAATATTACTTTAAGTGGAGTTCCACCCAAAAGTGGAACTTCTGCTCGTTGTACTCCTTCCCCCCTCAGGTGCCACATTTTGGCACCTTTCGGGGGGGCGCAACATACCTGTCTTTCACAGGTATCCTGTTCCCACTTCCTGGAGCCTCAGCCATGAGTATTGACTTCACCACCCGGGCTCCCTCCTCCTTCCCCGGCCGCCGGGCCAGTAGGAGAGAGGAGCGGAGCCTCGCGCATGTGCAATAGGGTTCCCGGCGTGAAGCCGTAAGGCTACACTGCCGGGTTCCGTTACTCGCAATGGAGGCGGCATGCACCCGACAGCTAACATCAGCTGCTATGCCGACATTGCTGGACTCCAGGACAGGTAAGTGTCCGATTATTAAATGTCAGCAGTACGTGCAGCTGCTGGCTTTTAATTTTTGCAGCAGTGGGAGGACCTCCGCTTTAAAATTTGGGTGGTATTTTCTTAAATGCTAGCATCTTTATAAAACTCCAAACCCAGCTACATTGTCTTCTTTTCCAGACCCTGATAAAGATGATGTTTTTGGACCTCCAAAGCATGTTGCCTACCCTTTACATTATTCATCCGACTAAAATAAAGTTGTTCCAGGACTATTGTGCAGTTGGTGTGGCGCTTTAGTTCTTATTTTTTACTGTAGTACATTACAAACCAAGCAAACTGTGGAGATTCTCTGGGGTCTGTTAGTACTCAGTTTGTTGAGTATAGATGCGTGTGTCTTTTCTCTTACTGTATTTTTTTCTTTACTATGCAGGACATGATGCAATGTGTGGCCTTTGCCACAGCTGATGAGTTTCACTTGGGTACTCTGTGCCATGACCTCGTATCCAGTGGGTACTCTGAACTACTAAGCTTACCTCGAGGTATTCTGCTCTCCTTAAAATTACCTTTTTTTATTCTAGACCCAAATTTGTAGATGTTAGTGACTGCTAAAATTGTAATTACAGTTAAAGAGCAGTTTTGTCTGAGAATGTCCTAATCTAATCTAAGCCTTGGAAACTGGAAGCAGCTATTTAGTTCTATAGTATTCAGAGCCACAGGTTGACCCATGGTCCATAAAGATATGGATGAGAAAGTTTGGGGTGGAGAAACTTAACTGGCCTGAAAAGAGTCCTGACCTCAAACCGATAGAACACCTTTGGGATGAATTCGAGCGGAGACTGCAAGCCAGGCCTTCTCGTCTACATCAGTGCCTGACCTCACAAATGCGCTTCTGGAAGGACGGTCAAACATTCCCATAGACACTCTCCTAAACCTTGTGGACAGCCATCCCAGAAGAGTTGAAGCTGTTATAGTTGCAAAGGGCGGGCCAACTCAATATTGAACCCTACGGACTGAGACTGGAATGCCATTAAAGTTCATGTGCGTGTAAAGGCAGGCGTCCCAATACTTTAGGTAATATAGTGTCTATACAATACATATATATATGCCTCATTGAAAGACTGCCGAAAAGAAGCAGTTACATGTTTGTTTGCACTGTTGAAGGAAAAGCCTGTTGTGTTCAGTAAGCCACATGCATCAGCTTTCGCAGGGATCCAGCCTGCAAATAGGGATAAGCTCAGGAGTGTTTGGAAGCCAGTCTGAACCTGGCTGAGCTATCCCACCAGAGAGCTGTCACTGTGCACCACCAATCATAGGCAGACGAGGCATTCCCCACCCTGCAGGTGCACGTATGCATTGGGTATGTATACATGTGGTTGTGGGGCAGGCAATGCCTCGGTCACTTATGATTGGTGGTGAGCAGTGACCGCTCTCTCAGATGGGGTAGCTCAGCTGGGTTCATACTAGTATCCAAACACACCTGAACTTATCCCTAAACAGCTCTCTTCCCTTCACACACAGCATTGTGTCTTTGAGCTCACCTGTTTTAATAGGCAAGGTTTGGGGGAAATAACTGCTTTCCCAAATGAACCCCTTTTTTTCCTTGCCCTAGGCTGACTCTCCACATTATATACGGTTCACTAATTGATTTTCTGTATTGTCCAGATTATTATCTAATGTTTGCCTGTTTACCCTTTATAGATGCATCCAATGTATTGCTGGTGGAAGCGACAAACATTTCTAAAGAGTATGATTCTGGGTTGATATTCTTCTTCAGGTAACTTCTTTCTTAAATTAAACCTGTCACAACTCAGGTCTACTAAAACAGAGCATATAATGAATGCATAAAGCAAAGGTTACTATCAGTGTAAACCAGGAAATCCAGAGATATAGATAACTAACATTATGTGCAAATTTTGACTTTTACTGTAAAGGTCAAGTTTAGCCTCCTAAGCCTCCATTTTGGTCCTTTAATGTAATAGATGGCCTTACTAACCAATAAGGAGGCTCAGAAAATTAGAAGAAGGAAGGGACAACTTTTTCAGGAAAGTTGAAATTTGCATATTTTGCCGCCAGTATTTCTTGGTCTACTGATTATTTCGACAAACGGTTTCCATCAAAGTTTACCCATGCTTATACACTTTTCCATCATAGGTTGAGATTGAATTTCCCAGATTCGTGATAGGTTCACTTGAATATGGCTGCCAAATTTTCCTGTTTCCAAGACAGATTTTGATAAACTTCCACAAATTTTTGATTTTCGTTTTAACTCGTCGTTTCATTCTGGAAGATCAATTGTTCTTGCTTATCTGGACAAATATTTTTTAGTGGCCAAGGTCACATGTAATTGCCCTGGTCAAAAGCTCTGGTTGTGCGCTGTGGCTCTCGACTTGCTACCGTGAAATGGCAGTGACTGGGCTGCTTCTAGTGTCATCTATCACTCGATCTGTACTGCTGAGGTGCAATCCTGTTGGGTGTCAGATTCCTCCTCCCAAAATCCTCCTGCCAGCCTTGGATCACAATAATATTTGCCATAGGTTGTAGATCTAGCACACAATTTAGCAGTATATGCCTATGATTTTTTTCCCCAATAGTAACCCTTTTTTGTGGCCAACTGCTTTTGAAATTGGCACCACAGGACTCCATTCTTATGATTTTTTAAAACACTTTTTTACATTATTATCAATGACAAAGTAAGGTTACTCTTTCTAAATAAATGTTTACCTTGTAATACTGAAGTCCTTACATTGAAAAGTATGGGGTGCACCAGTCTGCAGTTGTGATTTTTGCTTTTTCTGTGTGTATTTGGAACATTCATACATTTGTTCTTGTGCTGTTTCAAAATTCCGATGATGCCCACCTAATGCTGAAATCCAGGCAGATATTTAATACAACCTTTTCAAGTACGTGCTGTAAACTGTGCAGAGAAACATATCTTCACACCAGCATTGGAAACAATGAGGGCATCAGAGATCCTATATTATGCATTCTGCTTTCGACAATTGACTTTCTAGAATAACAAGTGATGGGGTTGAGACTTAGATAAACGTATATAGGGTAAATACTGGTGTAAATGTGCAGAGCTTAGAGCAGGGTTTCTCCAGGGGTTGCTAGGGGTTCCTTGGGCATTGAGCAATTTCTATTTCTCAGAAAAGTTCCCACTGACACCATTGAACTTTTTAGCTATTTGTAAGGGGGGTGACTCTTCCCAATGACCACAAGTGTAAGGAGCACTCTCCCCACTGACCATCACTCTAATGTATCGTGAGTTGTAGATATACTGTAGTCATTTTTAGCAGGGGTTCCCTGAGACTGGAACGTTATTTAAAGGGTTACTCTGTGTTGAAAAGGTTGAGAAAGGCTTGCTCAAAGCAGTGATTCTCAACTCCAGTATTCAAGGCGCCCCAACAGGTCATGTTTTCAAGATTTCCATTATTTTGCACAGATGATTTGATCATTTTCACTGCCTTAGTAATTACCACAGCCATTTTATCTGAGAAAAATCCTGAAAACAAGACCTGTTGGGGCTTATGCCCTGTACACACTATCGCACATTCTGACAACAAAATCCATGTTTTTTTTCTGACGGATGTTGGCCCAAACTTGTCTTGCATACACGCGGTCACACAAATCTTGTCGGAAATTCCGAACGTCTAGAATGAGGTGACGTACAACACGTACGACGGACCAAGAAAAATGAAGTTCAATAGCCAGTGCTTCTCTTTTGCTTGATTCTGAGCATGCGTGGCACTTTGTGCGTCGGAATTGTGTGCACACGATCGGAATTTACAATGGATTTTGTTGTTGGAAAATTTGAGAACCAGATCTCAAATTTTGTGCAACGGAAATTCCGATGGAAACTGTCTAATGGAGCCTACACACGGTCAGAATTTCTGACAAAAGGCTCCCATCGAACGTTTTCCGTCGGAAAATCCGACCGTGTGTATGGGGCATTCAAGTGAGTAAGCTGTGTAACAGCTGTAGCAGCTACAATCTACAAACTCTGCTGAATCAGATAATTGTCATTCCAGATAGACAACTGCCGCTAGGCTGTAAATAAAAAGAGCAGATAGGATCACTATATTTACTGAGGCACACTTATCGCCACTCTATTTAAACTAATTGCTTTGTAATTATTATAATACAGGATTTATATAGTACCAACAGTTTGTGCAGCTCTTTACAACATGAGGGCAGACGGTACAGTTACAATACATTTCAATACAGGAGGAATCACTTTTTATACACTTGGTGACGCTTTATTTGGTGAGCCCAGAAATCTCCCTAATTGCTTCCTTTTAAACCTATGCTGGGCATCTTTTTCCAACAGTTTGTGATCTGTTTCTGCAGAGATTACATGTGCAGTGCAGTACAAAATCCTCATGAACACTTTGAACTGAACTGGTACGTGAAACAGTCCAGTCTCCTGATTTCTGCTTTTCAGATTGCACAATGCAGACCGCAAGCAGGCTAAATATAACAAATGTAGATTTGCGCAGACCCAGGCATGTGATGACAGTTGGCAAAGTTTAAAAAACTCACATTGATTGCAATTCCTCTGCGTATGGAGATCATAACTAAAGTCATTTTCCAGACTCTAAATTTGTGCTTGTTGCAGGGAAGGAGCAGTTGTCTTTTGGAATGTTGAAGAAAAAACTGTAAGTACATATATTTTATTATTACTGTCCAGCCATAGGTGGATTTATACATATACAGTATGTGAATGTTGCTGGTAGCTCTTTTATGTATTGTAGCCTTATTTTTTGTTTAGAAATAGTAATGCTGTTACAGTAACATTAATAGGGATATTACAAAATTAAAGGGGATAATAGGATCTTTTTTCTGTAGTTAACATATAATTGTGATTTTTCTTATCAAGATGAAACATGTTATGCAAATTCTGGAGCGCCATGAAATTCAGCCTTATGAAGTTGCTCTTGTTCACTGGGAAAACGAAGAGATAAACTACAGCTTCAGAGAGTATGTTTAATTTTATTTCTCCAAGATGCTTCTGGTAATGCTGCTACAATTTCACATTAACATTTCTATTTTTGCATAAAGATGAGATGCATATAAATACTTTATTTGCCTTTTCTCATAGTACTCTTTACAGCAGCAATATTATAATTCATCTTACCCACACATTCATACCTACTAAAATACATATCCACATGTCTCACCTTAAAGTGGTTGTTACCTTTCAAAAGGATTCACTGGTAGCCCCTCAGTTTTTTCCAGGGATAATGCACTCTAATGCCGCGTACACATGATCGGACATTCCGACAACAAAATCCATGGATTTATTTCCGACGGATGTTGGCTCAAACTTGTCTTGCATACACACGGTCACACAAATCTTGTCAGAAATTCCGAACGTCAAGAACGCGGTGACGTACAACACGTACGACGAGCTGAGAAAAATTAAGTTCAATAGCCAGTGCGGCTCTTCTGCTTGATTCCGAGCATGCGTGGAACTTGTGCGTCGGAATTGTGTACACACGATCGGAATTTACGACAATGGATTTTGGTGTTGGAAAATTTGAGATCTAGATCTCTAATTTTGTGTGATGGAAATTCCGATGGAAAATGTCCGATGGAGCCTACACACAGTCGGAATTTCCGACAACAAGCTCCCATCAAACATTTTCCGTCGGAAAATCCGGCCGCGTGTACACGGCATTAGTGTTATTTATAAAAGAAGCCTCTAAATATAGTTTTTTCAGCTATTTTCAGTCTGTCACGTGACTCCCAGACGCTCTGCTACTCAGATCCAGGGCTACAGCGGGAAGGGCTGAAATCACCCTCTGACGTCAGCCTGGGAGGTCAATGGCCGCTCGGCACCCCTCCCGCTGTAGCCCTCGATTGGAGTAGGTGAATGTCTGGGAGTCACGTGACAGGATGAATATAGCTGAGAAAAACACTTACAGAGTGTATTATCCCTGGATAAAACAGACCATTATTAACTTTTTGTAACTACTAATAGCAGCAGGAAGGGGGGGGGCCGAGACACAGACACGGAGCTGACAAGCAGGGAGGGAGGGGTGAGGGGGACAGAGGAGAACTGCAGATGACGGAGGCATAGGTTGTTTATTTATGCTGGAGCCTTCAGGTGCAGGCTGCCCATGTTATGTTTATGTCTGCGTTCAGAGCTGCAAGCTCACACGATGCCAAAACGAATAAGAAAGGCTGTGTCTGTACAGCCGCTGCATCCCCATATACTTACTGTACATGGGCTGCCTGCTCACAGCATATAACATACAGTGGGACAAAAAAGTAAATACTAAATACTTTTTTGCCCCACTGTATGCTTTCTTACATTCTGTGCCTGGTGGCTTAATGGACAACACAGCCCTAGGGAAAAACTATACTTTAAGTGTTTAGTGTACGATTTAATTGTCCCAAACCGGCTGCTTTGTTTCTTATTTCTTACCATTCAAGGTGGGTTTAATAGACAAATTATAGTATGCTGGATAGAGGTATAATGGTAAATAAAAATATTAGTCTGCTATTTTATAGAAATATACCCAGCATCCGTTGCCTTACATTTTGCAAAATTCAGGATGAGGTACAGTCAGGTCCTGATTTGGATGTAAATACCCTCAAATTAAAGCTGAAAGTCTGCAGTGAAAGCACCTCGTGTTTGTTTTATTTCAAATCCATTGTGGTGGTGTATAGAGCCAAAAGATTAGAATTGTGTCGATGTCCCAATATTTATGGACCTGACTTTAAGTTTGGCCATCTTGGAGCAGTAGGTTTTTTGCTGCCTCTAACAATTACATATTAAAGCATCAGTCACCTATCAAATTCAAACCAGCCTTGTTGTTTAAATATGATTTGGTGGCAAATCAAATAGAGCCATCACCTGATCATGTGAGGAGCTGGCTAGATTCAAACTGCAGAGCACTACTGAGAACTGAGGTTAAAGCTGAATTCCAGGTAAAGAAGCCATATTTGTATTTGTGTCCATCCAGTCCTGAAATTTACACAGCTCTCCAAGACAGGGCAAACAGCCTGGAGACCTGCCTTTTCTATAGTGAACTTAAGTAAAACAACGAGGTCTTGTCCCTGCCCGTAGCTTGTGACTGAGCAGTGAAGGAGAAGCAGCAGACTAATGAGCTCATCTTTCTGTCTCTGTGTTTGCTCCTGCTGGCAGTATGTCCCTTGTCAGCATCTTCAAATCTTGGATTGGTGATCTCTTTTTCTGGCTGGAATTTAGCTATAATGTTAAAGCAAAACTTTACCCATAACAACTTGATAAAAATAATGTAGTTTAGCAAGGAACATACATTCCACATTATCAATTGTGTTACCAAAATTAGTATTTGCTGTAAATTGCCTCCAGCATTGTTCCCATTTCTTCTTGCTGGAGGCTGCCATTTTGCTGAAGCCCAGAGCCCCTGAATGGGAGTATATCAGAAAGCGGAACTAAACCCATCGATTTAATGGTTTTAAAAAACAGTTACATTCCTGGAATGCCAGGATTGCTAACTGTCACATTTGCTTGTGTCCTCAACCAAACTGTCAAACCATCAAATGGCTGGTGTCATAACTGATCACATGTGCAGCACCATGACAGTTGCAGATCAAAAAGAAGCAGCTACTTTGGCTGTAAAGGATAGGGGGGGGGGTTATTTCTGCTTTAAGGCTGTCAGCACATCAGTCTCTACAAACTTAGCAGTGCCTAAAAATGGGAGCAACAGAGCAGGGTGAAACAGTGTATTACTGGATTTTACACAGTATAGGCACTTATTTTTAATGATTTACATAGCTATACCTGCAAAAGGGGCCAGCCTGAAGTGGTTTAGGAGCACCGCTGTATCTTGGCCTAGACCGACAAGGCCCAGGCCTAGGGCGGCACTTTGCAGAGGGGCGCCAAAAATGCACCCCTCCCTAGAAGAAAAAAACAGCCTCCTCCCGCTCCCGCATGAAGAGTCTCAGTCAGCTTGCGCTACACTTTTATTGTAGTGCCAGTCTTTTGGGGTGGACTGGCACGGGGGAAGGGTCCAGAAGACAAATCGGTCTTGCACCTCCATAAAGCGGTCGCACTGCTGCCTGCCAGTATGATAATACTGGTCGGTGAGGACGTTGGGACAGACCTGCAGCCGCACTTAATACAACTGGTGGGCGCCAATACTAGTAAGGGTGGCACTGCAGGTCTTAGCAGTCTAATGCTACGCCTACCCTCCTCCACAGGATCCTTGGGAGGAAGTTCCCATATGTAACTTCCTCCCGGGCTCTGTGTCAATAGCGCGGAGAATAGAGGAGGAAAGCCCCCAGGTATGTGGCGATGGCAGGCACGCATCATTTCAATATATATCATTCATTTCATTTCTTTAAACATCCTTGAGCGAGCATATTAAATTGCATCCTATACAATTAAGACTTTTAATTGTATAGGATGCAATAATATTTTGGACCTGCTCACCTATATCATATGTGCTATCACAATACGTCCCTGGATTAGTAAGATTACTCCTATCTTGTAAGATATTTGGACTTGTGTTTGCTGCCACTGATTTTTTTCACGTAATTGTATAATGACTAGGGACTTCTTAGTCATTATACAAATAAGTGAAATAATTCTATGATTACAATCAGTGGCAGCAAACACAAGTCCAAATATCTTACAAGATAGGAGTAATCTTACTAATCCTTTGACATATTGTGATATAGTGGCTGCACTGATGACCTCTGATGAGGCGGCACTGATGGCCTCTGATGAGGCGGCACTGATGGCCTCTGATAAGGCGGCACTGATGGCCTCTGATGAGGTGGCACTGATGGCCACTGATGAGGCTGCACTGATGAGGTGGCACTAATGAGCGGCACTGATAAGCTGCACTGATGAGGCAGCGATGATATGTTGCACTGATGAGGCCACACTGATGAGGCCAAAATGATGGCCACTAATGAGGCGGCACTGATAAGCTTCACTGATGGGGCTGCACTGATATGCTGCACTAATGGACACTGATGGGCTGCACTGATGAGGCTGTACTGATGCACTGTACAAAATATACAAGCAGGCACTTGGTATCTACTTTTAATGTACAGAGAGGAAGAGGTGGAGCTCTATGAGGAAAAGGTGGAGCCTAAAGAGGAAGTGGTGTGGTTTACAGAAGACAGGGCGAAACTTAAATGGGAAGGGGTGTGGCCTCAACAGGAAGGGGTGGGTCATATTTAAATTAGGGGGTGCACGAGTTTAGTCAGGCCTAGGGCAGCACAAAACCTAAATACACAACTGTCTAGGAGGACTTAATTTTCTGACTAAAGTTCCACTTTAATTTGGTGAATCTGATCATTTCAGCAAAGCCACTGCACTTACTGTTTATTGATGGGCTTCACTTGGTACCTGGGGTTGCTTTGTATTGACCAATGTTTACTAGTAATCCACACTTCCTCTGTGTTTTTGCAGGGGACACTCTAAGCTTGTAAAAGGTGAAATTGCGTTGAATTCCCAGCTGGAAGCAGATGAGGTCATTCTAGAAAAATTTGCCTTTTCTAATGCACTTTGCCTCTCTGGTGAGTCTTATGACAATAAAATGTGGGGCAGAGTTTGTAAGACTATTGCTTTTTGACTGCTATGGACTGCCAAAATAAAATTTTAATTTGTCAGGAAAAATGTATGGGGGCTGCCATTGCTGGCTCCATTCTGAAAATGCTAGCTATTTGGCTTTAAAAATTTGAGTCACAGACAGCCATTTTGTAAATGAGTGGCAGAAAATTGTAAGAATAGGCTTGCTGCTATTCAGTGGCTCAGAAAACATTAAAGCCCAAGCATAAGCATAACAGTCAGGAACCTACTTCCAATTTCAAACTAATTTTTTTTGTTTTGCCATCCCCAAGCAGTTTAAAACAATATATCTTCAATTTGAAGGTGTCCCCCACAGTACTTCATTTTCGCTACAAGATGTCTTCTGACTTTTGGGTTGAAGAAATTAGGAAATTTTGAAACACAGTTATGCAAAAGCTAGAAGATATTGTCACCAGTCGGGGGCTACGGCTGGCTGAACATATCCTGCGCCTACCCAACAACCATGCCACCTAAAATAAAGTAGAAACAGGGAAGACCGTCAACAACCTGGTGGCCTGAACGCCATTGAGGGTCCATGGTATGCCCAATGCAAAAAAATTTGCAGGAGTAACTATATCTGAGAGCCCAGAGTTGAGCTTAAGAAGAGAGGTCAGCAATGACAGCCTATGTACTAAGTGTACTTTAAAGTATCCATTGGAGAGATTTACTTTCATTTCCTGTCCCATGGCTAAAACAAGAAGTAAGAGGAAATCCCCACAAAATAAGGGAATTCCTTGGGGACCCCCAGGCCACTAGAATTAGTACCCCCATTGGAAGACTTCCCCTCTATTACTTTTTTGGGGACAATCCAAAATTTGGGTTTTTTCTTTCACTTTCAATGATAACGGTAAACAGAACAAATAGAGAGGGTGAATCTCCCTAACAGCAGCACAGACCGCGATGAAAATTGAAAGGCGTGCCAATTCCTCTCTGTCCAAAACTAAATAAAAAGTTTTGCCTTTAGTAAAGTTTAGTTATAATTTAAAGCGGACCTTCAGTAATTTTTTCAACTTTCCATCTATTAAATCTTCTGCCCTTGTTGTTTTCACTTTGGATAGTAAAACATTTCTTTTCCGCCAGTAAATACCTTATACAGCCCACTTCCTGTTCCTTGTCTGGTAAAAAGCCTAGGCGTATGACATCATGCACAGCTCTCTCTCTCACTCTCGTGAGAGTTTGCCAGGAAGGAAGGGGGGATGAGTCATAAGAGGGCCAATGTGAGCTACAGGGCTGCAGATCTGGAGGTGTGCCTCTGTGTAAATCCAGGAAGTGAATAGGCAGCAGCTTCAGCTGCCCACAGTTAAAATGGCTGCAGCCAGACTTAATAGAGGGAGATTTATGCAGCATATTTGGCAAGTAGAGAATCACAGTATATATAAAATATTATGCAAAGTAGTTGGAGGGACAGCTTCAGAATGGCAAAGATGTTTTTATTACAAATTATGTGAGCAGACTGCAGTTCCTCTTTAGGTCTCATGTTAAAAAAAGATACATTTTCCTCCTGCTCATTACTTTTTCCTGTTGGACCTGAGCATGTTATAGTTTAGGTACTTATGTAAGCTGCACTGTTTTGTTGTTTTATTGTATAGTGCCTTGAGGCAGAAAAAGCCAAAATGGCTTTTACAGGCCATAGACAGTGCGGATTCCCCCCCATCAACACAGACCGTGCTGACAGGGAAATCCATCCTGCCAAGGCATTGTATTCTCCCAGTGGTTCGGGGAAGGGGGAATGCATAAAATCCAGCAGGCTGGTTGTACCCAAGTTGATCGACCGATCAACTTAGTACATTCAGCCTGCCCATACACTTTCAAATCTCTTTGGCCAGCCTTTATTTTATACTCTAAAAAATGTAAAAGGCAATAAAAAATTATAAAAGAATAATAAAAAGAAAAAAAAAAGATACATGTTCAGTCTTGGGACGTTTGGTTGGTAACAATAGCTAATTGGCCTGTTTTCTGTGTTTTTAAAAATCTGTATACATTTGAAACAATTAATCAAACAGCTAACTTGATATTGTTCAGTGCTAAAAGCCGGTAATGTTTTTTTTATTATTATAATTTTTTATTTTTTTTTTAAACAGTGAAACTGGCCATGTGGGAGTCTACCCTTGACAGATTTGTAGAGTCTATCCAGTCAATTCCAGAGGCAAGTCAAAGACTCCCCTTTAGAATATTGATATATGCAAATGTTCTATATATACCTATGATATTGTTAAACATATTTGAAGGGCATATGTAGATGTTTTGTATATCATGTATCACAATTACTTTAACACTGTAAAATACGTTTGTTATTTTTCAGATGTTGAAAGCCAGAAAAAAAGTCAAACTGACTCATGATGATGTCATGCAAAAAATTGGAGAGTTATTCGCACTAAGGTAAACTTATTACATGCTTATTACAGACACTTGTCATGGGTATTATTATATAATTGTATATTATTATTATTATATATTATTAATATATTATTTTTATGGTTTTATTTTAAATAAGTATATAAGGGCTTCACTCCGACAGCTAAATATAAAGTTGAAACATACAGTATGTTGGAAATGTTTAAACTGCCGGATATTTATTTTTGTCCTTACTGTCTTCTTTTAGACACCGTATAAATCTGAGTTCGGACCTTCTCATCACACCAGACTTCTACTGGGACAGAGAAAACCTAGAGCTTCTCTATGATAAAACATGTCAGTTTCTCAGCATAAACCGCAGGGTCAAGGTGGGGTTTCAAATTTTAAATAAGTTAATTTACCTGAATGTTTGTAGTTTAGCATGGCATATAAAAACATTGAAAGCAATTGCACCAAAAATTTACCTTAAGGCCTCATTCATACGCAGCATCTGCATGGGTCACATCTGTTTGTCCCAATTTGACAGACATGCAGTTGCAGATGAGTGACCCGAATGTAGATGGTGTGCATTCGGGGGCCACTCACCTAAATGGCTGATGCATTGGGATGAGCGGTTGTAGCACAACAAAGCCTCAGCATTCACTGTGTCCCACAACCAAGAGTGCATGTGTACTGCCCAGAGCGATGCTGCTCTCCTCAAGCAAGGAAACTTAACAAACACTACAAAGAGATAGAGAAGAGTGCAAACGCATAGTGCATTATCACGAACACCATTTTTATGAATAAAAACGCCAAAAACATACTTACAAACATGAGAAGATAGAAGCTCATAAAAAATTAAAAAAAACAACTTCAGCAAAAGTGATTTCCAAAAACGCTATGGTTGGAAAGCTGATGCGTTTCATATAGAAGGCAGAAGTGTGATAGGTTGGATCAGCTCTGAGGAAACGCATCAGCTTTTCAACCACAGCGTTTTCATAAATCGCCTATGCTGGAGTTGTGATTTGACAAGCTTGTATCTTCTCATGTTTGTGAGTATGTTTTTGGCGTTATATAATACAAATTGTGTTGGTGATAATGCACTAGGCGTTTGCACCCTTTTGTGTCTTTTTGCGGATGAGCGGCTGCGTCTATGCAGCTGCTGCTTCCCCATAGACTTGAATAGGATGCCTGCACACAGCACCTGGCAACTCAAGCCACATAAAAGCAAGGTCCATTCATGGTCTACAGGTCTCAGCGCCCGTGTGAATAAGGCCTTAAAGAACCTCTGTACTGAAAAATTTAGTAACCTGGTATCTGTACACAGTTAACACCTGTAAATGTAGTACTTAGTATATGAATCCCTCTTTTTATTTATGTTTGTCTTTACATTTAGATGCAAAAACGGGCTGTTCAGCAAAAGTGACAGTTGCAGGGTTTGTGAAAAACTATATAACACTGCCTAGGGCAGGTGCTTACAACATCAGCTGGAGCTGAGTTTATTTTGTTTGGCACCTAAATCCATTTTAAAACCTCATGTCTATATAAAACTACTTGGTCCACAGGTTGACAACATTGCTGCATGATTTAATTGCTGAACAATTTGTGTTGTCACACTCGTAAAGTAAGAGCAAAATGTGTCTTAGGGGAGGTTTAACAGCTAATAAAACTACTTTACAGGAGAACTATTGTAAATACTGCCGTGTTAGTGACAGACTGTACCTTTAAGTTTGCTCAGAGCTCATCTTTAAATCTGAAATGTAATTTTCACAGCAGCAGTGAATGATATTTCAGTATTTTGGTTTTCAGCGCTTAGAAACCTTTGCTACCCCTAACCTTAACCTGATCCACTTAACCCGTAGCTCATGCACTAAAACTTAACAAAACTTATAAATTAACACTTAAAGGAGTTGTAAAGGCAGAAGGTTTTTATCTTAATGCGTTCTATGCATTAAGATAAAAAACCTTCTGTGTGTAGCACTAGCAGCCTCCCCAGCACCCCCTAATTACTTACCTGAGCCCCTTCTCCAGCAATGTCCATGAGTGTCTTAGCTGTCCGGGACCCTCCTCCTGATTGGCTGAGACAGCAGCGGCGCCATTGGCTCCTGTTGCTGTCAATCAAAGTCAGTTAGCCAATCAGGGGAGAAAGGAGGCTGGGGCCGGGTCAGGTCAGGGCTCCGTGTCTGAATAGATACACAGAGCTATGACTCGGCTCGGGTGCCCCCATAGCCAGCTGCTGGCTGTGGAGGCACTCGATAGGAGGAAGGGGCCAAGAACAGTGAAAAGGGACCCGAGAAGAGGAGGATCTGGGCTGCTCTGTGCAAAACCAACTACACAGAGCAGGTAAGTATAATATGTTTATTATTTAAAAAAAATAAAAAAAAGAAAACGAGACTTTACAATCACTTTAAGCCTAGTACACACGGGCAGAATATTGGATGGCATCAGGTGGTTCAATAGAAACCGGCCAACATTTGGCCCGTGTGTCCGACAGAAGCTGGCCATTTGGCCAATGGCTGAGAGCACTGACCAGGGTGTTCTGGCGGAGGGGTTTCCCGCTGTCAGAACACAATAGCTCAGCGGGGGAAATCATTGTACTAAGATCGCATCGTTTGTACAGCGGCTCCTCCCAAGCTCTTCAGTTTTGTTTTCATTCAGCCCACTGGGTTAAACGAAAATAAAAATAAAAGTATGTAACAGGCTTTAACCATACCTCAACACCTAACTTGTGTCCACAGCCAAAACAGTTTATAACACTTTCGACAGAGTAAAACCTTTATCTGAGTGCCACTGAGTAGATTTCCCTTCAACTTCTGTCCTAGAGACAAAACAGGAACTGAGAAGAAATGTCTTCAAATTGACGCTGTGGTTGACCCTCTCAGCACCTTCCTGTCTGGCATCCTTTAAACCGAAAATTGAAAGAGCCAGACAGAAAATTCTTAGCTGAACAACATCTGCATCCAATAAGGCACTGGCTGTCAAAATATAACACCCGGCAGGGGAGATTTATCCATCCACGCTGTTTACCACAGATGAGGGAATCAATAGATTTTACTCATTAAGCCAGAGACATCTTAGGCTTCATGTACACTGCTACTGGAAAACTGACTTTTAGGAGCAGTTGGGCGTTTTTTTCAGCTGCCCCTGAACTCTCCTCTATGTTATCTTATTAGTACATGTACACAGGGTCGTTTATAGTCATTTCTAGGCAGTTGACTTTAGAAGCTTTTTTTTTGAAAGCAGAGTTGTTTGAAACGCCAAACGCCTGTAACAGCTTGTAGACGCAGTCGTTTTTAATTTTTGACTATTTGAAAAAGAAAAAAAAAAGACATTTCTAAACATAAATGCAGCAAAACGAAAGTTTTTAAACGTTGTTTACTATGTGTCAAGTTAAATCGTTCAGGGGAGATTGTAAAGTGATTGTAAAGGCTTGTTTTTTTTCTTTTTTTAAATAACAAACATTTAATACTTCCCTCCACTGTGCGGCTCCTCCCCGCATCAGATAACCCCGTAGGAGAAGAGGGCTCCCGAGTCCAGCATTTGCTTCCATAGACACGAATGCTGGACTCGGCCCGGCCCCCCCCCCCCCCCCGGTGCCTGCGTCATTGGATTAGATTGACAGCAGCGGGAGCCAATGGGTGCGCTGCTATCAATCTATCCAATCAAGAGACAAGAACCCCGGGCAGAGGAAGAGCGCGTCTCTGCCGGGTAATATTCCAGGGCTCAGGTAAGTAAAACGGGGGAGCCGGTCAGTGCCAGGTGTTTTTTTCCCTTAATGCAAAAAACACGAGCCTTTACGACCCCTTTAAGCCTTAAAATATGCCTCTAAACACCGTAATGTGCATGGACACATAGGATAACATTGAGCTGCTTCTACAGGCAGTAAAAAAAATAAATAAATAAATAAACTCCTGTAGAAGCAGTGGTTTTTAAGCCCAGTGTGCATGGACCCTCAAGGTTTCACTACTAAGGGTAATGTGGTGATGCAGCCTTGGGGATGCCCTACAGAGTTCAGCAGAAAGTTATATAAAAAGTATATTAAATAAAAGGTATTTATTTATTTAGGTGATTAATGAAAAACTTCAACACTGTACAGAGCTTACGGATTTGATGCGCAATCATCTGAATGAGAAGCATGCTCTGAGGTTAGAATGGATGATTGTCATATTAATTACAATAGAGGTAAGTTTGAGAACCCTGAGATATAGGGCGTTCTATGCTTTTTAAATCTCCTTTGTTTTTTGGGGGTTTTTTTGCAACAACTTCAACTTCAAATATTCTTTCAATTATTTTTTTTATTAATAGTAGTGTTATAGGCAGCACAGTGGGATAGTAGTAAGCACTTATACCTTGACGCACTGGGATCCTTGGTTTAAATTATGAGTGCATGGAGTTTCCACATTATCCCTTTTCTTACATGGGTTTCCTCTGGGTACTCCAGTTTACTCCCACACAGCAAAGTCATGGTGGTGGGTTAATTGGCTGCTGTCTAAATTGGTCCTAGTACAGTGGGGCAAAAAAGTATTTAGTCAGCCACCAATTGTGCAAGTTCTCTCACTTAAAAAGATGAGAGAGGCCTGTAATTGTCATCATAGGTATACCTCAACTATGAGAGACAAAATGTGGAAACAAATCCAGACAATCACATTGTCTGATTTTTGAAAGAATTTATTTTGCAAATTAAGGTGGAAAATAAGTAATTGGTCACCTACAAACAAGAAAGATTTCTGGCTCTCACAGACTTGTATCTTCTTCTTTAAGAGGCTCCTCTGTCCTCCACTCATTACCAGTATTAATGGCACCGGTTTGAACTTGTTATCAGTATAAAAGACACGTGTCCACAACCTCAAACAGTCACACTCCAAACTCCACTATGGTGAAGACCAAAGAGCTGTCGAAGGACACCAGAAACAAAATTGTAGACCTGCACCAGGCTGGGACGTGTCCCTCTGCTTAAGTCAGTACATGTCCAGGCCCGTCTGAGGTTTGCTAGAGAGCATTTGGATGATCCAGAAGAGGATTGGGAGAATGTCATATGTTCAGATGAAACCAAAGTAGAACTGTTTGGTAGAAACACAACTCGTCGTGTTTGGAGGAGAGAAAATACTGAGTTGCAACCAAAGAACACCATCAGCATCGGCAAGGGCATTGAAGATGAAACGTGGCTGGGTCTTGCAGCATGACAATGATCCCAAACACACCGCCCGGGCAACGAAGTAGTGGCTTCGTAAGAAGCATTTCAAGGTCCTGAAGTGGCCTAGCCAGTCTCCAGATCTCAACCCCATAGAAAACCTTTGGAGAAAGTCCGTGTTGCCCAACGACAGCCCCAAAATATCACTGCTCTAGAGGAGATCTGCATGGAGGAATGGGCCAACATATCAGCAACAGTGTGTGACAACCTTCTGAAGACTTATGCCCCGTACACACGGTCGGATTTTCCGACGAAAAATGTGTGATAGGACCTTGTTGTCGGAAATTCCGACCATGTGTAGCCTCCATCACACATTTTCCATCGGATTTTCCGACCCACAAAGTTTGAGAGCAGGATTTAAAATTTTCCGACAACAAAATCCATTGTCGGAAATTCCGATCGTGTGTACACAAATCCGACGGACAAAGTGCCACGCATGCTCAGAATAAATAAAGAGATGAAAGCTATTGGCCACTGCCCCGTTTATAGTCCCGACATACGTGTTTTACGTCACCGCGTTCAGAATGATCGGATTTTCCAACAACTTTGTGTGACCGTGTGTATGCAAGACAAGTTTGAGCCAACATCCGTCTGCAAAAATCCTAGAATTTTGTTGTCGGAATGTCCGAACAAAGTCCGACTGTGTGTACGGGGCATAACAGAAAACGTTTGACCTCTGTCATTGCCAACAAAGGATATATAACAAAGTATTGAGATGAACTTATTCGGACGACACCGGGGAGAGCACACATATATGCTTTGCAAGATGGATGGATGCAGTATTTATACTCTTCTGATCTGAACACACAATTACTTCAACAACGCAATAAGGTGCTCCTGCTCATTTGATTCCCCGTTGGGGGCCATTAAACATGTGACCACTTGTAAGCCTCACAGATCCGGTTCGCCCCCTTGGGTTGAGGGCATGGACAGGCTCTCAGTGGGTCCGGGATCATACTTGAGAGGATTATCTGGTTTTTAAAGAAGTCTCTGGTTAAGCGAGCCTTCCTGGCGGAAAGGAAATGTAAGGAGCCCCTGAAGAAGACCATAACCTTTGAGGTCGAAATGCATTGGGGCATTTCCATACATCGGATAGTGCAATTTCAAGTGTAACAATGTATCACTCTTGATTTATAACCTTTCCTAGCCCAATTTGTCTCGCCTTGTATATACCAGAGCTCATATTTTAATTAATTTTTTATATGTGTTTTGTGTCTAATCATCCTTTGAAATAATAATAAAGAATCTGATTTTTTTTACAAAATATTTGACTCCTATTTGCTGCTAAAAAGTCCTGTGGGGAACTTTCCACTTTTTTCTTTTCAAAAATACTTATTTTCCACCACAATTTGCAAATAAATTCTTTCCAAATCAGACAATGTGATTGTCTGTATTTGTTTCCACATTTTTTCTCTCATAGTTGAGGTATACCTATGATGACAATTACAGGCCTCTCATCTTTTTAAGTGGGAGAACTTGCACAATTGGTGGCTGACTAAATACTTTTTGCCCCACTGTATGGGTCTGCATGCATGTTTGTACATGAGATGGGGCCTTAGCTTGTAAGCTGTCTGAGGTCAAGGACTGATGTAAATGTACAGTATGTAAAGTTTTGTGCAAATTGTTGGCATAGTATAAATACCTATTATACTGTGTGTGTGGATATATGTATGTATACAGTATCTCACAAAAGTAAGTACACCCCTCACATTTTTGTAAATATTTTATTATATCTTTTCATGTGACAACACTGAAGAAATTACACTTTGCTACAATGTAAAGTAGTGAGTGTACAGGTTGTATAACAGTGTAAATTTTCTGTCCCCTCAAAATAACTCAACACACAGCCATTAATGTCTAAAAAGCTGGCAACAAAAGTGTGTACACCCCTAAGTGAAAATGTCCGAATTAGGCTCAATTAGCCATTTTCCCAAAGACCCTGAAACTGAGCTGCAGCACGGTGGCCAAGACCATACAGCGGTTTAACAGGACAGGTTCCACTCAGAAAGGGCCTCGTCATGGTTGACCAAAGGGGTTGAGTGTACGTGCTCAGCGGTAAATCCAGAGGTTGTCTTTGGGAAATAAATGTATGAGTACTGCCAGCATTGCTGCAGAGGTTGAAGGGGGGGTCAGCCTATCAGTACTCAGTCCATACACCGCACACTGCATCAAATTGGTCTGCATGGCTTTTATCCCAGAAGGAAGCCTCTTCTAAAGATGAGGCACAAGAAAGCCTGCAAACAGTTTGCTGAAGACAAGCAGACTAAGGACATGGATTACTGGAACCATCTCCTGTGGTCTGATGAGACCAAGATAAACTTATTAGGTTCAGATAGTGTCAAGCGTGTGGTGGCAACCAGGTGGAGAGTACAAAGATAAGTGTATCTTGCCTACAGTCAAGCATGGTGGTGGGAGTGTCATGGTCTGGGGATGCATGAGTGCTGCCAGCACTGGGGAGCTACTGTTCATTGAGGGAACCATGAACGATAGCATGTAATGTGACATATTGAAGCAGAGCATGATCCCTTCCCTTCTGAGACTGGGCCGCAGGGCAGTATTCCAACATGATAACGACTCCAAACACACCTCCAAGACAACCACTGCCTTGCTAAAGAAGCTGAGGGTAAAGGGGATGGACTAGCCAAGCATGTCTCCAGACCTAAACCCTTTTGAGCATCTGTGGGGCATCCTCAAACGGAAGGTGGAGGAGCTCAAGGTCTCCAACATCCACCAGCTCTGTGATATCGTCATGGAGGAGTGGAAGAGGACTCTAGTGGCAACCTGTGAAGCTCTGGTGAACTCCATGCCCAAGAGGGTTAAGGCAGTGCTGGAAAATAATGGTGGCCACACAAAATATTGACACATTGGCCCAATTTGGATATTTTCACTTAGGGGTGTACTCACTTTTGTTGCCAGCGGTTTAGACATTAATGGCTGTGTGGTGAGTTATTTTGAGGGGACAGCAAATTTAAACTATTATACAAGCTGTGCACTCACTACTTTACATTGTAGCAAAGTGTCATTTCTTTGGTGTTGTCACATGAAAAGATATAATAAAATATTTACAAAAATGTGAGCTGTACTCACTTTTGTGAGATACTGTATATAATATTCATATAGCCATCATTAGTTATGCAGTTAATTGAGGCAATACTTACCAGCCAGGGGCACAAATGCAGGAAAAGTACATCCACAGAATGATTACTTTGAAGAGAATCAGTCACTAGTGGGCATTTGTGATAATCCAAATTTCTACTCTTTAGCTTGCCTGTATTCACTCCCATTCAGAGCAGAAGTGCCAGGATTTAAGACCATCCTTTCTCCTGTGCATAAACCCCCCTACCTAATTACAGTTCTAGTATAACTCCTATATCCCACCTGCATACTTACTTCAGCCTCAGCCTGCCATGAGCTGGGGCTTTGTTAAAAGCATCCTGCTGTATTTCTCTCCCTGCATAGTAAGCAGTCTAATGCCCTGTACACACGGTCAGACATTGATCGGACATTCCGACAACAAAATCCATGGATTTTTTCCAACAGATATTGGCTCAAACTTGCCTTGCATACACACGGTCACACAAAGTTGTCGGAAAATCTGATCGTTCTGAACGCGGTGACATAAAACACGTACGTCGGGACTATAAACGGGGCAGTAGCAATAGTTTTCGTCTCTTAATTTATTCTGAACATGCATGGCACTTTGTGTGTCGGATTTGTGTACACACGATCGGAATTTCCGACAACGGATTTTGTTGTCGGAAAATTTTATAGCCTGCTCTCAAACTTTGTGTGTCAGAAATTCCTATGGAAAATGTGTGATGGAGCCCACACACGGTTGGAATTTCCGACAACAAGGTCCTATCACACATTTTCCATCGGAAAATCCTATCGTGTGTACAGGGCATTAGGGTTGCCTAGGGCCATCTCCCAAGTATCTTCTATCTTGGTAGTCTGGAGACACGTTGCTTTTTATGCAAGGCATGAAAAATAAAGGCTGGGTCAAGCATTTATGTTTATACCTCAGCAGGCCAAGATTTTTCCATGGGGTAGTCTTATCATGTTTACACATTCAATCACCTTCCAAAATCTGTGTGAACTTGTGCTACCTCCAGTGACTTTCAGTGCTTGCTGACACTATGGAGAATACACTGTTGCACACTACCCATATACCCAAGACACTGACTACACTTATGAAAGATCTTTCATACAAGTAAGGTAAAATGATTCTTTCATATGAATTAGGAGAATTGCGGGATTTTCTACTGATGTAGATGCAGCATCGATCCATTGCTGCATCTGTCCCCTAACGCCTCTCCACCGAGAACTGAGCGATCAAAGACAGCTGAATGCTCAGTTCTCGGGTCTGGCTCTGATTGGCCGAGTTGGAGATCATGATGTAATCTGTCCGCCTCAGCCAGTCAACTTTGTATTATTTCATAGAAAAAAACTGCATTTGAATAGCTGAGCCCTGCTCCGCCCGACTCTGTTTTTTTTCGGGGTGTAAGATGGGAAGTCTCTGTCTCACAGCCGGGAACCCAGCACTGTGTACTGTATGTAGTTGAAGATACATACAGTTCATACAGCACTTAGAGCCAATGCAGCAAATGAAGGAAATAGTTTGTTTGGACCAGCTCGGTCCAAATGAACTATTTAAAGCGGTAGTAAACCTTAGTGCACAAATCATTTGCAACTATGAGGCCACCAATTTATCATTTTTAAAACACCTTACAATCCGATTTATCCACCTACCATGCCCATTGCTTCTTTTCCAGTGTAGATTTGTTTCTATGTATCCCAGCTGAAGCCTTCCTCATTTTAGCTCCTGTCTGCTTCCTGCCCTCAGCATACTTCTGCCCTTCCTCTGCATCTCACACATGTGCAGTGGACCTGCTCGCTCTGTTGATGCTGAGCGCTGAGTAATTACCTGCTGATGATTCAGGCACAGGAGGAATCGACTGACAGCGCACGAAGCATGCCATAAATGGAGGCAAAAATGTGCATGCATCGGTGACGTCATTGAAGTAAACATCGGCAATTTTTTCCAAAAAGGGCGCACATTGGAGCAATATTAATAATAATAATAATAATAACGATTTATATAGCACCAACAGTTTACGCAGTGCTTTACAATGTAGAGGGAGGACAGCACAATTACAGTACAGTTCAATACAGAAGGTACAGGAGGGCCCTGCTCGTAGAGCTTACATTCTAAAGGGAGGGGGTGTAAATTACTCTAGGCAGCTTTACATGAGGAAAAACTATTGAATTAGCGTTTACTTCCACTTTAAAGTGACAGGAAACCTAGAGATCAGCTTTAAATGTTCAGTTAATTATAGTTCACTTTTACGGTTTTATTGTTTCTTTGCTATGTCTTACAGGTCATGTTTGAGCTTGGGAGAGTCATTTTCTGAGATCTGCAATCAGGATTATCAGTGTTTTATGGTTTTTAACCATAAAAAAAGGACAAGAAATACAGTCCTCAATGGACTATCCAGGGGATATCGTTACTTCATAATAAACTGAATCGATATGCAGTTGCCTCACTGATCCAGACAAATGCTCCTCTTGTAAAAACTTTTATATGCACAAAGTATTTCAGTAGGTGCTTACTCACGCTCTTTAGAATATCCCTAAAGCTGGAAATATACTTTCAAGTTAGTTCTTGTCGGTAAGTGCAAACTGATATACTGTGTGCACATAACCCCATAAAGCCCCCCAAATGGGCTGGAGGATGCACTACTGGCTGATCAGCCTGGAACTTTTACAAAACCCATGCTGTTTGTTTGGTTTTTTAACATTTTTTTTTGTATTTAATTATGACCAAAGTGAAAAGAATGCCTTTAATTATATTTTAATTTATTATATGAAGATTTACTTTTTCAGTGTTTAGGTAGTTTGAGTGCTGTAATTGAGTGTCATCGTGTTATATTGGAAACCAATATAACATATATTCCTTTTTTTTAATATTCAGAATGTATTAGTATTTATAATTCTGTCTGCACTGTGAAATAAAGACCATTCTTTTTACAAATAAAATATGACTTATTATTGCCAAAGTCTATGTTACATAGATTCCGTAGTCTCTTTTGGGTTTATGTAAGAGTTAAAGGTTTATTGTGCCTCATTCACATCTTTAAAATTTTTATTCTTTCTGTCTCATTTGTGTTTGTGGAATGTAAGCACTAAAGCAGTGGTTCTCAACTCCAGTCCTCGGGACCCACCAACAGGCCAGATTTTAAGTATTACCTTGGGGAGTTGCAGACTAGAATACTGCAATCACTAAACAGCAAGAGATATCACCTGTGATGTATTTCAGCTATCTTGCAAACCTGGCCTGTTGGTGGGTCCTGAGGACTGGAGTTGAGAACCACTGCACTAAAGAAAAAAACATATTCAGTGCATCTCTGCAATACACACTGTACACCTTTCCCCATATTTTGCCTCTTTAAAAATGCTGTGAATGAATCAAAATACCTGGTGATCCTACCATACATCCAGTGTGCTTTTAAAGTGATCCTAAAGGTATCCATTTTTTTTAATAAAAAACATGTTATACTTACCTGCTCTGTGCAATGTTTTGCACAGAGCAGCCCCGATCCTCTTCTTTTTGGCCCCTTCCCCCTGCCGAGTGCCCCTAATAGCAAGTCTCTTGTTATGGGGGCACTCGAGCAGGCTCACTTTCAGGCTGCGGTCCTGTGAATGGACATTAGATTAGAGAGAAAGTGATGTGCAAGATTGATGCAATTTGTGGGGACATCTCCACTGCACAGACATCCAACCCACTTAACATGCCTTGTACAAATCCGCTCTTAACACTCTCCTCTCTTGACCTTGCTACTACCAAAGAGGTCTCTAAAGTTTTCTCAGAAGCCCGCCTTACCACCTGTCCCCTGGATCCTGTTTCCTCACATTTACTGCGATCACCCTCCTCTTCTGTCTTATGCTCCCTCACTCACATCTTCAAGCTTACTCTCTACTGGCACCTTCCCCTCCCCTCTAAAACATGCCCTGATCACCCCCATACTTAAAAAGCCCTTACTGGATCCCACCAGCCTGAACAACTTAAGACCCATCTCCTTGCTCCTGTTTGCGTCAAAACTTTTAGAACGCTTAGTCTACAACCGACTTTCTCTTGCTACACTCCACTGAAACTGCCCTACTGAAACTCTCTAATGACCTACTAACTGCTAAAAACAATGGTCACTACTCTATACTCATACTACTCGATCTCTCTGCAGCCTTTGATACTGTTGACCATCCTCTCCTCCTCAAAAAACTCCACTCTCTTGGCCTTCAAGACTCTGTTCTCTCCTGGCTCTCCTGCCTATCACAGTGCTCCTTCAGTGTGACCAATAACTCTGTTTCCTCCTCTCCACTTCCTCTTTCTGTAGGGGTACCTCAAGGTTCTGTCCTCAGACCCCTTCTCTTCTCCATTTACACATCCTCCCTTGGTCTGTTAATAAACTCCCATGCCTTCCAGTACCACCTCTATGCTGACAACTCACAAATCTATCTCTCTACTCCTCACCTCACTCCTTCAGTCTCCTCTCACATTACTAATTTACTAACTGACATATCAACATGGGTGTCACACCACTTCCTCAAACTCAATCTTTCCAAAACCAAGCTCATCATTTTTCCTCCAGCCAGTGCCCCTCCCCCTGAATTCTCCATCAAGATCAATAATAAAACCATCAGCCCCTCCCCTCATACCAGGGTACTAGGTGTAATCCTAGGCTCTGACCTGTCCTTTCAGCCCCAAATCCAATCACTATCCAAATCGTCCAGACTTCACCTCCGAAACATCTCCAAAATATGCCCCTTTCTAACCTTTGAGACCACTAAGCAACTTTTTCACTCCCTTGTTATCTCTCACCTTGACTATTGTAACTCCTTTCTCATTGGCCTACCTCTCCGCAAGCTATCCCCTCTTCAGTCTAACATGAATGCTGCTGCCACACTCATCCACCTTACCAACATTTCAGTGTCCACCACTCCTCTCTGCCAATCCCTCCACTGGCTTCCCATTGCCCAACGAAAAAAATTCAAAACACTTACAATAACATACAAAGCCATTCACAATTTTGCCCCAAGCTACATCACCAATCTTATCTTCAAATATCACCCAAACTGTCCTCTCCGCTCCTCGAGACCTTCTGCTCTCTAGCTCTCTTGTCTCCTCCTCCCATGCTTGATTTTAGTTTATAAACCAAACACCAAATCAACTTGAATAATTGAAATATATTAACATAGATCCATATGAAGGGGCGGAGCTAGCACGCAGCATGTGAGGATTGTGAGATCAGAGCTCCGGAGAGCGGCTGGCGCAATTCGCCTGGGGCTCTCAATTAGGCGCCGGATCATAGGAGGAGGAGGAATGGCCGCCACTGCAGAGACCCACAGAGGCACCGCTTCAGGCATCCTCATCTACCTCAGTGGACAGGGTGAGTCCTAAACCCCAAAGAGAGGCAGCGATACACAGAGGGAGATCGCTGGACAGATTAAAAGATCGCTGGGCAAGAGCTGACAGGGAGGTGGTGGGAGAGGAGGAACCGTCCCTGTCACAGATAATGGCGGCCATACAGGGATGCCAAACAAAGTTACTAGATCACTTTGAGGAGCTTAGAATGGAGTTTTCATTCATGAAGCATGATATGCAAAAGCTGAGGGAGAAGGCACAGATTACAGACCGCCGTGTTTCTGCCCTGGAAGATACTGTGAGACCCTTAGATACTGCGGCACAGGTAACCACAAAAACTATCTGAACACACACTAAAGATGGCCGACATGGAAGACCGCATGCGGAGAAACAATATAAGGCTGGTGGGGTTCCCGGAAGGAGTGGAGGGAAAGCACCCAGAGGAGTATCTAGAGAAATGGCTGATTGCTAATATGGCACCTGATACCTTTACAAAAATGTTTGCTATTGAAAGGGCCCATCGAATCCCAGGCCGGGCCCCTCCGAAGGGAGCCCCCCCCAGATCTATGATAGCAAAAGTGCTTCACTTCCGGGACCGGGAGAATATCCTTAGGGGAGCCAGAGTGGGCCCTGAGATGACTTCTGATGGAAATCGCATATCGATATACCCTGATTTCTCTGCAGTCACCCAGAAACAGAGAGCTTCATTTCAACCCATAAAGAAAAGATTGAGGGATCTCAACTTGATTTACAGCATGCTATATCCTGCTAAGCTGCGCATTGTGGAGAATGGGAAAACGCATTTTTTCACTAATCCTACTGAGGCGTCTGAATGGCTGGACTCTCGTGGTAGTCGGAGGAATAGAGCCTCATCTCGGTCGCCTTGATGAAACTGGAAATATGTGGAGCAAGTTTTTTTGGGTGAGAGAATAAATAACAGAAAACGACAGTGACTGCCTATTTGACTGTATCCTGTGGTATCTCTCTCCTTACCCCCTCCTTCTCCCCCTCCTCCCCCCCTTTTTTTCTCGTTTTTTATTCTTTTATTGATTTTTTGCTGTAATCTAATTTTTCTTCCTGCTGGAATATTGCTTAAAAGGAGATCCGACACTGCCGATATAGTTTTCCCTTATTGCTATTTAGGGGTGGAAGAGGAGGGGGACCGTTGATCCTTCTTTTTGTTCCTGGACAGTTTATCACATTTTTTTTCTGGAGGACTTCTTTATAGGCACTAGTCGTCCTGGAAGGTTTTTTTCTGGTTTTTATATTGCTGCTGCCCTGTGCCAATAAGATGTGCAGTGTCTGCAGACTGCTCTTGATGCTGCAATTTATTATAAAAAACTTTTTTGTTGGGAGAAAGTGTTTTTTCTGTTTTTTATAGGAAAGTTTTTTTACTGACTTTAATCTTTTTTTGTTGTTTGTTTTGAGGTCAAGTGGCACTGTTACTCTTCAGTAACTTTCCCTATGTGACTGGTTAAGTCGCATCTCTGCTGCTAATTTACATTGTGGTTATGGGAAAAAAGTGCCTGGTATGTTGGGGCTGGGTGGAAGGGGGGTGGGGGAAGATTGGAACTTACAATATCTTGGGGTTTTTAAGTCTGTCTTTGGTAGAGGTTATTCACATCTCCTGCGTTTGCAGGAAGTCACTTCAAATGTTTTGCTTGTTTTGCCCTCTGCGAGTGCTGGGAGAACACTGGAGCCCATCTGGGTGGCTAGATTGGCCACGGGAGTTGGGGAGGTCTGCCTGCTATTTAATTTACAGATATGGCGGTTAGTCTCAAAATTTTGGCCTGGAATGTGAGGGGCCTCAATTCTAAATTCAAGCGCTCATTGATTTTTGATTATATCAAGAAACACAAGCCCCATATAATATTATTCCAGGAAACACACCTTCAGGGCTCCAGAGTTCTCTCATTAAAGCGGGCACATATTGCTGGGGCTTATCATGCTACTTACCCTTCGTACGCAAGTGGGTTTCCACTCTGGTTACTAAGGCTATGCCTATTTCGATACATGCAGTTCGGACTGATACTAAAGGGAGGTTCGTGGTATTGGTAGTTCAGGTGATGAATACATTTCTAACAATAGTGAATTTATATGTACCTCCTCCCTTTTCACTAGCTCATTTAGATGATATGCTACAAATAACTTATGAGGTGGCGGAAAGGAGGATCTTTATATTAGGTGATTTCAATACTGTGGCAGAGCCAGCTCTGGATAGATTAGGAGCGGTATCTGGCACAGCGGCTCCTCTAGCGGGATGATTGTCTGCACATGGTTTCAGAGATGTCTGACGTTTTCATCATCCTGGTGTGCGGGAATATTCCTGTTACTCCGAAACGCACAAGGCACTCTCCAGAATAGACACTATCCTGACTGAGGGAGACGGTATGCAATTGGTTCAGGGGGTTTCCTATTTGCCCAGAGCTTTATCAGATCATTCCCCTATGTTACTGGAACTTAATTTAGGGCCAAAGTCGGGTTTACGACTGTGGCGAATGGAGGCTAGTTGGCTTCAGGAGGAATATATTAAAATCAAATGTACAGAGACGATCAAACATTTTTGGGCAGAAAATGCTGGCTCCGCATCCACACTTCTCCAATGGGAGGCTTTTAAGGCCACGCTGCGAGGGGTGTTTATGACGGAAGTTCAAGGGTTTAAAAAACAACTGGCTTCAGAGGTACAACTTAAAGAGACACTAGCGGAAGCTGAGTATGTTAGAGACCCCACTAAAGAAAGGCTACTGACTCTACAAACCAGAACAAGGGAGTACAGGACAGTCCTCACGGATCGTACCACAAAATTAAATCTTGCACAACGTAGACGCATATTTGAATTTGGAGACAAGAACGGCAGGCTTCTGGCATACTTGGCGAGACCAGACTATGTTCCGGTATATATTAAGTCAGTGTATGATGACTCTAAGGTTGAAATATGTGACTCAACCGCTATCCTAGACATTTTTGCTTGCTTTTATAAAAAACTATATAGCTCTTGTACTCCCTTGGAACTGGAAAAATTGGGGACTTACATAGCTGACGTTGATTTACCTAGATTGACAGAGGAGGACTGTGCTGCTCTAGAAGCGGGCTTTACGGTGGAAGAGGTAGAGAAGGCAATTGCCTCCTTTCCGCCTAGGAAGGCACCTGGATTGGATGGCCTTCCTTCAGAATGGTACAACACCTTTCGCTACGGTATGGCCCCACGCCTATTAAAAGTTTTTAATACAGCTAGATCGGATGGTAGACTTCCTCCTTCTATGAGGGAAGCCTTGATTGTACTGATACCTAAGGGGGTAAGGACCCTCGAGAATGTGATTCATATCGTCCGATTTCGTTGATGAATATGGACACAAAAATCCTTGCAAAAATATTAGCAGGTAGATTACAATCAGTTATACTAAACTTGGTGGATGCTGACCAAACCAGCTTTATTCAAGGTCGCTGTGCACAGATGAATATTAGGAGACTTTTTATAAACCTCCAGACAGCCCATGACAACTCAGGGACTCGAATAGTGACTCTTTGGATACAAAGAAAGCCTTTGACTCCATAGAGTGGACATACCTGTTTCATCTCCTAGAGTTATATGGGTTTGGCCCCATATTTATCTCTTGGGTAAGGTTACTCTATACTGATCCGTTGGTAAGACTGAGGGTAAATGGCATAGTCTCGGACTCCTTTCCCATTTTTAGAGGCACCAGGCAGGGGTGTCCGCTCTCACCCCTCCTGTTTGCCTTGGCAATAGAGCCGTTAGCAGTCAAACTGAGAGCCACACCACACCTGGTGGGACTGAGATTGGGAGAGTTTGAGGAGCGAGATTCAGGAATTTGGTGATTATTCTGGATTCCGAATTGATTGGAAAAATTCCTCTATCTTCCCTATTGACGGGGAGGTGGAGGTCCCGTTGGATTGTCCCATTTCACTGTCCACTTTTTTTAGGTACTTGGGGGTTGAGGTTCAGCTTCCCATCTCTACGTTTCTGGAGAAAAACCTGATGCCGGTTATACAAAACTTTCGGGAGAAGGTACGGAAATGGCAGAATTTACCGATTACCCTATTGGGACGGATACATTTATTTAAAATGATTTTCCTGCCTAAATTCCTCTACATTCTTTCAAACTCTCCGGTTTTGGTGACTCTGAAGGTCTTTAAAAATATAGACTCCATTATTGTGGGTTTTCTTTGGGGTTCTAAGGCACCCAGGGTTTATTTGGGAATTTTAAAACTACCAGTTACAATGGGTGGGATGGCCCTACCTGACCTGCGGTCTTACTTTATGGCGTCACAGTTGTCCTTTTTGCACTGGCGACTCTTTCCTCTAACACCCAATGCTACCACCCTGTTGGAGGCTGCTGTTGCCTCCTCGCAGGAAACACTTCAAAACATGCTGTATAGGAAAGGGATACCAGGGAGGGAGGTGGGATCCGTAATGGCATTACCAGGGAAAGTGTTTTACATATGCTCTAAGCGGAGGAAGGATGATCCATTGTGGCTATCTCCGAATAGCCCTCTGTGGTGTAATAAGACCCTTGCAGAGTTTTTGAAATTGCCTGATGGGCATAATTCTTGGGCTAGACATGGCATAAAATACCTACATCACATATATCAGGATAATCACTTCTGTACATTTGCACACCTGAGAGAGAATTTTGGAATACCGAAGAACTGGTACTTTCGGTATGTCCAGCTGCGTCATGCAGCGCTCGCGCAGTTTGGCGTTGGTGAAATTATAGTCCAGAATACTGACTTGGAGAAGGTTCTGATAAATCCGGATCCGGCAAAAAGAATTTCTAGATACTATGGGGCAGTGGGTCCGGGGGTCGTAACTACAACCTCTAGATCCATGGAACGCTGGTTCACGATTATCCCGGAGCTGTCGGAAGAAATGTGGCAGGAGGTGATAGATACATATCTGATATCTGTTGTCTCTTCTACGGATAAGATGATTCAATTCCGGTTCCTCCATCAGCAGTATTATACGCCTACTAGACTTTATCGAATGCATAGACGAGAATCGGCTGTATGCCATAAGTGTAGGGGGGGCGGAGGGTACTTTTCTACACATGACTTGGGAGTGTGAAAAGGTGAGACCACTATGGTCAGAACAGTTTGACTTGCCAAATATTTGCTCTCCCTTAAGGTGTCTCCTCGGGGTATTTGGACAAGAAGAAATGAGCACACACACAAAGTTATTTCTAAGGATTTTATTCTTTGGAGTAAGGAAGCTTATTGCCAGAAGATGGATACATGGCGAACTGTTGACGCTGGGGATGTGGAAAAAAATAATTAACGCTGATGTTTTGATGTATAAGATGACTTATGAAGCTAGGGGGGCCTCTAAGAAGTTTCAAAAAGTATGGTTTCGGTGGGTTGACTCTGCTGATACCCTGGAAGGTGAGGGATAATTTTTTTGGGGGGGATATTAGTGTTTTTTATTCCAGGAAGTGACTAAGCAGAGGTTTGACAATGGCGCTGAGTCTCCTGTTTGATGTGAAGAAGGCTTTCTAGTTTTTTGTCTCTATCCTTCTAAATCCTTCTACCAAGGACAGACTTTTCAGGGGGGAGGGCGGGAAGGGAGAAGTTACTGGTTAAGAATATACAGGTTTTGTTTTTCTGGTTACTGGAAAAAAAAAAGCACATATACCAAATACGTGATAAGGATGGAGAGTTGATTAGCCTAAATGTCGGTGCATTGAATATGCACGTTATTATTGCTGGTCAAATGTCAGATGTACAATTTACTTTGACTTGAATGTCACTTTGCTATCGAATGTATTGTATAAATAATGACTTTGTGAGCAATAAAAACTTTTGAAAAAAAAAAACATAGATCCAAATGTAATTTCTTACAGATTTGCAAATTTGGTATACGGCTTACAAGAGTTCTCTCTATTATGAATATTTGTTCAATAATCATCTTATACTGTATTGATTATTTTTCTTTATGTAAATTCCAGTTTTATTAATGGTACCACACGGTCTCCTGAAGAAGCTCCACAGAGCGAAACATGTTGAGAAAACAAGTGGTATCTGTATCATAAATTGTTGTATTTTATAAAATAATCTTTTGGAAATCACTGTACTATATGTGGCCCTTAATAGGCTTTTTTTACATACATTGTAATGTCTTTTTTATCTTAATATGGTTTAAATTTTCTGAACATTGACACCTTTAAAGTCCCAAGGCTCTATGCCTAAAGCCCTTTCTTCCTTATTAGTTTTTGCATGGGATGTGGTGTCTTAAATGTTGGTCTTTCTTGTTTTCATCTTTTATCATATTGGTCTCCTCCTCCCATGCTCATCTCCAGGGCCTCTCTCATCCTCTGGAACGCACTTCCGCAGTCTGTCCGGTTATCTTCTACTCTGTACACTTTTAGGCGATCCCTGAAAACTCATCTCTTCAGGGAGGCCTATCCTGACTCCAGCTAACAACCAAATCTTCTACTCCCCTCATCAGTTCATCCCTCACAGTCGCAGTCACCAGCCCCTCCATCTTAAATTGTAAGCTCACAGAAGCAGGGCTCCTCTAACCCTCTTATTTTGAATTGTACAGTTAGTGTAGTGTCTCCCTACATTGTAAAGCGCTGCGCAAACTGTTGGCGCTATATAAATCCTGTACAATAATAATAGAGGAGAAATGGAGTGTATATGCTTGACTGTGTAAAGGTTGTCCCAAGCAAGGGCTACCAAGAAGAGAGATCGCTGTTCCTGATCACTAGGAACAGACGATCACTCTGTACTCCCCTGCCAGAATGAGGATCTGTTTGTTTACATTGACAGATCCCCGATCTGCCTCTTTCCCGTGATTGCGGGTGGCCAGTGGACATCGAGTCCGCTGGACCCGCAGGCGAGCTACTGCGGCACGTGGTGGACACGCGCCTACAAAAGCTACTGCTTACCTATAGGTACATATGCCACTACCGCAGGTCCGAATCGTAGCCGTTGTTTCGGATACGTCGATTCGTGCAGGGGAGCCAACCTGCCGCAGTATATCTGCGGCAGCGGCGGCTAGTCGGGAAGTGGTTAAAAAAATTTTAATTTTCCCTTTACAATCACTATAAGTGGTGTTAAATGTAGGGATGTACTTACTGTTTCCATATGACAAACCAGTCAATTGTATATAATTTGTTTACATACATCACCTTTATCCATAGACACTATTTGAATCAAGATATGATGTTTGCCTGTTAAAATTGTTAGGTAAGTCAATATTTTTCATGGGATGTGCTTACCGTTTCACATGGCTGTAGGTAAGATTTTAATGGTGCAGTTTTCATGGTTTGTTGAGAAGACCTATGCTCCAGGGATTCCTCTTAAATTTTAGCAAGCTGACAGGTGGGTCAATCCTAAATTATATTTACACACCTGGAGAAGAAAGTACCTCCGGTGTGATAAATATATTGCAGAACCTGTAACATCCAGCAAGGCACAGTTAGTAAAACAATCACCATATCTCTACCTACTTTACAAATATGCCAAACAGCTAACTAAGGAATTTCTGTTCCTCCTTACCTAATACATGATAGCAGTATTCCACAAACACTGGGTCAGAAGAAATTATCAAGGTACTTCTAAGCCATATCACTCAATGAAAGCAATTGGGTTTTAGCCTATAAAAATATAAGGCAAATAAAAACTCCAATAAGTCCATATTATCCTTATAGTAACATATCAAACTACACTGCTGATTTCCCATATGGGGAACTCTGATCCAATCATACTCAGTGGCCAAACAAATACTTTGATGAACACTCACCTAAAATGATGTCCGCCTTTAAATAGCACCAGATATTAGCTATTTTCTGTGTGTTAAACCACCATAGTATACCAAGCCATCTGTAACAATAAACATATTCCTAAACTGCTCACTCCATGTATCCATATGTTTTACAAGGCAAACACAAGGGTAGAAAAAGGGGGAGATTTCATTGCTCACCTCTCTAGTGCACAGCCAAACTGAAACAGCCTCCAGCAATACTCCTCTCCCAACCTAACACAAACTTGCCACCACTCTCATTTATAGCTGGCTATCGCAGTAAGCAGCTTTGGGAGGCTAAAACAGGTACCAACAAGTGTCTGGGGAATGCCCAGGAAAAAGCCAAAGTCTACTTACCACCAGCTTGCAGTGCACCAGCACCTTTGCAGCCATTGTGCTATTGCTGGGTGTTTGGTGTGCTCCTGTACCTTTAAGGTGGGGTGGGCTCCCCTCCAGCCACCTGCTCTCATTTATCCCACGCATGCGTTTGCAAATGCGTGCGGACTAAACCCCTTTTTTAACGCATACTGTTAGATAGGTCAATTTGGTTGTCTGCAAGCTGGTGGTAAGTAGACTTTGGCTTTTTCCTGGGCATTCCCCAGACACTTGTTGGTACCTGTTTTAGCCTCCCAAAGCTGCTTACTGCGATAGCCAGCTATAAATGAGAGTGGTGGCAAGTTTGTGTTATCACGTGAGTGTTTGTATTGGTCCAGCAGTGCACCAGCACCTTTGCAGCCATTGTGCTATTGCTGGGTGTTTGGTGTGCTCCTGTACCTTTAAGGTGGGGTGGGCTCCCCTCCAGCCACCTGCTCTCATTTATCCATTAAATGCATGTGCCTCCACTGTGGGGACACTTATACTTTAGTGTTAGGACCACAGATACAAGGGTGCCGTGACGTGGCTCTGTGGCTCACGCATGCGTTTGCAAATGCGTGCGGACTAAACCCCTTTTTTAACGCATACTGTTAGATAGGTCAATTTGGTTGTCTGCAAGCTGGTGGTAAGTAGACTTTGGCTTTTTCCTGGGCATTCCCCAGACACTTGTTGGTTCCTCTCCCAACCTACATCACTTATAAATACGAAATTATGCCTAATCACAGGCTTCTCCAATTTGCAATCGCCACACAATTGAGTTCATATGTACTCACTTGTGCTGTCTAAAAGCACGTCATCTTATTCATATGGTACTGAAAATAGCTTCCCACTAGGGGGAGGATTTTCTGCTGAGCATTCCAAGTGTCTCCAAAGGCCACTAGGGGTTGCTCCTGCATGCCGGCGCAGTGAGGCTGTTTTAGTTTGGCTGTGCACTGGAGAGGTGAGCAATGAAATCTCCCCCTTTTTCTACCCTTGTGTTTGCATTGTAAAACCTATGGATACATGGAGTGAGCAGTTTAGAAATATGTTTATTGTTACAGATGGCTTGGTATACTAAGATGGTTTAACACATGGAAAATAATTTATATCTGGTGCTATTTAAAGGGGGACATTTCTTCTGACCCAGTGTTCGTGGAATACTGCTATAATGTATTAGGTAAGGAGGAACGGAAGTTTCTTAGCTGTTTTGCGCATTTGTAAAGTAGGTAGAGATATGGTGATTGGTTTACTAACTGTGCCTTGCTGGATGTTACAGGTTCTCCGATATATATTTATCACAACGATTTGGGGGATATTAATCTTCAGGATCATCACTCTCTTGCTTTTTATTCAGGAAAACAATATCTTAAACTGGTAAGTTTAAATATAATACATTCTATATATGTAGCCGCCCCTTTCTCCAGTGTACTTAATATGTAGCTCTAACAGGATACCTCCAATAACTGATTATTCCTCTAATACTAGATACATCTCTAGTGTACCCCTACAAACAAACTGTTATTTTGAGGCATATTTTGTTGCATGGTGTGTTGCTGGCTCTTGTTATACTTCAGGAGATACATGTAAGTGACCCTTATTTTTTATTTGGGAAGACAGGGCATAATTGTTATATAGTGTGCTGCATTATGTATATTCTGTATACTATATAAATATTTGTTGTGAACTTTGTTTCATAGTTAGATCTAGTTTCTTTGTAATCAAGGAATTGAGGTCCTGAGGAAGCTGTTTGTGAAACGCGTCGACCTTCTGGCCATCTTTACAAAGAAACAATATGTGGAGAATATATGTACCAGCCTATCCAATAATTCATATGATGGTTTTAAGAGCATTTGCTATATATCTTTTTTATATGTAATTGTTTTGTAATAAAATATTTTTATGTGAATCTAATGTGGTTCAGTCCTTCTCTGGTAAGCTTTGTCTGTCTGTTTTTTACTCTACCAACCAACCTCAGTCCACTGGGGATGAAAGCATTATTTCTGTGGGTATGATGACGTCATGACTTCCTCAAGAGCAAAATTTTCATCAACACCATGGCAACATATAATGTATATCCCAATATACCCCAGTCTCTCACTACCTCCAAACCTCCCCATCAGGGTGGATGATACAAATATTTTTTTAGTAAAAATCCAGAATTACCTAAAAAATGATATGATTGTTCTGTTAAAAATTGCATCCTGACCCCCTCTGCGCAATTGCGGTGGGATCTGGCGGTGTCGGACACAAGGGAGACGGCAAGACTCTACTCCAACAATACAGACGCATCTGGGACATTGCCATAAATAAACTAGAAATTCCCCCTATTAATGACTTTACCCCTATTTGGCATAACAAGATTCTACCACACCTCCTACGGATCCCTGACCCAGGGGTCTGGGAATTCCGGAGAATCTTCTACTTGCACCACCTATTTTCAAATGGGGAACTGAAACACTTCAACGTCTTACGCAATTAATTGACACTCCCGAATTTTATGTTTTTTTCAGTTTCTGCAGGTCCGTCATGCCATACAGTCCGAGTTTCCTCAGTCTCCCCCACAGCCCGCCTTTAATGCTCTCATGGCAGTGGTTAAGGGTACAGATCCACAAAAACTAATCTCCACCTTTTACAACATGCTCATTACACCGTCACCCACTAAACTAGCATATAATCTTAAATCTCGATAGTAGAGGGAGGTGGGCCAGATGGAAGACGAAGAATGGACTGAAGCATTCGATTCCTGTAAAGCAGTATCCCCTAAGCTATGCGATAGGCTAGCTCAAATTTTTATCTTGCACCGCGCCTATCTCACCCCCTCAGAATAGCTAGATACAAGAGGGACAGCCCCTCCACCTGCCACCTCTGCCATACAGAGTCAGGCACGTTTTTTCACCTTATATTGGCATGTCCCCTAATACAAGGATTCTGGAGGCAGGTAGTGGACTTTCTACATGACACCATGGGTTCCCCACTCACCCTAGACCCAAAACATTGCATACTGGGGATATTCCCAGACCAAGACGTTGACAGATTTACATAGATATTCCTCCATGAAACCTTATTTTCAGCCAGGAAAACCCTGGTTAAACAATAGATGAGACCATTTCCCCCTACCCTAACTGACTGGAAGGTAGACGTGAACAGCACCCTGCCTTACAAAAAATTTGTATATAAAAACAGGGGGTGCCCAGCCAAGTATGAAAAAATCTGAGACAGGTGGCGCTCAGACTCTTGACACCAGCACTGGCCCAACAGCCTAATTCCTTTTGGGATGGACGAATATCACATATAATTACATTACCGCATTGACTATGCACAGACATTGTCATCTATAAGCACCGTATCTGCATAATGTTTATTAATGTTTTGCAATTAGTACACACTGTTATGACCTTTCTTTTTTATACGTATGATTCCTGTATTGCCACAAAGTAACATGCACGTATATGTTGTATATGCAAATTGTTTAATAAAACGTTTTGAAAGGAAAAAAATTGCATCCCATTGCTATCGTGATAGCCCCTCCATGCCTTCTCAGTGTTTTCTTCCTCCCTACCTCTTCCCCCCTTCTCTTTTCTATTTCTCTCCCCCTCCTCTTCTCTACCTTTACCGTCTGTTTCCTACACTTTTATGTTAGGAATATAAAAGATCCTCTGGATTGTATCGTTTTTCAGCGAGTCTGTTATGAACATCTTGAATTGACTAGAGAACCTTTCTATGTTGGCTTGGGATGTCGCATATGTGTACATTGTGTTTTTCATTATGGCTTTGTTTTAACACAATAAAAAATCATGCCATTGTGCCGTTTAATGAGGATGGAGGTAAAACTTGCACAACGACATGATAGATACGAGGACTTTCGTTTAAGGTGGACTCCCTGAATTATTAATATGGAAAGAGATCATTTTAGGACCTTAATGTGAAGCTTTGTATCTGTGAAATTGATTAAGGTGGTAAAGTGAAATATGCCCTCTATTTGGATATGCCTCTCTTATTGTCCTTATATGTTTGTTTCATTTTAAGGAAGTCCAATAGAGTTTTAGGAAAAATAATGATCATAATAATATTGATATAAGACGGGGAGGAAAGATACATAGGCATGTATAGAAATATCATAATGACTAGACGTTATACATGGTTATGTCTATTGAAGAGGAAATATGAATACTGAAGGATTTTTGTTTTCTCCTCTTTTTATCTATTATATCGTCTTACTTCTTCTTTTTTTTTTTTTTTTCCCTGTCAATGACAATTTACAAATTTTTATAACATTTTTTAATTTGGCGAAACTGTGCCGGCACAGCCACATAATTCATTCACAGGAATCTGAAAAAACAAGTACTATTTGCCACTACGGCAGAAGGACCTGTAGTTCTTAATGGAGCACAGGTGCAGTGACGTTATTGCAATATTATTATTATTATTGTTATTAACCGAACGCCCATAGGGTACGAACCTGAGGCTGAAGGAATAGTCTGCAGAAGTCTAAGCTTTGTACCTGTAATCCACTTATTACAGTTTCATTGCAAAACAATAGGTGGAGTTAAGCCTGGTACATACTGTACATACCGAAATTCGGCAGGTTAAGCAGGAACTTTTGGTATGTGTGTACTCCTCTCTGTTCAACAGGAAGTGGTCCAGCAACCATCTTCTCTCACACGTTCATTCACTGATCTGTGTATATTGATGAAGAGGGAGTCCCCTCTGTCAGAATACAATAGTGTAGCAGGGGAGATCCCTCCATCCACATCGCTTGTGTAGATGTCATTTTTTTTATTTTTTCATTTTTTGTTCAACCCGGGGACTTGATAAAAGTGAACTCTAGCTTTTTCTCATAATGACATTGCCAATCTGCTTAAAGCCCCGTACACACGATTGGATTTTCTGACAACAAAACCGTGGATTGTTTTCCAAAGGATGTTGGCTCAAACTTGTCTTGCATATACACGGTCACACAAATGTTGGCCCAAAATTCTGAACGTGAGAACGCTGTGACGTACAAGACGTACGACGAGCCGAGAAAAAGGAAGTTCAATAGCCAGTGCAGCTCCCTCTGCTTGATTCTGAGCATACGTGAACTTTTGTGTGACGGATTTGTGTACACAACAAGTTTTGTTGGCGAAAAATTTGTGAACCTGCTCTCAAACATTTGTGGCTGTAAATTCCGACAGCAAATGTTCGGTGAAGCATACACACGGTCGGACCTTCCGACGACAAGCTCACATCCAACATTTGTTGTCAGAAAATCCGTTCGTGTGTATGGGGCATAACAGTGGCGGCCCATCCATTAGGGGCGCCAGATCGCCAGCCCCCCTCTCTCTACTCCACCCCCCTATATGTAATAAGTAGATTCATGCATAGCCACGGCCGCCGTGGCCACCCCCTATTCATGCCTCTAGCCATTTTCAGGGCACCGGGTGCACGAATTACAGCGGCTGGGATTTTTTTAAGCATCTGATTAGAGTCAGAGGCTCTACTAGGCTTCAAAATAGGGTGGGCTTGGGTCACAGAGTATGCGCTCCGATCCAACCCAGGTGTGTTACAACAGCGAATGAATATACTGTTTGCCGCCCCTCCCGAAAAAAAAATTCCACTGCTGCTTAATAAACTATTCCCTGAAAAAGACTTGACAATAACGCTACATGTAAAATAGTTTAGTCATTCCTGCAACATTGCCAATATCATATATAAGCAGGTCTTCGAACATAATAAAGGATATAGCTATAACACCAGTGTATAAATATGGTTATTTACAATGACAATAAAATACATAACAATTTCAAAATATTAAAAATAATTTAAAATAGTAGCTACTAGCTAACATCTTTATTTTTAAGCAAGAAGACAGAGATCAGCTTCATACACATTAATTCTCTCTCTTCAGCTACTAATCTTAGTTAGCATTTTGTTAATAGCTTGTTTGACATGAGTCGTAGAACTTCTTCTTCTAGTCTTTCCTTGAACCATTTTGCGACGTTTTATTTCTCGGCATAGTTCATAAAAAGCATCAGTGATGTTTCCTTCACCGGTACATGCAGAGCATTCGTAAAAAGCGCAGGACAGCTCTGCAGCCAGTCTCTCTCCTTCTTCTGTACTTACTTGCCGTGAATGCGTCAGGTCTGCTTTATTTCCTACTAGAATAAAAGTAACATTCTTGGGTTTTTTTACTTCATCTAACAAGTTCTTAAAGTACATGGCATCTTCAAAACTTCCTCTGTCAGTAATGTCATAAACAATAACAAAACCTTCGCCCCAGCGTATGTGGCCATCTCTTTGCAAAGGGTCTTCCTGAGACAAGACAAAGTGAGAAACAGAAGATTATACACACTGCAAATGAAATAAAATAAAATAACTTATTCAAAATTACTTGAATAAAAAACAGAGAGAAAACATTATGTCACCAATTTCATTCAAACTAGAATTTGTAGAATATAAGTTATAGAAAAATATGAGTTTGGCTGAAGAAGACAGCACTACATCCCTTAGTAAACTCAAAACATTATGCCATGCAGGATGGGACTTTAGAGGTGCTGGAAACCCCCCTCTCAGAAAAAAAGTTAATGAATAATTGAAGTAAAAAAGTATTTTTACATAAATAGTAAAAAAGACACGAGACATAATAGGGGTCTATCCCCTTAAAAACATGAATAATTGTTTCTAAACATAATATTGAAACCATAACAAACACCCCTGAAGGTAAAGTTTTCATGTAATGAGTGGAGTAATCTATTATCTGAGGTGTTGCACCCGTGTTTTGCGGACACATTTAGGAGATACATGTGAGTAGACTGTTATGTATTCTATGGGCAATGCATATGGGTTGGACCTTTTCCTTACTGAAATGCATTGTCAGGCTGTATAGGACTGAGGAGATAGACAAATGTATGTTTTGTGTTCTGTGTCATTTTGTTTTTTATTAGCACACATTTTGGGCTTCTGACCAGACAAGTCTATGCTTCCTAGCATCTGCTCCCTGTTTTCTGGGGTTGGTGTCTGCAGCCTGGAGGTAGGGCCGGCCTTGACCTTGCCCATTTGTCTGCATCTGCACACTTTTCAGCATCCCTGACTGGTGTCGGAGTGGGGGGTACATGCGTCTCTCCTGACATCGCTAAACACAAATGCTCATCGTTTATTAATTGTATATTATGTACAGTATCTCACAAAAGTAAGTACACCCCTCACATTTTTGTAAATATTTTATTATATCTTTTCATGTGACAACACTAAAGAAATTACACTTTGCTACAATATAAAGTAGTGAGTGTACAGCTTGTATAACAGTGTACATTTGATGTCCCCTCAAAAACTCAACACACAGCCATTAATGTCTAAACCGCTGACAACAAAAGTGAGTAAACCCCTAAGTGAAAATGTCCAAAGTGGGCCAAGTGTCAATATTTTGTGTGGCCACCATTATTTTCCAGCACTGCCTTAACCCTCTTGGGCATGGAGTTCACCAGAGCTTCACAGGTTGCCACTTAAGTCCTCTTCCACTCCTCCGTGATATCACGGAGCTGGTGAATGTTAGAGACCTTGCGCTCCTCCACCTTCCGTTTGAGGATGCCCCACAGATGCTCAATAGGGTTTAGGTCTGGAGACATGCTTGATGGAGTCCATCATCTTTACCCTCAGCTTCTTTAGCAAGGCAGTGGTTATCTTGGAGGTGTGTTTGGGGTCGTTATCATGTTGGAATACTGCCCTGCGGCCCAGTCTCCAAAGGGAGGGGATCATGCTCTGCTTCTGTATGTCACAGTACATGTTGGCATTCATGGTTCCCTCAATGAACTGTAGCTCCCCAGTGTTGTCAGCACTCATGCAGCCCCAGACCATGACACTCCCACCACCATGCTTGACTGTAGGCAAGACACATTTGTCTTTGTACTCCTCACCGGGTTGCCACCACACACACTTGACACCATCTGAAACAAATACGTTTATCTTGGTCTCATCAGACCATAGGACATGGTTCCAGTAATCCATGTCCTTAGTCTGCTTGTCTTCAGCAAACTGCAGGCTTACTTGTACATCATCTTTAGAAAAGGCTTCCTTCTGGGACGACAGCCATGCAGACCAATTTGATGCAGTGCGCGGAGTATGGTCTGAGCACTGACAGGCTGACCCACCCCTTCAACCTCTGCAGCAATGCTGGCAGCAGTCAAACGTCTATTTCCCAAAGACAACCTCTGGATATGATGCGGAGCATGTACACTCAACTTCTTTGGTCGACCATGGCAAGGCCTGTTCTGAGTGGAACCTGTCCTGGTAAACCGCTGTATGGTCTTGGCCATGATACTGCAGCTCAGTTTCAGGGTCCTGGCAATCTTCTTATAGCCTAAGCCATCTTTATGTAGAGTAACAATTCTTTTTTTCAGATCCTCAGAGAGTTCTTTGCCATGAGGTGCCATGTCGAACTTCCAGTGACCAGTATGAAAGAGTGAGAGCGATAACACCAAATTTAACAGACCTGCTCCCATTCACACCTGAGACCTTGTAACACTAACGAGTCACATGACACCGGGGAGGGAAAATGGCTTATTGGGCCCAATTTGGACATTTTTACTTAGGGGTGTACTCACTTTTGTTGTCAGCGGTTAAGACATTAATGGCTGTGGGTTGAGTTATTTTGAGGAGACAGCACATTTACACTGTTATACAAGCTGAACACTCACTACTTTACATTGTAGAAAAGTATAATTTCTTCAGTGTTATCACATAAAAAGATATAATAAAATATTTACAAAAATGTGAGGGGTGTACTCACTTTTGTGAGATACTGTATATGTAGCGGTGCCCCCATGGGGTCGCTGTGTATTCTAGCTCCACACATCACCCTGCTTGGTCAGACATCCATTTCAGGCACACTTTCTCCAGTCAATGAACAGTCTCTTGCTTGTTTTTGTTGTTTTTATTAGGGGATTAAACTTGGATGGGGAAAAGGGACATAAGATGTCGAAATGATTAATCTTTCTTAGTTGAAATAAAGGTAGTTGAATCTAAATTGACAGTTTCTCCTACTTCACATCTCCTCCAGCACACTACTTGAGATCACTTGCTTTTCTCTACTGTCCTATTCTAGATTCCTGTCACCGTTAGCACATGGCTAGACCTCACTCTGAAAAATTCCTAACATTTTCCTAGTAGCCATTTGCAGGCGGGGGTCTGCAGTCCCCTTAGTTGTAGCAACCATTTTAGATGAAAAGAATAGTTGTGCTAACTGATACTTGGTGGTGGACTACTGATCCCAGAAAGTTCGGTGCAAATCCTGCCAACCCTCCTGGCTGCAGCAACTTGCCTTCACAACACCACAGTCTCTCCCTCTGGCTTCACATCCAAATCCTGGCACGTCTCTCCCAGAGCTTTTCACTGTGATTCTCACTCACCGACCCCAGCATGGATCCCTCCTGAATGACTTGCCTGGCAGTGCTCCCCACTGTCCTCCTCCTGCTCCTGTTCCAGAACACCTCTCAATGACCATGTAGAGAGAGGCTCCCTCCCAGCTCCCGAGCTCCAGGCCTGAGTTCACCCCTCCAGAAAGGGGGTTCCCTCAAAGGCAACAACAGTCTAACATGCCATCATTCAGTTCTTCCACCCGACAACTCCTCCCAACAGGCTGACCATGGGTATATATAGGAGGCCTGCCCCCTGCCAATCCTAGTTGGGGATTGGTCAGGGCTCATAAATAGACCCCATGTCACTCCAGCCCTCTACCCTGCCTCTTTCCCAGAACCTTCTGGAAACAGAGGAGGCGCCAGAGAGATTAAGTACATGTCAGTCACCTGCTGCTACATTAAACCACTCCCCTGCCCCCAGATCAAAAACAAACAGGCCTAGCTCACAGCTAGGCCTGTCTAGATTTACCTGCACTGGCAGTACACAAAAAACACTACTCTAGCAACCTACCTACCTAAAGTAGAGGGTGCTACATATATATTTTTGCTTTTTCAGTTGTTTCAAACCACACATATCCCCTGAACCCTTTGAAGAAGCCAATACAGGCAAAACGCGTCAGCACGGGAGGAGTTATCATTCCCTGCTCTAACTTATATTAGATCTATAGTTTAATACTACTATTTGTCATATATATATATAATACTACATGTGAGAAGACAACTCTACCTTCTGGGGTGTTTGTTATGGTTTCGAAATTATGTACAGGGATAATTAGTCATGATTTTAAGGGTATAGACTCCTAGTTTGTCTCCTGTCTTTTTTACTATTTTTGTAATAAATATTTTTTACCTTCAATTATGCATTGACCTTTTTTTCTGAGAGGGGGTTTCCAGCACGTCTAAAGTCCCATCCTACATGATATAATGTTTTCAGAATTTGAAGAATGTTTACATATGCCTAAATCAAAAAAGCAAGTTTTCATTACCTTACATCATTTTGCTTTTTTACATTTTTAATTGAATATAGATTTTATAGTTCACTAAATTACAGCATTGATCAAATAAAGTTCCTGCACACTCATTGTTTAATAGATTTTTAAGATACTTTAACCATTAAAGCCAAAGTGAACCTGTAGTTTGTCCTTGCAGGGCAATACTATTGGTTGACTTTAACCTCTTTGCTCCCCAGCAGCGCACTCACCCTTCCTTTATTCACCTCCACTAGGTGCTCTGCATTGATCAATTTGAGAGCAGGGCATTTAGCCTAAATTAAAACAGTATCATTGAGGGTGGACAGTATCAGTGACCTGTCACAGGCGTACAGTCTGAAATGGTAATTTATTTTTGTCAATGAATTGCTTTATAAAAGGTGAGTGAGTTTGAGATGGAGGAACTTGACTGGCCTGCACAGAGTCTTACCTCAACCCAATAGAACACCTTTGGGATAAATTAGAGCGGAGACTGCGAGCCAGACCTTCTTGTCCACATCAGTGCCCAACCTCACAAATGCGCTTCTGGAAGAATGGTCAAACATTCCCATAGTTAACAACAAGAGCTGACAGTGCTCAGGGGCTGGGGTGATTGATATTGACCAGTGATGGCAATGGCCCGCAAAGTACATCTAATATGCTAGTTGACAGTTTATTCACAAATAAGGTTAGAACAGTATATATGCCTTTGAGCATTGATTGTAACGCTACCGCTCTGACTGGAGGCTGGCTATGGCACTGATGGATCCCTGTGTCCTGGATGGAAGACTCCAGGGTTGGGAGCCGGTCAATGGAACCTCGAGTTGTGCAGAACAGGCAAAGAATCCAAGCTGGACCCGCCGGTGTGTGTGGATGGTGTCACTTTAGCTCTGGGCGCAAGCACAGTACTCTGAGGGGAGGGCTGCCGCCATCCATCCAGGATACAGTGACCCATCAGTGCCCCAGCCAGCCTCCAGTCAGCGCGGTAACGTTAAAATCAATGCTCAATAGCATATATACTGTTCTAACTTTATTTGTGAATAAACTGTCAACTAGCATATTAGATGTAATTTGTGGCTCATTGCCATCATTAGTCAATATCGATCACCCCAGCCCCTGAGCACTGACTTGCTGTTAACATTCTCTCCAGCATTCAATCCGTTGCTATATGACAGCAGCACAGTTTAGCTGAATGTACACAAATCCAGCATAAGGTGGTTAGGGCCTGGAACTCAGGTTTAAACATTCCCATAGACACACTCCTAAACCTTGTGGACAGCCTTCCCAGAAGAGTTGAAGCTGTTATAGCTGAAAAAGCTGGGCCAACTTAATAGTGAACCCTATGGACTAAGACTGGGATGCCATTAAAGTTCATGGCAGGTGTCCCAATACTTTTGGTAATATAGTGTATGTTTTATAATTTTGTCTTGGTATAAGCTGTAAAGGACTGTGTCAGCAGGCTTTTGTTCAATTTACAGTAGATGGGTTTTGCATTGTCATACAAGTCTATGTAAGGGTGGTTTCATACTGCGGTTTTCATGCAAGTCAGCTGCACTCTCCCATAGATTTCTAAGAGGCTATAGAGGGCGGGGTTTTATCTACATCCACTTTTTTCAAAGAGAGTGACCGCAATTCCTACATACCATTAGAGAGTTGCCATTATAGACCCTGGCTAAAATCAATACCCAAAAGCCAATACATGAGGGTACGTAGGAATTGCTCTGACCCTGACAAGTTTATATCACAAAGTAATATTCTTACAGAGAGGTTCCTTGAAAAAGGATATACCAGTGATAGTCTGTTGCCTGTCTTAAAGGATGTACAAGAAATGGATAGGGAGCTCCTCCTGAGAGACAAACCCAAGTCAAGTGGGTCGGGTCATAATTTAGGAGTACCCTTCATTACCACTTTCTCCCTCCAACACAAGGAAGTAAAACAACTGGTTTCTAGGCATTGGCATATAGTTACCAATGACAGATTTCTGAAGGAAGTTTTACCGAAAAAACCACAAATTGTTTTTAGGGGGGCTCCTTCGTTTAGGAATAGACTGGCCCCCAACATATTGGATCCACCAAGGAATAGGACCACCTTTTTTGATCAACTTACTGGGTTCTACAAATGTAATAAATGTCGAGTGTGCTCCTTTAATTCTTGTAGGAATAGGAGGACTCAGTCGTTTGTTTCCACTAGAACAGGCCATACTCATCCTATTACTCCATTCATCACCTGTTCCACTTCGGGGGTAGTCTACATGTTGCAATGCCCATGTGGCTTGCAATATGTGGGGCGGACTAAGCGGCCCCTCCAAGTAAGGCTCAATGAGCACATTACGAATATTCTTACAGGCTTCAAGAACCACTCTGTTTCCAAGCACTATCGTTTAGCACACGATAGAGATCCCTCTAACACCCTCTTTTTGGGGATTGACCGTTATAAACCTCATTGGCGAGGGAGTTCCATGGTGCGAGAGATTTCCAAATTGGAAATGACTTGGATCCACAGGATCAAAAGTTATACGCCCCATGGATTGAACATAGATGTGGATGTCAATGCCTTTATTGATAACTCCTGATTTTTTGGTGCATAATGTTTATGCTAAGACTAACAGAATTTAATATGAGACTATGATATCCAGGTTTGGGGTTTATATATATTTTTTATGATGTCATTCTCTTTATTGAATATGTGACATTTTTATTTTTTGTGAGGTCACTCTCCTAACAGAACATGGGATATAGTTTCATTATTATCTTTTAATTAACTATTTTTGCATCACTTCCTCAGTTTAGTGATCATTTTTGGGGACACATAGGTGGGCTATGAAGTTTAATTCCATACTGTTTTTATTTGTATCTGCCTCCTCTTTTTTCTTTTTCATCACGATTAGCCCTTAAGGGTATGTGAGCGGTCTTTTGCCTATAGTCTCCAGGGGGTCTAACGGCTCTGCTGGTGTAGTACTCATTGAGGAAGTGATTCAATTTCCATTCCTATTTTGAGTTATGTCCATTATGTGTAGTTATTTGTTTTCTGTCATATTTAATTCAAAATGTGATATTTTTGATATTTTTATTTTAAACTTTTTCTAATAAATTTTTTAGATTTTTTATATTTATTATTCAAATGTTTATATTCATCAGCAATGGTGAACCTGAATATTTGCAGATTGTTATTCAATGAGGTTCTTTCTCTACAATGTACAATGGCAATGCTGTATATGTCTTATTTGTTATGATTGAGGTTTAATGAGGTTCTCTCTCTACAATGTACAAAGACAATGTTGTATATGTCTTATTTGTTATGATTCTAGCTATGTGACTTTCTTCCGAGATTGTATGGATGCGAGTCGGGTGTTTTAGTGTACACTGTCTGGCTCCTTCCCTTACTCTCCCTTGGAATACATACTGTTGATGCCCTCATCCAAGATGGCGCTCTAAGATTCCCATTGCGGGACTCAGGGCGAGGCTTGGTGTGAGCATAAATAGTGGTGGCTTAGCACGCTGCCCGTTCCCCATTGAGAACGTCAACGTATGACGAAACGTGTCTGGGAGGGACGTGCTGACGTCACCACGTCGCCCTGTTGAGGACGGGAGCTTTGCTTTAGTGCCGGCCGGCTACGCATGTTATCGTTTTATTTATTGTAAGTGTTATTCTTTTTAATAAAGCCCTGGTTTTATACAGTATCCCGCTATTGGCCATTTCTTCTATTTGATTTGCACTGCCGAGCTTGAGTCGGGATTTTCAAGACGTACCCACGCTGTTCCTGCCGGGACATTGGTCTGTGTATGAGTCAGTCTGCCTACCCATATCTGTCATCTGGTAAGCAGGACTTTCACCAGGCACGCTGGATTACTTACCTTGTATCACTTCTTATGGTGTGTGGATTTCAGCCCTAATAACCTGCATATTTTAGTTAGACATCTTGTAAGCAGATTCTATAAGTCACTTGTTGCACCCAGAGGGATTCCCTTCTATACTGCTTTACTTGGTGTCGGTTATATGCTCACAAGCCTTTAAGTATCTGGTAAGCGGATTATTTGTAAGGCTCTATATAATTTATTTAGTGATTTTCACTTATTGCATGATTGCATGGCACTCACTTACTTATCCCATTTGTGTTGGGACACTGGATGTGGTTTATGATTATATATGATTTTTTGTCTGGTGTTGTGCTGCATTTTTTTCCTTTTTCTTTTTTCTTTTTGATATTGGTTGTGTTTTCAGTATTACGCTATGTTTTTCTCATATATTTTTGGATAATCCTTGACGGATCTGCCTCTACGGCTCGAGTGTGACTTTTCTATCCCATTGTGATCGATTTTCTAAGGCCCCGGCTGGATTTTAAGCCACTCGCTCATTTTGGCTTACTTCTGGTAAGCGCGCTTCCTTCTAAATATGTTCACCTGATTATTCACCTACAGGATTTGAATTTTGAGGAATTCCACGTCACTTACCCATGATTTATGACTGTTGGACTTTATACATAGGATTAATAGGTCTATAGCGCGTTTTTTTCTTTCTTTATTTTGTTTTGGTGTGCCTCACTTATAACCGCAGCTTTTACACAGATAATTTTTTTCCCTTAGCGCAGTTTTTTATTTCTATTAGATTTCTAAGAGGCCCTCTGGTTTTGGTGCGGTTTTCAAAACTGCACCAAAACCGATGGACGTCATAGAAGTTAATGGGTAAGCTCAGTTAACCTGCATGAAAACTGCGGGTTAGCTGCACTTTGCCCAAAGCGCAATGGGACCACACCAGGCAGTGTGAAGCTTTTGACGCAATATGGAATTACCTGTAAAGAAAAAGCCTTGAAACCTGACAAATTTCACCTAACTGACATTAGCAGATAAACGCCTCCGCTAACACAAGAGCTTTGATTAGAAGCAGGATGTAAAATAATATGTGCCTTTTCATTGAGAGATCTCACTAAATCTTCCCAAGGACACCTGTTCCTGACAAAGCGTTCAATAGAAACCACTGAATGGAGCGTGGGAGGGCTGACATTGCTTATAACAAGAAATCATTACTGCAAAATGTTTTCTGGTTACAAGGGAAACATGCATTTCACTTTGACAGGAAGTCCCAAATTTGCCTTAATTTAGGCATGTGCGCAACAGCATGAGGCAGCCCATTCACTGTCCTACACATAACAATGTGCCAAAGTAGCTAATGCATCTTTTTGTTTGGCAGTGAGCCTCATGCATATTTGTAATGCACATTTTGGCATGTTTTACTGCTAGCTGTGATTGGGGCAGTGGCGGCCCATCCATTAGGGGTACGCGGTTGCCGCCCCCCCCCCCACCCCTTTTTGTAAGCATGTGGTTAGAGCCAGAGGCTCTAAAAGGCTTAAAAAAAAGCGTGGGCTCGGGGTGCAGAGCACTGCGACCGAAGCCCACCCAGTTGTGTGACAATAGCAATGAATATTCGCTCCCCCGATTGGCCGAAATGAGATCCGATCAGATTGGCCACCAGGAGGAGGAAGGAGGAGACGTTGGGGAACCAAGATAGCAGTCACCCGCAGCCTAGAGAGAAGCTGCCGTGGCAGCGGTTGGATTGTTTGCCCCCCCCCAAAAAAAAACACCTGCCGCTACTGGATTGGGGTGTCATTCAAAACTAACTGGTGCAATTTGGCACGAGTTTTTGGAAATGTGGGCAAAAGTGCACTTTTCTGTGCGTGTTCCTGGAATGCAAAGGTGTGAATAGGGTCCCAGATCAAAGCAATCAAAATCCCTGAAGCAAATCAAATCTGGGATATGGATTAACAAAAACCACTGCATAGTCGTTAGGAGAGTTGGAATATGTACAGTATGAATACCTCCCAACTTTTTGATATGGGAACAAGGGACACCTATTAGCAAAAGTATGTAGGCATAGGACACACCCCCTGCCACACCCCTTAAAGGAGAATTGCAAAAAAAGGATTAGTTAGCCCACAAGTGCTTTATTTTTACCCACTACTATTCCATTATATTGGCTTTTGAAATTTAAAATGCAGCAATTGGATGAAAGGTTTAGCACTGGGAAACACTTCTTAAAAGATAAAAAGTACATTTTATACATAGCTAAATAGATCAGATCAAAATGAGGGACAAATGTGGAAGTGAGAGGGAAAGAGGGACTTTGTTCCAAATCAGGGACAGTCCCTCGAAATCAGGGACAGTTGGTAGCTATGCAGTGTGTTATAGCTGTAAGGTAACACAAGGGGCCTGATAAACAATCAGCTGTGCAACATTAACACATGCATGTTAAGAAGCCACCATGCAGGCATCTAAGAGGGCTTCTTTCTAGAGGGGAAGGGAGAAGTGCTACCCTACAGGAGGTTGATTTTGCGTCCGCCGGACAGTCAAGGCCATTGGGGGACTGTGGCAAACTCAGAGCTAAAATCAGTATAAGATAAAGCATACCTCCTAACTGTTCCTGATTTCGAAGGACTGTCCCTAATTTTGATTTTGTCCCTCTGTCCCTCATTCCTCCTCATATGTCCCTCATTTTGGTCTGTTCTATATAAATGTATATAAAATGAACTTTTATCTATCAAAAAGTGTTATCCAAAGCTAAACCTTTCATCTGATTTCTAAATTGCTGCATTTGTAAATTCCAAAAGCCAATATAAAGGAATAGTAGTGGTAAAAAAGCACTTGTGGGTTTAACCAATCTAATTTTTTTGTACAATTCTCCTTTAAGGGGGCGTGGAAAGGGGTGTGTCCTATGCCTGCATACTTTTGCTGATAGGTGTCTCTCATTCCCATCTCAGAAAGTTGGGAGGTATGGATAAAGTAGTTTTTTTATCTGCCAAAAGATTTGTATTTTAGTGCATTCCAGTTCTGAGATTTACTCAGCTCTGACACACAGCACAGTCCTGTCTGACAGAGCAGGAGATCTGATTTTTATCTGCTGCAGTGACTGGCCAGTAAAAGAAAGAACAGACTGATGAGCTCAAAAGGACAATACCAGGTCATATGGTACCTATACTGATTGCATTTAAAAATACATTTGACAATGTATTAATAACTATAGAGCTGCATTCATTTTTGTCTTATACATCTGCCTGGAGTACAGCTTTAACTCAATAAACAATGTTTACCTGACCCGCAGTATCAAGTATTTCCATAGTAACAATTTCATCCTCCATTGTTGTCTGATGCCGATATGTTGATTCTTAAGACATGGGAGAGAGAAGAGACAAAGGCCATCTATGATTATGCTGCATGATATTGATTATCTCACTTGACGGTTTAATTACTTTTTTTGCGGAACTAAAGCTACCAATTTAAAGCGGAACTAAAGACTCCATTAAAAAAACTGCAAGCGGGCAGGCTCTTTATTGCAGAAGAAACTTGCAAAGTCTCTTCTGCAATGAAATATACCTACTTGCTTGCTCACAGGTCCTTAGAATGTACTCTGAACCGCGCATGTGCTGCTCAGTTTATATTCCAGAATAAATCCTGTGTGCCGGGTGCCGGGTTGACTCAGCTCCTGCGCATGAGAAGTAAAGTCATCTCGTGTGGGCCAATAAAGTCGCAGCCTGGCACCCGGAAGAGGCCAGGTAGAAGATCCCTGCACTGTTGAGGGACCTTGAACTGTTCAAGGAGAGGTAAGTATTGTGGGTTTTAGTTCCGCTTTAGCTGTTTCCTAAAACAGTTAAATTCAAGGAATGCCTTGAATGATAAATGTTATTGTTACTAGTGTACTTATGTAGGTTGTCAAGCCATCAAATGGCTGGTGTGATAGTTGACTACATGTGCAGTACCATGGCAACTGCAGATCATATTGGAGTTAAAATAGCAGCTTATTTGGCTTTAAAGGATAGGAGAGCTTTGTTCACCTTTAATGAAGGTAATATAAACTGTGAGAATGCTGGAAAAAGACATCTGTACAATTAAGAATATTTAAAGCTGAAACACGGTTAAATGTTTAAAACCCCTGTTAGTTTTTTGTCATCTGTGTACCATTGGGGAGATATTGCTTCATTTGCTGGCCAGTACGCACAACAGGAAGTGAGAGGAAATCTCCCATACTGAGAAAAAAAAAACCCTGTCAGATAGCTGCCAAAAGAACAAGTATCACTGCTATTATTATTACTGTTCTGATTTTTACTCAAAATAGATCCCTCACTTTTTCTCCCAATGTCAATTGGCAAATTGATTCGGAAATTCATAGAGGAGTCAGCAACAAGATAGAGCTGGATCAAATGAGAAGTCAGTTACATTGTAGATCTGGATCCACTGAGGGGGTCAGCCACATTGTAGAGATGGATCCACTGAGGAATCAGCCACGTTGTGCAGCTGGATCCACTGAGGAGTCAGCCATCCAGTTGCTGAAGAATCAGCAACATTGTAGAACTGGATCGACTGAGGAGTCAACTACATTAAAGAACAGGATCCACTAAGGAGTCAGCAACATCGTAGAGCCAGATTTAATGAGGAGTCAGCAATATTTCAAATCTTGATCCACTGAGGAGTGGGCAACATTGTAGATCTGGATCCTCTAAGGAGTCAGCAATATTGTAGAGCTGGATCGACTGAGGAGTCAATAACACTGAAGAGCTACATCCACTGAGGAGTCAGACACATTGTAGGGCTGGATCCACTCAGAGGTCAGCCATGTTGTACAGCTGGATCCAATGAGGGGTCAGCCACGTTTTGGACCCAGATCTATCAATACAACTTTATTCCTATCACCTGGAGCAGCGTTACTCTTCTTGGATCAGAAACATTTACTACCTATATTTAAAGTAGAGCTCCAGCCATAACTATTCTTTCCATTTTATTTTAACTTTTGATAAGTAGGAAAGGCTTAGAACATCTGTCAGTTTTTTTTCCTCCTTGGGGAGATTTGCTCTCATTTCTTGTATGTTACAATGGTTTTAATAGGACAGGAAGTAAGGGAAAATCTCTCCAGAGGGAACACAGACCAAAATAAAAAAAACTGTTGGAGGTTCTGGCCTTCTCTGGAAGTTTTTTTTTTTTGCTGTTAAGTCCCTGTTACAGAGATCTCCCTTTACTTACTCTTCCTGTAATAGGACAGGAAATGTGGGGTTTTCTCCCCAATCAAGTCACAGACAGCAAGAAACGCTAGACAAAGTTTCAGAACCTTACCAGTTTTGTCCAAATCAAAACTAAGATATTGGCTAAAATTTAAAATGTTTTTTTTTTCAAGCTTGTAAATTCTCCTTTAATAATATACTTCTAAATGCCTATGTGTCCATGGACACATAAGCTAACATAGAAGTGTGTTTACAGGCAAAAAGTCAAATGCCTGTACAAGTAATGTTTAAAGAAAATGTAAAGGCAGAAGATTTTTTTATCATAATGCATTCTATGCATTAGGATAAAAAACCTTCTGTGTGTAGCAGCTGCCCCAACATCCCCTAATTACCTACTTGAGCCCCTTCCCTCTCCAGCGATGTCCAAGATCCCCTCAGCCATCCAGGCCACTCCTCCTGATTGGCTGAGACAGAGCAGTGGTGCCATTGGCTCCCGCAGCTGTCAATCAAAGTCAGTCAGCCAATCAGGGAGGAGAGGGGATGGGGCCAGATCAGGGCTCCATGTCTGAATGGATACATGGAGCTCCGACTGGGCTTGGGTGCCCCCTGTAGCAAGCTGCTGGCTGAGAGGGCACTCAAAGGAGAAACTGACTAGAAACAGCGAAAAGGGACCTGAGAAGAGGAGGATCCGGGCTGCTCTGTGCAAAACCAACTGCACAGAGGAGGTAAGTATAATATGTTTGCTATTTAAAAAATAAAAATAAAAAATGAGCCTTTACAATCACTTTAAGCCCAGTTTGTAAGAGCCCTTAAAGAGAAATCTGAGTGTGTGTACCTGATCTGGAGAGACAAGCCTGTTCACCTTGTTGTAGCCTGCAGATCCTAGCTTCTCCCTTACATTCCGTTACATTGGTCCAGCTTGGACCTGTGTAAGTATGCATATTCCGTGTCTGTGAGATCCTTCTGGAAGCAGAGCATCATTGTAGTAGTCATTACTACTACAGTGACCGCCGCTATCTTCCAGGTCCAAGGCCGAGTGGCTTTCCTGCTGCACAGTGAACACTGGTGATCACTTGCTCAGCAAAGGTGCCATTCATAGCACACCTAATGTTTTTCATAATAAATGCAAAGCATTCTCTGATTATATGAGGTGAAAATCATAAAGTTACAGCCCCCCTCTCCATCTTGTTCAAATGGAGAGCCAGAAGATAGTGCCAATCACTGCAGTAGCGGTAAATATTATAGTGATTATCCGCTTCAATGTGAATCCCATAAGCATATCATGTGCATACCATGTTGGACCAATGTAACTGCAAAAAAAAAGCCATACCCGAAATTCAGGTTTAGGACAAAAGCCAGGAGCTACAGATTACAAGGGGAGTACACTCATCTTTTCAGATGAGGTATTAGCTCCTTTTTTATTTTTTGTACAGGCCGTAGAAACAGCTAAATTGCAGTTACCCTTTAATTAAGCTGGTGCAAAACCATAGTGAAATGTGTGCTAAAGCTGGTCTAAAACATTTCTTATTGCCAGTCAGTAACACTACTAAAATTCTGCACCTCATGGTGCCTTTAAGTACTCCTTTTTGCCCCTGTGGAGCCCCAATGGATCCTAGGCCAAGGCTACATGGGAGCACTGTCATTCAGCAAGCCAGATACCAAGCCTCTGTTATTGAAGATTAAGCATTGGACAGCTGAATGAAGGAAAGAGGACACCACTGGGGCTTCATTTCAATACATTTGTAAGTGGAGGCCCTGTGTACATCTTGGGAATTCCATAGAAACTGAAATGTGAATTTAAAGCTAGCATAGGTACTTACAGTCACCACAAGGTGCAACACATCAGCACTGTAGAAACACTTTGGTCCATGCCAGGTTAAGTTAAATGTGCACACAATTTAAATATACATTGAAGTGGCACTGAAGATTTTGTAGTAGTTTACAGTTCATACTTGCCCATCTGCAGAAAGTCAGGAACTTACCTAAAGTGGGATCATACTCCCAGATGAATCTCTTGGTTAAGAACCTCACAACAAGAGCTGGAAAGACAAAATACTTAATACAGATGGTTCTTAAAAGTAATGTGGAATTTAGAAGGACAAGAATTTTTTTTGACATGTCAGCACTATGCTTATTGGATATTGATTAGCAAACAGATACAGACCACGTCAGGTGATCCTTATTTGACAGTATATAGGAGGTCATAGATAGTCAGTTTCCTATTACTGATACCCACCACCATAGTATTAACCTCCTTAAACAGGGTATACATATTTCGTTTTTTTTTTTTTTCTGTTCAACCAATGGCTGCGAGCGCTGATTAAATGATGATTTCCAGCATGACCATTTCACAGAAGCAGGTTGCTACCTCTGAAAACAACCTCTAGTTGTATTACCCGATTACACTTAGGGCAGGTACACACTGCTGTGACTTGTTATGCAACAAAGTTGCACCCAGTTAACTGCAATGGAACTGTTCTAATTGGTGAGATTCAAGTTGTTCTGGCTTAGAAAAAGGTTCCTGCTAGTTTGGGAGGACTAGTTTGGGAGGACTTCATCAGGACTAGCGTTGACTTCTGTTACAGTCGTATGCAAGCTGAGATGAAGTCGCACAGGGATGTTGGCTTCAAAGTTACACGACTTTGAAGCTTCGCTGATGTGAACTGACCCATATGCCCCGTACAAACGATCAGATTTTGCGACAACAAAACCGTGGATTTTTTTCCGAAGGATGTTGGCTCAAACTTGTCTTGCATACACACGGTCACACAAATGTTGTTGGAAATTCCAAACGTCAAGAACGCAGTGATGTACAACACGTACAACGGGACTATAAAAAGGAAGTTCAATAGCCAGTGCGGTCCCTTTTGTTTGATTCCGAGCATGCGTGGACTTTTGTGCGTCTGACTTGTGTACACACGATCGGACTTTCCTTTGTTGTCGGAAAATTTGAGAACCAGCTCTCAAACATTTGTGTGTGGAAATTATGATAGCAAATGTTCGATGGAGCACACACATAGTTGGACTTTCCGACAACAAGCTCACATCGAACATCTCCCGTCGGAATCTCCAATCGTGTGTACGTGGCATTAGACATAACTTTCTGTCACTGTCTCCACATGGCTGGATAGTACCCTTAGCTCTAGACCAGACCTGGGAAAATTGCGGCCCCAGAACCACATCTGGCCCTTTGGCTATCCCTGTCTGGCCCTTGATATCTCCACTGTTAGCATGCCTCTATGAGCCTGTCAGTTTCCTCACTGAGCAAGCTGACAGGCTCAAAGAGGCATGCTGACAGATGTCCATGCGGAAAGCTGCAAGAACTTGAGGAGCTTATAGGTACAGTGGTAAGGCTAAGTTCTGATGGGAGAGTATTGCCTAGATGTCCCGACTCTCTCCCGCCATTCAGGGGGACTTCATCCCCCTGATGAAGTCACGTGTCATGATGTAACACGTAGGGAGTGGCTAGATATACTTAACGAACCAGGAAGTGATGTAAGAGGTGTCTAATGCTGTCTACAACAAACTGTTTGCACCATTACTGCCGTTTTTTTACTGCTTTTAATGTAAGAGTCCATTTTGGCCTTTAATAAATTGAGTTTAGTTAAACGTTTTTAGGCTATGGGAGGCTTTTTCTTTATCCCCTTATAACATCTGACAACATTGGAACCATCATATAATCAGGAGCCTGGAAAGTCAGAGACACTGGTGGAAAACCTGTAGCCATGTCCAGCATTACCAGAAACCACAGTGTCCTTGTGGGATCAAGAGATGGAGATGTGATCTGTCCCAGGGAGATCGTTAAGGCGGTTTATATTCCTCATTGAGGTAATAGCACTGGGAGCATTAAGTTCACACAAAGATCACATATAGAAGAATCATTCATTACAAGAATTGTTTTTCACAAGATTTGTAGATCACAGGAATTTTGGCACATTGTTTGAAAAGGACTTTCTTTCACAGCAATTGACCGATGGTTATCATTATAATTTTTGTGCATTTTTTGATGGATTTTGTCACAGTAATAATTTCAGGGTATGTTATCCAATATAGGAAGTTGCGCTGATCACTATTACATTTATACCCATTTTATTGTGCACTGTGTACACTAATGCCGCGTACACACGGTCGGACTTTTCGGCTACAAAAGTCCGACGGACGCCGAGGGACCGAGTCCGGCGGACAACCTGATCGTGTGTGGGCTTCCCCGGACTTTCAGCGGACTTTTCCAGCCGCAAATCTGACGGACTTTAGATTTGGAACATGCTTCAAACCTTTACATCGTAACTCCGCCGGACCCAGAAATCCGCTCGTCTGTATGCTAGTCCGACGGACAAAAACCCAGCTATTGGCTACTGGCTATCAACTTCCTCATTTTAGTCTGGTGTACGTCATCACGTACGAATCCGTCTGACTTTTGTGTGATCGTGTGAAGGCAAGTCCGGTCGTTACAAAGTCTGTTGAAAGTCCGCCAAAAGTCTGTCAAAAGGCTGTCGGACTTTCGTAGCTGAAAAGTCAGACCATGTGTACGTGGCCTAAAGGTCTAGCAGCAATTTTCACATATATTCTATGCACTTATATTTGATTTTATTTGTTCACTTAGTGGCGCGAGGGATTACACTATTTTCATTTTGCAAATTTGTTTTTATGTTTGCAGGCTTTGGACTTTGGAATTAAAAGACTGAAGACTCTATCTTTCTTGATTCCTCTGCTATCTTCTTTGAAGGCCCATTTCATGTATTTTGTGTGTGTAAAAGACCTCCTGTTCTAGTGCAGTACTTCTGTCATTCGTTTACTTTGATGCATATGACAGATGTGAGATTTTGTCAGGTTTTACTTGATGTCTATATCCACACTGATAAAATGTGTCTGTTAGTCTCTGTATCCCTCCCATCTCTGTTTCCTGATCTGGTCAAACCCATCAAATGCAAATGTTCAGTTGAAAAACTTACGTTAAGACTGTCAGTTTGGAACAAGTGTCTTGCCATGTCTTCATTTGTCCAATGTTTCATATAATCCAGTGATACCGGACAGTCTCTCCTATGGGCGAATGATACCTTGGGCCCGAGCAGCCATTTTCCAACTCTTTCACCTTGTAAACCCAGTATCCCATAAGCTACGTTTCTTTGAGGAACTTCAGACTAAGAAACACATTCCCAAACACTTTTTTTCTCTCATCACCAAATGTAACACTACTTTTCCCCCATGTCACCCTCCTTAATCTCAGACAGGCCCACTAAATGTGAATCTTTTTGTGCTCAAGGCCCTTATCAACTATATTCAATATCCTCTATTTATAAAATCCTTCATGAAGAATCTTGAAGAATCCACTTTCTGTGGATCACCATTTGAATATGCGTTGGTGGACATATATTCTTTAACACCTTATTTCTTTAAATCAATGGGAAAACTCTAAATCCTCACATTGTGTGGTGCAGAGACTACTTATAAAGTCTTGATGTTTTGGCACAGAACACCCGAGATACTCAATGCCCATAACGCAATAACATCAGAGACCTGTTGAGACTGTGCCTCAAATCCAATTTTTTCTGGGCTTCTTCACTTGTTATTCTTTAGTTTTTGATATGCTCCTTCCATTGGGCCCTGTCTACTATTTACTAGGGTTACCTTTCTCTGATTTCACAAAGCACTAATCTTGCTGTTAAGAGAGCCATTCCTATGCAACTTAACTTGCAAAGTGCCCTTAGTCATTCAACCTCATTTTTAGCATGCCATAAGTGACAGCTTGATCAATTAGGCAGATTCTGACCAATTAATAACGTAGTCTAAAAAAGGAAATATTCAATGTGCACAAATGATAATCGCACAAAGAATGATTAAAAATAACTTGCAGAAATATGTGCTTTTTTTTATAAAATTATCATCATATAACCAAAGAACTTACCAGATTTACCAACTCCAGCTCTGCCAAACACTGCAATCTTCACTTCTGTACTCTTTGCCATTATCACGGTAAAATTATTGATCTTCTTTAATCGTTGATGCAACAGCTGAATTTGAAATTTCAAGCTGACTGTACCATTTTTGTTCTCCTTGAACAGGTTAAATCTACAACCTATAAAGACACAATTACGATAGTAGTAAATGCTGAACTATACTGTATGTGACAACATACTTGCAGGGTGAAAGGTCCTCCACATTGAGACATCATGGGTGCCTTCTCTGTATCCATCAGATACAAATCAGGAAAAAAAACAGTAGACAAACTGCAGCTTAGCCAGCTCAGACCATTGACACACTAATGCTAGGTAGTCAGTAGTAGACTACTACAGAAGCAGTCATTTGCAGGTTAAATGTTTGCAGAGAAGATCACTGAAGTGGAGGTAATTGATTTCCTCCAGCTCAGCAACGCGACTGCAGTGAATGAAGTCTGGGGCTCATTGTTTTCTTTCAGGAGTTTAGAACATCTCCGGAGAGAAAGGTGAATCCAAGAAGCTTTTGTATTATATACACTATATTACCAAAAGTATTGAGACGCCTGCCTTTACATGCACGTGAACTTTAATGGCATTCCAGTCTTAGTCCGTAGGGTTCAATATTGAGTTTGCCCATCCTTTGCTGCTATAACAGCTTCAACTCTTTTGGGAAGGCTTTCCACAAGGTTTAGAAGTGTGTCTATGGGAATGTTTGACCATTCTTCCAGAAGCGCATTTGTGAGGTCAGACACAGATGTGGACGAGCCCCGCTCTTATTCATTCCAAAGGTGTTCTATCAGGTTTCTGGTGGAGGAACACCCTGCACAGAGTCCTGACCTCAACCCAATAGAACACCTCTGGGATAAATTAGAGCAGAGACTGCGAGCCAGGCCTTCTCATCCACATCAGTGCCTGACCTCACAAAAGCGCTTCTGGAAGAATGGTCAAACATTCCCATAGACACACTTCTAAACCTTGTCGACAGCCTTCCCAGAAGAGTTGAAGCACTTATAGCTGCAAAGGGTGGGCAAACTCAATATTAAACCCTACGGACTAGGACTGGGATGCCATCAGTTCATGTGCGTTTAAAGGCAGGTGTCCCAATACTTTTGGTAATACAGTGTATATTTAGGTACACACATTGAATTGGTGGTCTACCCTATAGTTGCAGTTCCACCTTTTAAACGGGAGCATTCCTTTCACTGTGCCTGCCTCCTTTGTATGCAATTCTCAGCAATAATTCCCCTGAAAGCAAAGTGTTTGTAAATCCTTCCATATACCAAGTGAAGTGACTATCCTCAGGTGATACACAGAGACAAAACAAATCCTCCCTCAAAGGTTGTATCTGTTTACCTGAAGTCTTCTCTTCTCTACATCCATTCAAAGTGCAGAATTTATAAAGCTTGTCTAAGCAGCCACAAAAAATGGGCCCAAGAGCAGAAGTTACACTGTGCAGAGCTCAGTGAGGAGAGCTTTGAGAGCTGATTGGAGGGAAGGGACACACTCCCCCTTCACATAGCACACAGGAACAGAGCTGAGACTGCCAATCTGCTGGAGGTCCCTCCCATCACCTTTTTTTCTCTTGGTGTCAGGAAAACTTGTCAGAAGTGACTCATGCTGATAGCAGAAGAACAAAGCAGCACTCAGAAATGGCACTTAGTGCTCTTAAAGTGGTTGTAACGGTTGATTTTTTTTTTTTACCTTCATGCATTCTATGCATGAAGATAAAAAACATTCAGTATGCAGTATCCTCCCGGTAGCCACCCCTAATACATACCTGAGCCCGATCTCAATCCAGCGTTGTGCACGAGTGTGGCTGCTCGCCGCCTCCTCGTTGGCTGAGACACAGCAGCGGGAGCTATTGGCTCCAGCTGTTGTCAATCACAGCCAGTGAGCCAGTAAAGGGGAGAGACATTATGGACACACAGGTCAGGGCTTTGGAGCGAGCACGCATGAGTGCCCCCATAGCAAGTGGCTTGCTATGGCAGCACTCGGAGAAGAGGAGCTGCCAGGAGACCACAATTTAACAAGAGGAGACCAGAGAAGAGGAGATTAAGGGCTGCTCTGTGCAAAACCATTGCACAGAACAAGTAAGTATAAGATGTTTTTTATTTAAAAAAAAAAAAGAATAATTAAACCTTTAATGTCACTTTAAATGAGACAAGTACACACTATAGAGGAATATGCTTTGTCCATATTTCACGTCTGAGTTTTTCAACCAGTTAAATGTGCCCGAATGAGTGTACCTAGCAATGAACAAAGCTCTAATCCTTCTCTGTGTGCTTGCCCAATGCCCACATCTGAGCCTTCCCTTGTTCAGTGTTCTTATATTCAAGTACTTGTATGCTATGCAAACACGGAGACAATTGCTCTCTGCAGTGAATGCTGGCATCTGTAATAATTTCTCTCCACTGGATGCTACTTTAATGCTATTTGCAGTATTTCACATGTGCCCAGTCACCAGCAGGCGGTCATTATAATAAAAAATACCTATACTGCCCCCGGAAAAACTACCTTCTTCATAGTTTTGAGATTCAAGGAGTTACAAATGCTGGAGGATCAGAAAGCAGGAAGGATCCAAAGGAAGATTTCAACAAATGATGCATTTGTGTAAAAGACAGTTAATAAACTTTGTGTTTGATGAGTTGATAAACACATATAAAGCGAGAACGTGGGCTGGAACATTGGCGTAGGAAGAACAGAATGAAGCAACCAATTGAATATAAAAGGAAAGCGGGGAGGGTGCTGAGCTATGTATTATGAAAGAAATACTATGAATAACTTATACATCATTCTAAAAATAGCCTAAGCTACAGAAACAGAACTCATATTGTAGGCAAACCAAAAAAAAGAGAGAGACTGCCTTCCGAAAAAATAACATGTTAATTATGATTATTAATAGTTATCTGATATAGGAGAACCTTAGAGGCCAGGTTTTATATAGATGAAGATTTTTTGTTACCTTGGTTACAGAGATTTTATTATTCATTAAATAAAATAACAAGAAACTAGTTGCTTGGGAGCATTAGTCTAACTGTGCCCACAGATTTACACCCCCAAAAGGCATTTTCACCTTCTTCAAGCACTGCTCTCAGGCAGCTTCATCATAAAAATAAATACGCAGGTCCCTAAATATAGTGCAGAGCAGATAATGATATTCGCTCTCCAATGGACACCACAAAATTATTCTACACAATGGCCCCCCCCATTTTACATGCCATTCATAAAATGCAGGTTGTAGGGTAGAGACTGTCATGGAGTCCTTTAGCAAGCGGAGCACTGAACCCATTTGCGTTTTGTAGTGGTATGTCTGCAAGATAGGAGTGGCTAGATGCTGCCAACAAGGTTAATCTGGAGGCTGGGGGGGTGTAGAGCATATTTTTTAACCTACCTGCCATATAGTTCCCCAGCCAAGTTAGTTAGCTGGCGGGGACTAACCTGACCCATAGACATAAGATCAAGTGGTTTTGGTGATATTAATGTAGCGCCCTGCTCCTAAAGAGCAGACGCTATTCTTTTGAAATTTAAGTTAGTTGAAGCTACAGTTTGGCTCAGCTTATTATTACCTAAATTTATGGGTTTCTGTACCAGTTTAGCTGGACTGTGCAGATTTCCATCTGACCATGGGTGGTGCTATTACCATTGGTGGATGTTGTAAATACAGTCTGGTTGGACATATTGAATACTCTTTGCTCAGAAACAGTTCGGTGGGAGTGGTTCATCAACCGTGCATTCTGGGTAGGGGTATTTAAGGGACAGACACCATGTGATGAGGTTGGTTGGCGCTTCCGGACCTCATGGCCCTCCTGGCCTGGGGAACTGCTGTTGCTTAAAATTCTGCCATGAGGTTGGCGGACCAAAGGCCTAGCTACTAGAAGAAGGATCAGAGTTTTAGTGGCCTACTGGTCCAAAGGATGGTCTCTTTGCTGTCTGGCCTGCGGGAAGAAGCAAGGGATTGTAGTGACCAGGGGAGGACTCTTCAGGAGAGGACGCATCTGGGATCAAGCACAGCAATCACTCCTTCAAGATTGTCAGGTCTGTGGCAGAGACCGTGTTCAGCACAGCAATCAGTTCATTTAAGATTGTCAGGTCTGTGGCAGAGACCGTGTTCGAGCATCACATCGGCTGCTAGGTTGGTGAGAGAGACCTATCCGGCGTTTGCTAAATCCAGCTGTGGAAGTGCTATTCACTGGATATAGAAATTACCTCAAACCGCAAAATCCAAGGTACCTGAATCACTTATCACCCTCTACCTTACTATTGCATATTTTTGTTTCTTTAATAAAACTTGGAAAAAGGACTAAGCGTTGGAGCCAGTGTTTTCAATTGAGCAACTGATAAGGACCCCTATGACAAACACTGTGAAGATGGTAACGGTAAGCCTGAATAAAAATATTAGCAGCTCCCGCGGGGGTAAATGTGTTGTTTGCTACATTAATAAGGTCTGAGCAACCCCAAAACTCAGAAACCCTTATTATGGTAAAAGGTTGCAACACAAGTTAGATTCAAATATAATTCCGTCGGTAAGGCAGCACATAATGGATTCCATAATAAGCATCCAAGTCTGGTGTTTAATAGCTATCATAAAGCATTCCAGTTTAAAGGCTTAAGTATTTAGGAAGTAGACATCCATCCAGGTTAACAGCATTAGGCTAGGCTTATTACCCTATCGTAGAATAGTTTAGCCTGCAGAAAAAGCATTCCTGGCTGAATATCTCACCTTGCAGAGTAAAAATTTAAGTGCGTTTCAGCTACGGAGCTAACATTACATCAAGATTACATCAAGATGCTCACATGTATCAACTAATTACCAGCATTTTAGGATCAAACACACTATATTATGACTAAATTCCTTATTTCAACTCCCAAATGCCCAGTTTTCTAGACTTATACAGCTGTGGAATGCCTACCAGGGTGGGCTCCTGTATCAGTCACTTCTTAAAGTCTAGAGATTTTACCGAGGAATGAGGACATAGTTGAACCTTTGTCTGTTATATACAAATGGGGATAAAAGCATTGCATACAAAATATTGATGTCCAAAGCACAAGGGACAATATTTTTAGTGTAACATTCCTGTTTCCACGCCTTTATTTCAACATGTTTCACCAGATGGCTTCTTCCGGAAATGGCGTGGTGTCATGATTACTAGATAAATATTGGAACACATGTCAAAGTTTTTGACATGTGTTCATTTATTTATCTAGCAATCATGACACTTCCTGCAGAAGCCATCTGACGAAACATGCTGAAATAAAGGCGTGGAAACAGTAAACAGTAAAAATATTGTTCCTTGTGCCATGGACATCAATATTTTGTATACAATGCTTTTATCCTCTATTTTACTTATGTGTATAAATAAAAATGTATTATTTTTATAATTGTTCTTTTTCCATGAATATGTACAGATTGCACCTATAAAGTCCCATATCTCTTCCCTCTTCCTTTTTGTATACATTTAGGGATGTTGGTGCCATATACTTATAGTGATCTGGAATTGACCACATATTTACCATATGTTATATACAAATATCTTTTCCCAGAGACTGCCAAACTACTCAGCACCTGTAAGGCCAAGTGGTTGGCAGCTGTTCTGGATCTAGAAGAGAAGAACTGGGAGGATCTGTGGGAGGCTCCATTCACTAGCCTCATCTTGACCAGGGACCATCTCATAAATTGTACATTTTTGCATTGCATTTATTTGACACTTGCTAAGCTAGGGAAGATTTTTGGTACTGTCCCATCATCCTGTTGGATGCTCTGCCACCTGGGGCAGATTTAATGCATATTTTCTGGGATTGCTTTGCTATTTGGGGTTATTGGACTCAGGTCCTTCAGTATATTCAATCACCTATACCTATTACATCTATTACCTTTAGCCCCTCTGTAGGGACCGATCTATTGGGATTAGTGGAGGGAATAACCCCCACTAGAGTCATACGTACTTTGCTCGCCCTATTATTATTATGCAAGAAAACTAAGAATTCTCTTGTGGAAGAAAACAGCTGCCCCAACTATTGAGTCTTGGAAGGCACTGGTCAATAGGGCTCTTCAACTTTATAAAGAGACTTACACCAGTAGGGGAGTGCCGCATAAGTTTGACAAGGTGTGATAGTGGTTGAATCATCTCACACTGTCTCCGATTTATCTGTTGTGATATACTATTTCACTGCCTTATTAACCTAGAATTGAAGGGTTTAGGCCTTTAAATTTAATTATGGATGAAACTGTAATGTAAGATATTGAATGTTTGTTTATGCTCCAGAGATGTAGGGAGGCCCTACTATCCTATCCTGTATACTCCTTAGTTACAGAGTGTGCTGTACTAGCTGCAGGCAAAGCAGTTTTTCTTACTTTTTTTGTACCAATTTATTTTGTGTTTATTTCTTTGTTTTTTAGACTGCCTGTGGTTTACTGAGTATACAGGCAGTCTCTGTTTGTAATGCTTAGGTAAACATCAATAAAAAATAATAATGATAAAAAAAACACACCTTCAATAGGGAAAATAATTATTTGATCCCCTGCAGATTTTGTAAGTTTGCCCACTTACAAAGAAATGAAGGGTCAATATTTTTTATCGTAGGTGTACTTTAACCACTTCAGCCCCGGAAAGATTTGCCCCCTTCCTGACCAGGCCATTTTTTGCAATACAGCACTATGTCGCTTTAACTGACAATTGCGTGGTCGTGCAATGTTGTACCCAAACAAAATTTATGTCTTTTATTCTCCACAAATAAAGTTTTCTTTTGGTGGTATTTGATCACCTCTGTGTTTTTTATTTTTTGCGCTATAAACAAAAAAAAAGGTTCCAATTTTAAAAAAATATAATATTTTGTACTTTTTGCTATAATAAATACCAACAAAAAAAAATTTCTTTTTTTACCAAATATTTTTGGTAAAAAAAAAATCGCAATAAGCGTACATCGATTGGTTTGCGCAAAAGTTATAGCGTCTACAAAATAGGTGATAGATTTATGGCATTTTTGTTATTATTATTTTTTTTTTACTAGTAATGGCGGTGATCTGCGTTTTTTTATCAGGACTACAGCATTGCGACTGACACATCGGGCACTTTTTTGGGACCAGTGACATTTATACAGCGATCAGAGCTAAAAATAGCCACTGATTGCTGTATAAATGTCACTGGCAGGGAAGGGGTTAACACTGGGGGGCGATCAAGAGGTTAACTGTGTTCCCTCACTGTGTGTTCTAACTTTGGGGGGAATGTGGCTGACTAGAGGAGAGAGATCGTTGTTCCTACTTAGTAGGAACACATGATCTCTCTCCTCTCCCCTGACAGAACCGGGATTTATGTGTTTACACACACAGATCCCGGTTCTCGCTCTGTCACAAGCGATCGTGGGTGCGGTGCACACGTCTGCTACAGCGTCTTAAAGAGCTGATGTACAGCTATGATGGCTTGTCCAGGGGAGCCATCCTGCTACAGTATAACTGCGGCGGCTGGTCGGGAAGCGGTTAAATGATAGAGACAGAACATCAACCAAAAATCCAGAATAAAAACATAAAACAAATGCTATAAATTAAGTTGCAGTTCAGTGAGTAAAATAAGTATGTGATCTCCAAGCAAAACATGATTTAGTACTTGGTGGAGAAACCCTTGTTTCAAGCTCAGAGGTAAGATGTTTCTTGTAGTTGGTGACCACTCTTCTTCACAGATCTTCTCTGAGTCCTCAAGGTTTCTTAGCTGTCTCTTGGCAACTTGAAGTTTCAGCTCCCTCCAAAAATGTTCTATGGGAATAAGGCCTGGAGACTGACTAAGCCACTCCATGACCTTAATGTGCTACTTCTTGAAGCACCCTTTGTTGCCTTGGCAGTATGTTTTGGGTCATTGTCATGCATCCACCGCCCATATTCAGTGTTCTGGCTGAGGGAAGAAGGTTCTCATCCAAGATTTTACAATACATGGCCTCGTCCATTGGCCCCTAAATGTGGCAAAGTTTGCCTGTACCTTTAGCAGAGAAACAGCCCCAAAGTATCATGTTTCCACCTTCGTGCTTGACTGTACGGATTGTGTTCTTAGGGTTATAGTCAGCATTTTTTTTCCTCCAAATACAGCTAGTCGAGTTAATGCCAAAGAGCTCCATTTTGGTCTCATCTGACCACAGCACTTTCTCCCAATCCTTCTCTGAATCATTTACTGTAGATGTTCATTGGCATGATTGTACATGTGCCTTCTTGAGGAGGGGGACTCGCTGTGTTTGAATGAAGAAAAATGCTGACTATGACCCTAAGAACACCATCCCTACAGTCAAGCATGGAGGTGGAAACATTATGCTTTGGGGCTGTTTCTCTGCTAATGGTAAAGACCAACTTTGCCGCATTGAGGGACCAATGGATAAGGCTATGTATTGTAAAATCTTTCCAGAACACTGGAAATGGCTCATGGATGGATCTTTCAGCATGACAATGACTCAAAAAAATAACACCAAGGCAACAAAGGAGTGGCTCAAACAGAGGCACATTAAGGTCATGGAGTGGTCTAGCCAGTTGCCAGACCCTAATCCTACAGAGAATTTATGGAGGGAGTTGAAACTTTGAGTTGCCAAGCGACAGCCAAGAAACCTCAAGGATTTAGTGAAGATCTGTAAAATAGAGTGGACCAAAATCCCTCCAGAGATGTGTGCAGACCTGGTCACTAACTACAAGAAACGTCTTACCTCTGTGCTTGCCAACAAGGGTCTCTCCACCAAGCACTAAGTCATGTTTTGGTTGGGGATCAAATATTTATTATACTCACTGAACTGCAACTTAATTTACAGCATTTGTTTTATGTGTTTTTTCTGGATTTTTGGTTGATAGCCTATCATTTAAAATACACCTATGATAAACATTATAGACCCTTAATTTCTTTTTAAGTGGGCAAACTTACAAAATCTGCAGGGGATCAAATAATTATCTTCCCCACTGTATATAATGAAGCACCGGAGTTGGGTTAGGCACATTCCATCTCCAATGTTATACAGACATTTGATACCTATCATATCTGTATTCATTCAAATGGTAATCTGATTCTGGATAACAATATATTGTTTACCAGAATGTAACCTGTAGACATCCTCAACATATTAATACATATAGAAAACTGTATCTGAGGGAGTGGCATCTGCGTGATCATAAACATTTTTGACATCCCCTCAGCCATTTCTTAGACCCCTTGATTGGTAAGATCATTTCTGTCAACACCCTCAAGGACCAGAAAAAGAGTGGCTTTCTGTCAAACTAAGAACATCAGCTAATTTTTTTGATGTGGCACCAACACTGATCCATCTTACGTCCATTGCCTGAAGATTGCTGGAACCCAAGTGGCCCAAAACGTTGTGCACTGATCATGTGTTTTCTTAGTGTTATTTGTTGCCCTGTATTCACAGTCTATAGTAGAGTGAATCTTCACATTCCTTTGTCAGCAGTTTCTGTTCGTGCTCAAACATGAGGCACGCAACATGGCACTGCACAGGTTAATACGTGACCTCTGTCTGTTGTGTGAGAACTGAACTTCCTGTGAAGAAACTACATACCCCACAATCCCTAGGTATCTCAGTCTAATGTTCTGTAGGTGAAAGCTGCATAGCAATGAGACTTGAAGCAGACAGGGCAATGAATATAAGAGATGTGCTTCATCATATTAGAATTCCCGCATTTTTGATACAGATACTCATAGAGAATGGAGAGTCATGGATTAGACAATGTGTCGGAACAAAAAGTAGTCTGTCCCTTAAACAAACAGGGACAAGCTAGCTGAATGAATGCATTGACAAGAGAATTTATCACCCATGGCACTACAAACTGCAGCAGCAAGATGTGAGACCATCATTACAAGGTAAAGCAAACAAGCGACAAAGGGAATATAACTACTGTAAAGGCTTTGTAACCAGTTTGAGTTTCCCAGTAAGACATATGGTGACAGTTGTTATGATGTGTAACAGGTTAAATGCGTAGTTAATCACTTGACGTCCAGAAGATTTAAGACCCTCCTACTGTTCGTGAAATTTGACTGACCACACCCACTATTTGATGGAATTTGGAGGGTGTGTGTAGGGGAGGGGTTTTGGGGGGTCGTGGTTGAGTTCCAGCACCTATTGTTTGAGAAAAAAAGCCCTGTTCCAGCCAATCAGGAAGCAGGTCCTGAGACCCGATTGGCCAGGGAGTCTTAGGACTTCTGGCCAATCGGGTCTCAGGACCCACTTCCTGTTCCTGTTCAGCCGGGAGAAGAAGCAACATCTGTTCAACCGGGAGGAGAAGCCCTGGCTCTTCCCTCAGCTGGAGCAAGGAGCAGCAGCCCTACCCCTTGCCCTCCATCCTCATAGGTATGTCGGTCTTCCCGTCTGTCTTTCGCAGGGTGAGGGAGGTGCAAGTAAGGGGTGAGGTTTGTTTTGCCACCCCCCCCTGACCAGCTTCCCTGTCCCCGCTGAAGAAAAGCATCCTTGACACCACCAGGTTTCACAGTGGGGATGGTGTGTTCAGGGTGATGTGCAGTGTTAGTTTTCCGCCACATATAGCATTTTGCTTTAAGGCCAAAAAGTTCAAATTTTGGTCTCATCTGACCAGAGGACCTTCTTCCACATGTTTGCTGTGTCCCATACATGGCTTCTCGCAAACTGCAAAGGGACTTCTTATGATTCTCTTTCAACAATGGCTTTCTTCTTGCCACTCTTCCATAAAGGCCAGAATTGTGAAGTGCTCGACTAATAGCTGTCCTGTGGACAGATCCTTCCACCTGAGCTGTGGATTTTGCAACTCCTCCAGTTACCATTAGACATGTGCAATTTGTTTTTTGACAAATTAGTTAATTCCGAAGTTTTCGAATTTCCGAAATTTTGAATTTCCGAAATTTCGAATTTTCGAAATTTTGAATTTTCAAAAATTCTAAATTTCGTAAATTCAAAATTTGGAAATTCGAATTTCTGATTTTCAAAAAATTCGGAAATTCAAAGTTTCGGAAAAGCAAAAATTTTGGAAATCCGAAAATAAGAATGTAGCAGGCATGTTGTAATACAATTTCTCCTTCTGGCCATAAGATGGAGACAGAGAGATACTGTCTGGTCCTTCCAGAAAAACTCAGAGACACAGAGCATACTGGGAAAAAAGGGGAGTTTCAGGAAGTGCTGAGGAGACTGAAGAGAGGCAAGTACTGAGGTAAAAGAAAGAGAGAGTGCTGACAAGAGACAGAGAGATTGCTTAAAATTGAGGGAGATACCAAGGCTCAAAAAGTCCTTTGCTGGGACCCAGTAACACTTAACAGTGAGGAGAGGAAGAGTGTGTGAGGAAGGAACTGAGGTGCCAGAGTGAGAAGAGAGACACACGCTGACACCAGCCCCAACAGAGGAGGAGGGATATCCTGAAGCCATGGAAAAAAAGTCTGTGAGGAGAATAAGGAGAGCGGTCTAAGGAGGGAGAGAGAGAGAGTGTGGTGAGGTGACAGGTGTGAGGAAAACCGCTGAGACTGAGAGAGAGAGACTCTGGCAGCATCAGAGGGGGAGAAAGCCAAGCTTTTCCAGAGACTGCCAGGAGAGTGTTGCCTGGAGACGGAGGAGTGAGGACACTGGAGGGGAGCCAGGAGCAGAGACGGCCACGTGGTCCAAAACAATTTAGTCCAGGGACCCTACTAAGCAGCCCAGTACCACTCAGCTCAGCAGATACGACCCACACCTTTCAGGGATTGAGATACCCATCCAGGTATCGGGTCGGCCGCTGCCTGTTCACCTTGCTAGTTTCGCAACCAGTCATCTCAATAGGCCATCAGCAAGAGATCCAGTGCCTTACAACATCGCTAGGAGCATCAGGAGCTGAACCAGCACCTGGGACTATCATTGTGTCATCACACAGAGGACTGGTGAGCGGGTGTAAACCCAACATCCTTCTTGACACCATACTGACACTGCATGCAGACACCAATTTCCCTTTTTAGTGTCACGGGATGCTTGTTTGGAGCTGCCATCTCTAGTAGTTTGCCTTTTTAAATCTCTACCTAACGGAACATTCTAGAGGATTACTGCTCCCTGCAAGCTTGTTTAAACCTACTCTTAAAACAGGGGCCCCACCATTTGCTAGCAGAAGACACCTCAGGATTCTTCACCTCAGGACCTGCAACATTACAGAACTGCGCTTACTGGACTTGTGTAACCCTTTTCTTTTCATTGTGTGTTTGCCTCTCAAAGGTGTTTGCAGCCCAGAAGGAGCTGAGAAGTTGACAAGTCTTCTCTCCTCCTTCTCAGTGTCTGTGTTAAGGACATATAGATTACTGCCCTTTCTATACCTGCAGTTGCTAAATATTGAAGGTTGTCTTTTGAAGACCCCTTTCACACTAAGGCATTTTTCAGGCGCTTTTGGGCTAAAAATAGCACCTGTAAAGCGCCTGAAAAACGGCTCCCTTGCAGTCTCAGTGTGAAAGCCTGAGTGCTTTCACACTGAGGCGATGCGCTGGCAGGACGTTAAAAAAACTCCTGCAAGCAGCATCTTTAGAGCGGTGAACGAGCGGTGTATACTCTGCTCCTAAAGCATCCCTAAGCATCTAAATAAATGGTCAGTGCCGCCAAACCGCCGGCAAATCCTTTCTCGGCTACTAGTGGGGATTAAAAGCGCCCACTAGCGACCAAAAACCTCCACAAAAACGATGGTAAAGTGTTGCTAAAAATAGCGTCGCTTTGCTGCTGACACCCCAGTGTGAAAGCAGCCTAATGTACTAGTTATTTGTAGCAAGGTTTAACAGTGTTGTAAGTTTCCATATGCTTTAAACCGTGCTAATATTTTCAACTTGTTTATCACTAGGAGGTGTGTGTGTCTATTTTTGGTGATAATCCACAGCCAGGATAACGGTATTTACCACATGTGTCCTTAAATGTGTTTGCAATAATTTTATTTAACCGGGTGTGTCAAGAGGGGCTGAGGTCATTCTTGGAGATCAGAGAATCCAAATTCACCAAGCGGCTCCTTCGGGGGTGGCGTAACAGAATGCAAATCTGAAAATTCAAGAGAACCAAAATCCGAAAATTCGAAAACCGGAAAATCTGAAATAATAACTAACTGATAATAGCGTAGCTATTACTAACTATTAAATTATAGGTATTAGAATTTCCTTTCAAATTTGGCTGTTAGTGAACGTAACGAATAGGAATTATCCAAAATAACGAATGCTGTATCTAAACTAATGGATTGTAACAAATTAGTAAAAATAAATAACAATAATAATAATAAAAACGTTTTATTAATATTTATTATTAATGTGTTCCGATACATTTGTTTAGAGGTGGCATTCGTTATTTTGCATAATTCGTAACTTCTCATAAATTTGTACATTGTACAATTTTACATTCACTAACAGCCAAATTTGAAAGGAAATTCCAATACCTATAATTTAATAGTTAGTTTTTATTAGTTAGTTAGTAATTATTTAGAATTTTTGTTATTTTTAATTTTATGGATTTTCTTTCTTATTTTCGGATTCTGAATTTCCGGATTTTCAAATTTCCGGATTTCCTAATTTTTGAATTACAAATTTGCGAAAATTCGGAAATTAGAGAATTTGAAAATTTGGAAATGTAGAAATTCGGAATTCAAAAATCCGGAATTCGAAAATCTGAAATTCTAAAATCCGAAAAGTCGGAATTCGAAAATACGGAAATTTGGAATTAGAAAAATTCTGAATTCGAAAATCCAAATTTTCGAAAAAGCAAAAAACAAATTTTTCGGCAGTGCACATGTCTAATTACCATGAACCTCTTGGCTGCTTCTCTGATTAATGCTCTACTTGCCCGGCCTGTCAGTTTACGTGGACGGCCATGTCTTGGTAGTTTTGCAGTTGTGAAATTCTCTTTCCATTTTCGGATGATGGATTGAACAGTGCACCGTGAGATGTTCAAAGCTTGGGATATTTTTTTATAACCTAACGCTGCTTTAAACCTCTCCACAACTTTATCGCTGACCTGTCTGGTATGTTCCTTGGCCTTCATGATGCTGTTTGTTCACTAAGGTTCTCTAACAAACCTCTGAGGGCTTCACAGAACAGCTGTATTTATACTGAGATTAAATTACACACAGTTGGACTCTATTTACTATTTAGGTGACTTCTGAAGACAATCGGTTCCACTAGAATTTAGTTAGGGGTATCAGAGTAAAGGGGGCTGAATACAAATGCACGCCACACTTTTCAGATATTTATATGTAAAAAATTTTGAAAAACATTCATCATTTTCCTTCCACTTCACAATTATGTGCCACTTTGTGTTGGTCTAACTCTATCATATAAAATCCCAATGAAATACATTTATTTTTTTCCACAAAATGTAGAGAAATTCAAGGGGTATGAACACTTTTTCAAGGCACTGTACAGGTGATATTCATGGACAGATACAGGTGATATTCATGTAGGGACACAGGTGATGTTCATGGACAGATACAGGTGATATTCATTGACAGATACAGGTGATGTGGAATTCTCTTCCACAGGCGGTGGTCTCAGCTGGGAGCATTGATAGTTTCAAAAAATTATTAGATAAGCACCTCAACGACCACAACATACAGGGATATACAATGTAATACTGACCTATAATCACACACATGGGTTGACATTGATGGACTTGTGTCTTTTTTCAACCTCACCTACTATGTAACTATATGTATAGGCACAGGTGATATTCATGGACAGATACAGGTGATGTTCATGGACAGATATAGGTGATTTTCATGAACAGATACAGGTGATATTTATGGACAGATGCAGGTGATATTTATGTATGGACACAGGTGATATTCATGGACAGATACAGGTGATATTTATGTATGGACACAGGTGATATTCATGGACAGATACAGGTGATATTTATGGACAATATTCATGGACAGATACAAGTGATATTCATGGAGAGATACAAGTGATATTCATGGACGGATACAGGTGATGTTCATGGACAGATACAGGTGATATTTATGGACAATATTCATGGAGAGATACAAGTGATATTCATGGATGGACACAGGTGATGTTCATGGACAGATACAGGTGATATTCATGGACAGATACAAGTGATATTTATGGATGGATACAAGTGATATTCATGGAAGGATACAGGTGATGTTCATGGACACAGATACAGGTGATGTTCATGGACAGATACTGGTGACATTTATGGACAGATACAGGTGACATTCATGGACAGATACAAGTGATATTCATGGACAGATACAGGTGATGTTCATGGACAGATACAGGTGATGTTCATGGACAGATACAGGTGATGTTCATAGACAGATACAGGTAATGTTCATGGACAGATACAGGTGATGTTCATGTATGGACACAGGTGATATTCATGGACAGATACAGGTGATGTTCATGGACAGATACAGGTGATATTCATGTATGGACACAGGTGGTATTCATGGACAGATACAAGTGATATTCATGGACGCATACAGGTGATGTTTATGGACAGATACAGGTGATATTCATGTATAGGCACAGGTGATATTCATGGACAGATACAGGTGATATTTATCGACAATATTCATGGAGAGATACAGGTGATATTTATAAAAGTTAATTGTGAGTGAATTAGAAAGTCGCTATGCTACAGAGCAAACAGCGACATGTAAGTCAAATACTAATATTGACCATTGCATACATATAAACCAACAATAAAGTTATAAACTGGTGTGCAAAAAAGAAAAAACAAAGGTAATTATTGTTTGCTCTGTAGCATAGCGACTTTCTAATTCACGCACAATTAACTTTGATGGTGTTTTTTTATTTATGTTTTTATTTATTTGTTTATCTACTTATGATAATCATGTAGTAATATAGATTTAAATATCTAATGCAAGCGCACAATTTTTTCTTTGTATGTAATTTTTCACCTCATTGATATTTGTGGTTTTGTTGCAGCTGCAGTTATATTAATTTTTTGCTTGATAGCGCAGGTTTTCTCTTTCTTCTTTTTTTATCTAGGTGATATTTATCGACAATATTCATGGACAGATACAGGTGATATTCATGAACAATATTCATGGAGAGATACAAGTGATATTCATGGACAGATACAGGTGAAGTTCATGGACAGATACAATGATGTTCATGGACAAATACAGGTGATGTTTATGGACAGATACAGGTGATGTTCCTCGACAGGTACAGGTGATGTTCATGGACAGATACAGGTGATATTCATGTACAAATACAGGTGATATTCTTGTACAAATACAGGTGATATTCATGTATAGGCGCAAGTGATATTCATGGACAGATACCTGTGTTGTTCATGGACACATACAGGTGATGTTCATGGACAGATACAGGTGATGTTCATGGACAGATACAGGTGATATTCATGGACAGATACAGATGATGTTCATGGACAGATACAGGTGATGTTCATGGACAGATACAGGTGATTTTCATGAACAGATACAGGTGATATTCATGGACAGATACAGGTGATATTCATGTATGGACACAGGTGATATTCATGGACAGATACAGGTGATATTCATATATGGACACAGGTGATACTCATGGACAGATACAGGTGATATTTATGGACAATATTCATGGACAGATACAAGTGATATTCATGGATGGATACAGGTGATGTTCATGGACAGATACAGGTGATATTCATGGACAGATACAGGTGACATTCATGGACAGATACAAGTGATATTCATGGACGGATACAAGTGATATTCATGGACGGATACAGGTGATGTTCATGGACACAGATACAGGTGATGTTCATGGACAGATACAAGTGATATTCATGGACAGATACAGGTGACATTCATGGACAGATACAAGTGATATTCATGGACAGATACAGGTAATGTTCATGGACAGATACAGGTGATATTCATGTACAAATACAGGTGATATTCTTGTACAAATACAGGTGATATTCATGTATAGGCGCAAGTGATATTCATGGACAGATACCTGTGTTGTTCATGGACACATACAGGTGATGTTCATGGACAGATACAGGTGATGTTCATGGACAGATACAGGTGATATTCATGGACAGATACAGGTGATGTTCATGGACAGATACAGGTGATTTTCATGAACAGATACAGGTGATATTCATGGACAGATACAGGTGATATTCATGTATGGACACAGGTGATATTCATGGACAGATACAGGTGTTATTCATGTATGGACACAGGTGATATTCATGGACAGATACAGGTGATATTTATGGACAATATTCATGGACAGATACAAGTGATATTCATGGATGGATACAGGTGATGTTCATGGACAGATACAGGTGATATTCATGGACAGATACAGGTGACATTCATGGACAGATACAAGTGATATTCATGGACGGATACAGGTGATATTCATGGACGGATACAGGTGATGTTCATGGACACAGATACAGGTGATGTTCATGGACAGATACAGGTGATATTCATGGACAGATACAGGTGACATTCATGGACAGATACAAGTGATATTCATGGACAGATACAGGTAATGTTCATGGACAGATACAGGTGATATTCATGTATGGACACAGGTGATATTCATGGACAGATACAGGTGATGTTCATGGACAGATACAGGTGATATTCATGGACGCATACAGGTGATGTTTATGGACAGATACAGGTGTTATTCATGTATAGGCACAGGTGATATTCATGGACAGATACAGGTGATATTTATCGACAATATTCATGGACAGATACAGGTGATATTTATGGACAATATTTATGGACAGATACAGGTGATATTTATGGACAATATTCATGGAGAGATACAAGTGATATTCATGGAGAGATACAAGTGATATTCATGGACGGATACAGGTGATGTTCATGGACAGATACAGGTGATATTTATGGACAATATTCATGGAGAGATACAAGTGATATTCATGGAGAGATACAAGTGATATTCATGGACAGATACAGGTGATGTTCATGGACAGATACAGGTGATATTTATGGACAATATTCATGGACAAATACAAGTGAAATTCATGAACAGATACAGGTGATGTTCATGGACAGATACATGTGATGTTCTTGGACAGATATAGGTGACATTCATGGACAGATACAGGTGATATTCATGGACAGATACAGGTGATGTTCATGGACAGATACAGGTGATGTTTATGGACAGATACAGGTGATGTTCATAGATGGACACAGGTGATATTAATGGACAGATACAGGTTATATTTATGGACAATATTCATGGACAAATACAAGTGAAATTCATGAACAGATACAGGTGATGTTCATGAACAGATACAGGTGATGTTCATGGACAGATACAGGTGATGTTCTTGGACAGATACAGGTGATGTTCATGGACAGATACATGTGATATTCATGGACAGATACAGGTGATATTCAAGGACAGATACAGGTGATATTCAAGGACAGATACAGGTGATATTCATGTATAGACACAGGTGATATTCATGGACAGATACTGGTGATATTCATGTATAAGCACAGGTGATATTCATGGACAGATACAGGTGATGTTCATGGACAGATACAGGTGATGTTCACGGACCGATACAGGTGATATTCATGAATGGGCACAGGTGATTCTCATGGACAGATACAGGTGATATTCATGAACAATATTTATGGAGAGATACAAGTGATATTCATGGACCGATACAGGTGATATTCATGGACAGATACAAGTGATGTTCATGGACATATACAGGTGGTATTCATGTATGGACCCAGGTGATATTCATGTACAGATACAGGTGATGTTCATGGACAGATATAGGTGATATTCATGTACGGACACAGATGATATTCATGTACGTGATGTTCATTGGCAGAGAATCAGGTGATATTCATGTATATACATAGGTGATATTCATGCATAGATACAGGTGATGTTCATGGACAGATATTCATGTACGGACACAGGTGATATTCATGTACAGATACAGGTGATGTTCATGGACAGATACAGGTGATATTCATGTATGGACACAGGTGATATTCATGGACAGATACAGGTGATTTTCATGAACAGATACAGGTGATATTCATGGACAGATACTGGTGATATTCATGTACGCACACAGGTGATATTCATGTACAGATACAGGTGATATTCATGTATGGACACAGGTGATATTTATGGACAGATACAGGTGATATTCTTGGACAGATACAGGTGATGTTCATGGACGGATACAAGTGATGTTCATGGACGGATACAAGTGATGTTCATGGACAGATACAGGTGATATTCATGGACAGATACAGGTGATATTCATGTACGGACACAAGTGATATTCATGGATGGATACAGGTGATATTCATGGACAGATACAGGTGATATTCATGTACGGACACAGGTGATATTCATGGACAGATACAGGTGATATTCATGTACGGACACAGGTGATATTCATGGACAGATACAGGTGATATTCATGGACAGATACAGGTGATATTCATGGACAGATACAGGTGATGTTCATGGACGGATACAGGTGATATTCATGGACAGATACAGGTGATGTTCATGGATGGATACAGGTGATGTTCATGGATGGATACAGGTGATGTTCATGGACGGATACAGGTGATGTTCATGGACAGATACAGGTGATGTTTATGGACGGATACAAGTGATGTTCATGGACGGATACAGGTGATATTCATGGACAGATACAGGTGATATTCATGTATCAGCAGTTATTGATAATAATATATGGATTCAAGTAATGTTCATCTAAGTACACATGTGATAATTCTGTATGAACACTGGTGATAATTATGTGCATACAAAGTAAATAGTCCTGTATAGACACAGGTGATAAACATATATGTACCACCAGTTATTGATAATCATGTATGTACACTGGTTATAATGATGCCTTAATAGTCAACATCCATAGACAGACAGGTATGGACAGTCAGTGTTGATGTACTGGCACTGCTGTGGTCACTCACTGCTGCATTCGTCATCATCAGCAACACAACAATACAGCTGCAGAAAGAAGTGTGTAGAGAGCAGCCTCATACTCCATGTGCAAACAAACATGATTCTGCAGTGCTACAAATATGCCAACAAATACATCATACACAATCCGCACATCATTCACAATCTACACATCATACACAATCTGCACATCATACACAATCTACACATCATACACAATCTGCATATCATACACAATCTGCACATCATACACAATCTACACATCATACACAATCTACACATCATACACAATATGCACATCATACACAATATGCACATCCTACACAATCTGCACTGTTTACACACCTGCAGAGCCCAGAGAAGCTGTTCACTCTCCACTGCAGAAGGAGGATGTGTCTGCACTTCTCACCCTTCCCTCTTCTCCCTGTCTGATTGAGTGGGAGGTAGAGGCACAGCCTAGAAGAAGGTGATTAGGTGACCTCTACTGGACATAAATGGATATTGCAAGAGTTGAATAGTCATACGCCCACATGCAATACAATGTTGAATTTAATTAATCAAGTATCCATTAACAGCATAGTTGCAAAGTGTCAAGAATTCTGCAAGAAAGTCTCCACATTTTGGACCTTGTTCTACAGTGTTTTAGTCCCATGGGCTGCTCCATAGGTTCTAGGACCCTGTGCAGAGAGACCACTGGTTGCCAAATGCTGGAATGCCCTGTGTTCTAGAGCTGGGCACTGCAATTATGCCACCCAGCAAAGATGAAGATTACCATGTGTGATGTAGATGACAAAAAAAAGTGTGCTCAATTTCAATATGAACCGTGTTTTTTATAAACACTTTATAAAAATTCCAATATAACTATGATTACCATTTGTCCGTTTTCCTGTTGACAGTACTCGTAGCAAAGAGGTCTGTCCCTGGTAAACGATCACCCCTTGATTTGTCCCCAAGAGCCACTGGGTAGAGTAAAGTTTGAAGTGCACACACTTCAACCATGAATTGGTAACAGACAGAATAAAAAAAATAGGGTTACTTCTAAACCCTGAATTCTGTGTGTTACTTAATTCTGATCCCTGAACTCTATGTGTTCCTCCATCCTAACCTCTGGACTATGTGCTTTACATAATTCTGACCCCTGAACTCAGTGCATTACTTAAACCTAATTGTACCCTGCCCACTGTTGCTCCAATTTGGCCACACCCACAATTTGCCACAGCACACTATGTGCCCGCAAAAAATCCCTAAAAAACATTGAGGGTTTTTTTTTTCCGCTGTACATTCAGCAAGTCATGGTAGGCAAAAAATTTAGTTTTATTTAAAATGGGTATGGTTTTGTAACGTAGGGGTCACATGTGGCCTGTTGTAATTCCCTTTTGGGCCACTAGATGTCCTCGTAGCCAGTAGTCAGGGAAGACCCAGGGTTTAATAGAATTGGGTGCCAGCCTTGTCGATCCAAGAAGAGGGGCATACTGGCATACTGGCTAAATCAACCAGTGGTCTGTCATCCCTTCCATTGGGTAGATGCCCATGCAGCATCTGGTGCCTACACACCTTTTGGCCATCCCCAGCACCGGCCCTGATATGCCTGAGTCAGCCTGCTGAGGTTTGGGTGTTTGGGACAATTTTGGGTTATAGTTAGGAAGGTAAGTATATAGGTTCGCCGTCAGCGTTTTATAGCGTCAGGGACCCCTATATAGAATGCAGCCGGTGATTTGGCCAGCTGACCATAGAGCTGATCAGAGACCAGAATGGCTCCAATCATCTCTATGGCCTAAAAAACTGGAAGCTACGAGCATTTCATGACTTAGATTTCGCCCAATGTAAACAGCTCCATTGGGAAATTGGGAAAGCATTTTATCACACCGATCTTGGTGTGGTCAGATGCTTTGAGGGCAGAGGAGAAATCTAGGGTCTAAAAGACCCCAATTTTTTCAAAAAAGAGTACCTGTCACTACCTATTGCTATCATAGGGGATATTTACATTCCCTGAGATAACAATAAAAATGATAAAAAAAAAAAAAATGAAAGGAACAGTTTAAAAATAAGATAAAAAAGAAAAAAAAATAATAAAGAAAAAAAAAAAAGCACCCCTGTTCCCCCCTGCTCTCACGCAAAAGGCGAACGCAAGCATCGGTCTGGCGTCAAATGTAAACAGCAATTGCACCATGCATGGGAGGTATCGCCGCGAAGGTCAGATCGAGGGCAGTAATTTTAGCAGTAGACCTCCTCTGTAAATCTAAAGTTGTAACCTGTAAAGGCTTTTAAAGGCTTTTAAAAATGTATGTAGTTTGTCGCCACTGCACGTTTGTGCGCAATTTTAAAGCATGTCGTGTTTGGTATCCATGTACTCGGCCTAAGATCTTTTTTATTTCATCAAACATTTGGGCAATATAGTGTGTTTTAGTGCATTAAAATTTAAAAAAGTTTGTTTTTTCCCAAAAAAATGCGTTTGAAAAATCGCTGCGCAAATACTGTGTGAAGAAAAAAAATGAAACACCCGCCATCTTAATCTGTAGGGCCTTTGCTTTAAAAAAAATATATAATGTTTGGGAGTTCAAAGTAATTTTCTTGCAAAAAAAAAAATATTTTTTCATGTAAACAAAAAGTGTCAGAAAGGGCTTTGTCTTCAAGTGGTTAGAAGAGTGGGTGGTGTGTGACATAAACTTCTAAATGTTGTGCATAAAATGCCAGGACAGTTCAACCCCCCCCCCCAAATGACCCCATTTTGGAAAGTAGACACCCCAAGCTATTTGCTGAGAGGCATGTCGAGTCCATGGAATATTTTATATTGTGACACAAGTTGCGGGAAAAAGACCAATTTTTTTTTTTTTGCACAAAGTTGTCACTAAATGATATATTGCTCAAACATGCCATGGGAATATGTGAAATTACACTCCAAAATACATTCTGTTGCTTCTCCTGAGTATGGGGATACCACATGTGTGAACTTTTTGTGAGTCTAGCCGCGTACGGCACCCCGAAAACCAAGCACTACCTTCAGGGTTTCTAAGGGTGTACATTTTTGATTTCACTCCTCACTGCCTATCACAGTTTCGGAGGCCATGGAATGCCCAGGTGGCACAAAACCCCCCCAAATGACCCCATTTTGGAAAGTAGACACCCCAAGCTATTTGCTGGGAGGTGTGGTGAGTATTTTGCAGACCTCGCTTTTTGTCGCAAAGTTTTGAAAATTGAAAAAAGAAAAAAAAATACATTTTTCTTTTCTTTCTTCATTTTCAAAAACAAATGAGAGCTGCAAAATACTCACCATGCCTCTCAGCAAATAGCTTGGGGTGTCTGCTTTCCAAAATGGGGTCATTTGAGGGGGTTTTGTGCCATCTTAGCATTTTATGGCCTTCAAAACTGTGATAGGTAGTGAGGAGTGAAATAAAAAATGTACGCCCTTAGAAATCCTAGTACTCAGGAGAAGCAGCAAAATGTATTTTGGGGTGCAATTCCGCATATAACCATGGCATGTGTGAGCAATATATCATTTAGTGACAACTTTTTGTAAAATATTTTTTTGTTGTTGTCATTATTCAATCACTTGGAACAAAAAAATAAAATATTCAATGGCTCAAACATGCCTCTCAGCAATTTCCTTGGGGTGTCTACTTTCCAAAATGGGGTCATTTGGGGGGGCAGGGTTTGTACTGCCCTGCCATATTAGCACCTCAAGAAATGAGATAGGCAGTCATAAACTAAATATGGAAATAAAAAAGATGGAAATAAAAAAGTGTATATATCGCGCTGTCAATTGTGAAAATGAGCAGCTGACAAGCAACAAGCAATCAAAACTTGCAAGGAAAAATATTTGAGTGGAAAAGTGCAGCGCTGGAAAATTAATTAGAATAATGTGTAAAAATTATTAAAAATATTACAACTTCGAATAATTGCAAATCTGGGATGCCACGTGAAAATACCGTATGAAAAATAATTATAATAAAATAATATTGTAAATTACGTGAACCCAGTCCATATATAAGTGACTCATGTATTTAGTCCATAAAAAGTGATGTGAAAAATATATCATATATAGAAGTGAAGAGTGTGTTGATAGAAGATCCACCACCGCTCAGAAAGGAGGCTTACCAGAACTAATAGACCCAGATGGGCATATACCCACTGGGTCAAGCAGATTTGTAAAGTGGGGATCCTTGATGGCGGCTATCACAGAAGGCATGGTTCAAGGTGGCCCAGTTGCTTGTAAAGTATTGGATGTGGATAGGTCCAATCAGGCATCAGGATTTTATGCAGAAAAAATATGAGAGCACATAGCGTAATACTGTATTATGAAAACTCATAACATTTATTGAAGGTAAAAAACACTCACATTTTAGGAGATAAAAAAGCGCTTAGTAAATGAAGTGTGTGGCAGAACCAGTGGTATCGTCCGTCCCATTATTCTAATTAATTTTCCAGCGCTGCACTTTTCCAGTCATAAACTAAAAGCTGTGTAAATTCCAGAAAATGTACCCTAGTTTGTAGACGCTATAACTTTTGCGCAAACCAATAAATATACGCTTATTGACTTTTTTTTTTTTACCAAAAACATGTGGCTGAATACATTTTGGCCTAAATATATGACTAAAATTGAGTTTATTGGATATTTTTTATAACAAAAAGTTAAAAATATCATTTTCTTTCAAATTTTTCGGTCTTTTTCCGTTTATAGCGCAAAAAATAAAAACCGCAGAGGTGATCAAATACCATCAAAAGACAGCTCTATTTGTGGGAAGAAAAGGACGCAAATTTCGTTTGGGTAAAGCATTGCATGACCGCGCAATTAGCAGTTAAAGCGACGCAGTGGAGGAGGGAGGAGCCGGATGTGGGTGGCTAATTGGACCAGCTGCTGAGCCCGGGATGCCGGACGTCTCCCCCTCCAGCTCCGGCGTGCGGCTGAGAGATACCCTGTCCCCTCGGTAGATCCGTCCACCCCCCCCAGTGCTGGAATCAGGGAGCCCCGGAGCTCGATGACCCTCGCCGTGCCGCCGCTTATCCCCCGCTAATCCCCCGCTAATCCCCCGCTAATCCCCCGCTAATCCCCCGCTAATCCCCCGTATGATACCCGGTACGAACCCCCCAGCCACACCAAAAGCACCCCTGGCAAGAACAGACACGCCGGGAAGCAAAGGAAGCAGACAGTAGCCAAGCCAGGAGAGAACCGAACTGAAGGGCTGTACCGCTCGTAGAAGCAGCTGACACGGGAAGAAGGAGGAAAAGAAAAAAAAAAAAAGAGAGCTTGGTAAGACCGTTTAAAATTCGACTGAGGGGGTAAGTGCCTCCTTCTTTTCTCAAACAACCTGTGAGATCCCCCCTCTCTGCAAGGGACTGGGAACTATAGACTAAAATCATGAAAAGTAATATAATAACTCTGTGAATATGCTAATGCAAATTACCCCCTCTGTTGATGGCAATTACCTTTCTATGACTCATAATTGATCTTATTCAGCGACAAAGCATCTGCAGTTAGTCTCACAGTTTTACAAATGTTTGATAGAACAGGCTCCCACAAGCTGTAACTAAAGCCAACCTGCCCCATACAGTTTAAAAGTGGTCATTTATTGCAATCTTTGTGTACGTCAGTGCGGTCAGCTCAAGCATAAAACGCACCCCTGACAATAACCGAGAACGGGACTTGCTGGGACTATGATGGTTGAAGGTGGCTGACCGGCAGGATTTGTAGACTTGTAGAAATTGCCTACTGGAGGGCCACCGAGTTGGAGGGTCTTCCTCCCTCTCTCCCCTGATCGACCCCCCCCCCCATCTACCTCTTCCTGGGCTCACCGCTCTCCCCTCATCAGGGACTTAAAATTACAGTAAGGGTACTGTCCCACCACAAGGAGTAAGAGCTACCCTCAGAAAGTTCAGGGGCATACGAAAAATACTCGTTCCAAAGGGGGGGGGATCTCAGAAGAAAGTAACCCATCGGTGACTGCAAACTGTACTGGAGAGGGGTGGAATATAGAGTGTATCAATACATAGGGAATCACACCGGAAGGACACATATACTTACCCCGCAGGAGCCACAGGGTTAACAGCATAATGAAAGGAAGGGGAGGGAAAGCGGTAGCGGCCAATATGGCTAATAGTAATAGTAGTAATAGAACCAGTGTGAGCCCGGGCGCTATAAGGAAATACATGGTCCAGGATGGGAATAAAGGGAGCCCAGGGAAGGCTGGCGGTTCTAAATGCAAAACCCCTGAACCCTTACCCAAAGTCAGTACACGAAGACAGTTAGCGGAGATGGATACCAACACTCTAAGTACAGAGACAAGGGCAGAGACCGCAGAGGCCCCCCAGGAAGAGAACCAAATAGCAACAAAAAGGGAGATGGCAGAAATGTTCGCAAGGCTAGAAGCAATTATCAAAAGTGAGATCGGAGCAATCCGACAGGACATGGGCCATACACTAAAAAGAGTGGAAGAGCTGGAAACAACAACAGACACTCAGGGAACGGAGATAAAAGTCCTCAAACAGCAAATTGAAGAAATTCAAAGAGAACAAAGGAACCTCCGGTATAGATTGGAAGACCAGGAGAACCGTAACAGGAGGAAGAACTTGAGGATAAGAGGTCTGCCTGAAAAGGAAGGGGGGAAAGAAAACCTCCAAGAAACAATAGATCAAATTTTTGGAGATCACTTGGATCCAACGGAAAACAGATCTAAGATCAAGTTAGATTGGGTTCACAGGATAAGGAAGCCAGCGGAGATCAGGGGAGATGCCCCGCGAGAGGTAATTGTCCGATTTCACAATTTCCAAGACAAAGAAAAGATCAAAGCAAGTATAAGAGCAAACCAACAAGTGAAATACAGAGAGGAAAGCCTACAGATCTTCCCGGATTTATCTGCAGAGACGTTAGCCAGGAGAAGAACTCTCAAGCCACTTCTAGCCCATCTCAAAGCAAACGATGTTCAATACTCATGGGGCTTCCCGGCATGTCTGACTGGACATAAGGAGGGCCGCTCGGCGACACTTAGGTTCCCAGAAGAGACACAAAAATTCTGCCAACGCCTGGAAGTGCCACTGGTGGAAATTCCGGGGTGGTGGGAAAAATCCGAAACCCAAGAGAATAGGGAGGGGACATCTGCCTGGAAACCAGTTACTAATATGAGGCGACTGTAACTAGGAGACACAGGATTGTAATATGCGCATAAATAAAAAGAAAAAAAAAAAAGAAAGAAAGGAGAGAAAGAAGGGACGAAGAAAGTAGGGAGGGGGAAAAAAGGAAAAAAAAAAAAAAAAAAGGGGAGCGAGAATGGCGGGGGGATGGTTGGCGGGTGTGGGTTCTAGGGGGGGGCGAGGGGGAGTGGGGTGGAGGGCGGGAGTCGGGTACTCAGGGGAAAGTAGGCAGATCCAAGGATGGTACCCCCGAGCTCAACCTCCAGGGGGAGAACCGGGGGGCCAGGAGGAGTCAGTGGGGCCACGGTTAAAAGGGCCAGGCGAAAGTCCGTTACCCCAAGAGGGAGGGGGGAGGAGGGAGGTGGGGGGCATGACAGGGGGGGATGGGGGAGGGACGGGGGGAGGAGGAGGGTAAGGGCAGGACCGGTTGGCGTGGCACTGCTCCCCGCTCTCCAGATTTGAAAGAAAGGGTTCAGCCGACGAGGAGGTGCGCCAACAGGATGGCCAGGATAAACTTAATCTCATATAACGTGAGGGGCATCAACTCCCCCGTGAAGTGCGCAAACATAGTTGGGGAGTTGGGGTTCCTCAAAGCGGAGGTAGTCTTCCTCCAGGAGACGCACTTCCTCGTGGGTAGGAATCAAAGAATACGCTCGAGGGACTTCCCAAACTGGGAATACGGGGACACCCCAGTTAAGAGTTCAAAGGGTATAGCGATAGGCTTTGCTAAAAACATTAGGTTTGGTGTAGATGGAAGAATGATTGACCCCGAGGGACGGTTCCTATTCCTCAGGGGCAAGCTTAATGGGGTGGAATGCACGCTGGCAAACATCTACTGCCCAAATACCAACCCTGGGGGGTTCCTATTGGGCACCCTTTCAAAGCTGGAAAGCTTTAAAAAGGGGAGGACCATCATTGCAGGAGACTTTAATATATACCTTGATCCAGGGAAGGACAGTACGTCGTGTGTCCGTGGGACCAGAGGGACATGGATGAACAAACTTAAAAGGAAGCTGCATCAATATCAACTGTTAGACATTTGGAGGTTGCAGCACCCGAATAATAGAGATTATTCCTATTACTCCCACGTACACTCGACGTACTCTAGGCTAGATTTCTTTTTGGTGGAACATAGGCATGTGGACGAGGTAGAAGCCACAAGAATAGGGTCGATTACATTTTCCGACCATGCGCCAGTGAGCCTTCTGTGGAAAGTAGCTAAAGGAGGTCAGCCTTCCAGCAGCTGGAGATTAAATAAGGACTTACTGCACGATAGAGACATAGACCAGCGCATTAAAGATGGACTAGAACTCTACTTTAAAACCAATTCGGTTGAGGAAACTTCAGAAGCGGTAGTTTGGGAGGCCCATAAAGCCTTTATCAGAGGCATCTTAATAAAAGCGGGCTCAGAAAGAAAGAAAAAGGAGGCCAAGGAAAGAATAGCCATACAGAAAAGTATTCACGAGTTGGAACAACGACATAAGCAAACGGGAGAAGATGAGATACTGATAGAATTACATAAAAAAAGAGAGGCCATGCGAGAGCTCATAGAAATAGACAATCGTAAGGTATACAATCGGGTAAAGAAAGAAAGATATATAGGTGGCAACAGACCCGGGAGGCTCCTGGCTAGGGTCCTAAGTAAAAAGAAAAATAATAATTATATTATAAAATAAGAACCAAATCAGGTGAGACGGCCTATAAAGATAAAGACATCGCTAGGACCTTCCAGGAGTTCTATGGGGGACTGTATGCCATAAATAAAAAAATTAGCACTGAAGAGAGGGTAGAAAAGCAAGGGCAAATCAAAAAATACTTAGAAGACAGTGGCCTGGCTAAAATTTCAGAAAATGAACAAACTAACTTGGAAGCCCCATACACGGAACTTGAAGTGAGGAAAGCGCTCAAAGGGTTGCAAATGGGAAAAAGCCCAGGTCCGGATGGACTGACGGTGCTCTACTATAAAAAATACCAGGACCTTCTAATACCAAAAATGTGCTCCTATATGAATGACACCGGGGAAAAAGGGGAACTGAGAAAGGAAGCCTTAGAAGCCATAATAGCAGTTATCCCAAAGGAAGGCAAAGACAACACAGTATGCTCAAGCTACAGGCCGATCTCTCTCCTAAACGTCGACACGAAAATTTATGCTAAGGTAATCGCGGACCGACTAAAACCCATAATAGAAAGGATAGTGCACCCAGACCAGGTCGGGTTCGTGTCTGGCCGACAAGGCAGGGATAACAGCATCAAGACCCTCCTGGTGGTACAGCAGATGAAGAAAAATGAAGTCCCAAGTCTACTCTTGTCAATAGACGCTGAAAAAGCGTTTGATAGGGTAGACTGGGACTTCATGATGGGTACACTAGAAGAGATGGGTTTTGGGATCGAGATACGGAGAAGAATAGGGGCATTGTATTCGGGACCCACTGCTAGACTAAGAATAAACGGAGTCCTGTCAGAGCCGTTCGAGATGTATAATGGGACAAGACAGGGGTGCCCGCTCTCCCCCGTCTTGTTCGTATTAGCACTAGAGCCCCTATTAGAGACGATCAGGCGGTGCCCGGACATTAGTGGGGTAACGATAGGTAAGGACCAATACAAACTAGCCGCATTCGCGGACGATATCCACTTATATATATCACGCCCAAGGATATCCCTCCCGAACATAATGTCAACCCTATTAGAGTATGGTAAGCTCTCTAATTTTAAAATAAATCTGAATAAATCGGAAACACTAACCTTTAACTTCAGTAAATCTAGAGATCATTCATATCAGAAGCACTTCCCCTTTTTATGGGGGCAAAAGGAATTAAACTACCTAGGGATTAAGATCACAACCTCGTATGAGACGCTTTTCCACGCCAACTTCATACCACTTCTTAATGAGATTAAGCAAGAACTAAGTAGAATTCACTTAGGACAATCGTCCTGGGGAGGGAGAATAAACATATATAAAATGGTTATACTGCCAAAAATTACCTATATAATGCAAATGTTGCCAGTGGCACTCCCACAGGCATACTTAAGAAAACTGCAATCAATTTTCCTAAGGTTTATCTGGAGAGGGAAAGCACCACGTTTAAAATTCACACAATTGACAAAAGCGAAGGCCCATGGGGGATGGGGAGCACCAGATGTGTGTAAGTACTATGAAGCTATAGCTCTAGCCAGAGTAATTGATTGGGTAATAAATAAAGCAGATAAACACTGGGTGATAATGGAGAGGGAGATTAGTAATGCAAGGTTGAATAGAATAATCTGGATACCCCCACATTTAAGAGAATTCAGTTCTGAAACGCACGAGATCACTAAACACGCACTAAAGATATGGGATAAGGTTCACAAGAGGGAGCACTGGGGATACAATTCCCCTTTAATGTCACTTAAGGATTCAGCATACTTTGCACCAGGGAGGGGGGAGTGGTTTGGGAGTTGGCTACTAGATGAAAACATACAGTTAAAAGATGTTATGCAACAGAACAAAATATGCACATATCAAGAATTAAGGGAAAAAAGAAGCTTGCTGGTAATAAATACCTGGCGGTACAACCAACTGAGTCAGTTTATCAGATCCCTCCCAAAACCAATTAGATCAATGGGAAACCTACGCCCATTAGAGAAAATGTGCCTGGATAAAGACAGGAAAGGGGGGTTCTCCCAGACATATAGATTACTGATAGGACTAGGGAACACAGAAACCCCCTCTTTTATAAAGAAGTGGGAGAAGGAGTTGGGGAGGGAGCTTACTCCCCCAGAAGGGTCATTGATCCTAAGTAGAGCAACAGCTACGTCAGTCAATAGTAAAATTCTGGAGTTGAACTATAGATGCCTAACCAGGATGTACTTGACCCCAGAACGCCTGAAAAAATTCCAGAACGGACCCCCACAATATTGTTGGAGGGGGAGTAAGGAGGTGGGATCAATGACCCATATCTGGTGGCAATGCCCGATAATAAAAATATTCTGGACAGAGGTGAGGGGATTCATCAAAGACATAACAGGGATCAATATTCTAGACGACCCCTGGGTATGCCTATTTCACCTGAGCGAAATGTCCAATAAAGCCTATCTGAGATCGTTACTGCCGCATCTTTTAGACGCGGCCAAAAGCTTGATACCCAAATATTGGAGAAGAACAGAGAGACCCGCTATGAAGGATTGGCTAGAGAAAGTTAATGAAATACACAACTTAGAATATTTAAGATATAGTGAGGGGTTGAAAATGGGCGCCTTCGAGGAAAAATGGAAAAGGTGGGAAGAGTTTAAAATGTCCCTGAGAGTGGCAGAAATATGGACAGCCTAGGTAGGAAAAAAAAAAGAGATAAAGAGACCTAGAGATCAACAGCTAAATGACCTCGGAAGCTGAAACAGAGGGATCGGATAAAGATAGGGAGAGAAGGGGGGGCAGGAGGGGACGCACGGTCTTGGGGGGGGTTAGGGGGGGAAGGGGGGGGGATGGAGAGAAATACATAAAGGTAAAACGTTTAATTACAATGTAAACAAGCTTTGTAAGATAAAAAAAAAAAAAAAAAGTACAATCAGCATTACCACGATGATGAGAAGCAGGAACGGGATGAAGTTGGAAGTACTGATAACTGAAAAACGATTCCCAGACAAATAATCTTGCTGAGTGGAAAAAAAAAAAAGCGACGCAGTGCCTAATTGTCAAAAGTGCTCTGGTCAGGAAGGGGGTAAAACCTTCCGAGGTTGCAGTGGTTAAGGAGGCTTGCCCCCTGCCAATCCAGGTTGCGGATTGGTCAGGGCTCCTTAGAACACCCCTCTTTTCTCCACCTTCCTTCTAGAAGCCTGTAGAAGCAGAAGGGAGGTAACCGAAAGATGAAACTAGCTGTGAGTCACCAGCCTACTAGAAACCACTCCCAGCCACAGATCAAAACAAACAGTCAGGCCTGCCTTAATTTACCTGCACTGACAAAAATCTCAACTCTAGCACCTACCTAGGTAGAGGGTGCTACACTACAAATCCCTGTATTCCTGGACACGCCCAGGAAAGATAAGTTCCTTAGCTTCCCTCCCTCAACAGTACAGAATGACCATACATGATGGGTCAGAGGTAGCTTGCTAAGTGATCTGCAGCCAGGTGAGAGACCCTCCACAACAGTGATGTCAGATCCCTGCCACTTTCACCCATAATTTACATATGGCAGGTCAGATCTCACTGCGCTGCTACCAATATTTGACAAATGCGGGGAAAACTCACATCGGGCTGTAACAAATAAGTGATTATGACACTGATATGCCGCGTACACACGAGCGGACTTTTCGACCGGACTGGTTCGATGGACTATCCGACGGACTTTCGGCGGACTTCCAACGGACTTTCCCACCGACTTGCCTACACACGATCACACCAAAGTCCGACAGATTCGTACGTGATGACGTACGACCGGACTAAAATAAGGAAGTTGATAGCCAGTAGCCAATAGCTGCCCTAGCGTCAGTTTTTGTCCGTCGGACTAGCATACAGATGAGCGGACTTTTCGATAGGAACTGGGTCCGGCGGAGTTCCAACATAAAGATTTGAAACATGTTCCGAACCTAAAGTCCGTCAGATTTTCAACCGAAAAAGTCCGCTGCAGGTCCGATGAAGCCCACACGCGGTCTAATTGTCCGAAGGACTCGGTCCGTCGGACCAGTCTGGTTGAAAAGTCCGCTTGTATGTATGCGGCATAAGCCTCACCCTGCACAGAGATTTTCCAGCTCACAGGACCAAATTCTAGTGATTGAGACTGCATTTAGTTAAAGAATATGTAAAGCCAACCTTTCAAATTACTGATATGTGCCTGCTGCTTGTACTTGTATGAGAAAGTATCCTGCTCTCTTTGCATTGCTTCCTTTGTGTGAAATCCCTGGTGTTCCTGCCAGTCCCTCTGCTTTTCTATTAAAAATTGACCACACTATGCAGAAGAACACACTGTGGTCAGTTCTCTAGCTATGCTGGGAACTCAGCCTGCTCTCCTCCAATGATCAGACTTGTCCTGACAGCACACCCCACCCCCATCTTGCACAGCCCTTAAGTGGGAAGATCAGTGTATTGATGTTTCTCCTCCCCAGCTCTTATGCAGCTGAGAACAGGGGGGATGTGATCTCTTATTTTTAAAAAAGGAGAAAAAAAGGTGTTTAGATTTTTTTTATATCTATACACAAATGTTTATCCTTTCATATCTGTTTTAAATTGAACTGGTTGTTTTACAAGGTGATCCTTTACAATCACTTTATCTATGCAGTTAATGTATTACACACCAAACAGCTGACACCATATGTTTTTTTGTAACACAAATCACTCCAAAATCTGCTATAACAATTAGGACTTTTTAACCACTTCCGGACCGCCCACCATTGTTATACGTCAGTACTTTGAAGAGGAGTATCGTTGTTATCGCAGCAGCTAGCTGTCATAACCCCAGTATTCTCTTCTTCAGTGGGTGGTCCACTTCAAGATAAAAGTGGTCTCTGCAGCGGATTCACCGCAAGATCACTTTTACCGGCGGTGGGAGAGGGCCCCCCCTCCTGCTGTGCTCCGGTGCCCTCCGCCGCTTACCGGAGCCGTCGGTAGCGGCGGAGGTGATGGGATCTGTTCCCTAGCCTGACATGGAGACGAGTGATTCTCCATATATTGCAGGGCGGAAGCGACGCAAAACGCCACTTCCGCCCATAGCTCTTAAAGGACAATTTTTTTTGTATTTTTTTAAATGACAAATTTTTTTATTTTTTATTGCATTTTAGTGTAAATATGAGATCTGAGGTGTTTTTGACCCCAGATCTCATATTTAAGAGGTCCTGTCATGCTTTTTTTCTATTACAAGGGATGTTTACATTCCTTGTAATAGGAATAAAAGTGACACATTTTTTTTGTTAAATACCAGTGTAAAAATAAAAGGTAAAATAAATAAGAAAAAAAGAAATCTATTTTTAAACGCGCCCCGTCCCGACGAGCCCGCGTGCAAAAGCGAACGCATACGTGAGTAGCTCCCGCATATGAAAACGGTGTTCAAACCACACATGTGAGGTATTCCTGCGATGGTAGACCAAGAGCAATAATTCTAGCCCTGGACCTCCTCTGTAACTCAAAACATTCAACCTGTAGAATTTTCTAAACATCGCCTATGGAGATTTTTAAGGCTAAAAGTTTTGCCCTTCCACGAGCGGGCGCAATTTTGAAGCGTGACATGTTGGTTATCAATTTACTTGGCGTAACATTATCTTTCACAATATAAAAAATTGGGCTAACTTTACTGTTGTCTTATTTTTTAGTTCAAAAAAGTGTATTTTTTCAAAAAAAAGTGCTCTTGTAAGATCGCTGTGCAAATACAGTGTGACAGAAAGTATTGAAACGACTGCCATTTTATTCTCTAGGGTGTTAGAAAAAAAAGGTATAATGTTTGTGGGTTCTAAGTAATTTTCTAGCAAAAAAAACTGTTTTGAACTTGTACACAACAAATCTCAGAAAGAGGCTCGGTCCTTAAGTGGTTAAAAAAAGATATTGCAAAAGAAAAGAACTAACAATACATCAGAAAAGGATTAAGAATTAAAGTACTTAAGGTTGTTGTAAACCTCTGACATAGAATATAAACAAAGCATATCCCTAGTGTGTTCTTATCTCATTCCAGAGCACTGTCAAGTGTCATTTCTGTCTGCTACTTTCCTCTGCTATCAGCATGAATCACTTCTGACCAGATTTCCTGACACCAAGAGAAAAATGGTGACAGGGAGGGAGCTCCAGCTGATTGACAGCCTCAGCTCTATTCCTGTGTTCTGTTCGAAGGTATGGGGGGGGCCCTTCCCACCCTCCAATGAGCTCTTGGAGCGTTCCTCGCTGGGATCTGCAGAGTGTGACTTCAGCTCTCCGCCCCCTTTTTTTCTAAAAGCTCAGCTAACTTTATAAATTCTGGACTTTGAACAGATGTAAAAATTATGAAGACTGCAAATAAACAGGGTATATGTGAGGGTTTACAATTACTTTAAAGTCCTGGGTCCTTTGGCTTCTGGCAAACATCAGTCAATGGGCATAAAATGGATCAGAGTGTTGGTCTCATAAAAGGACTCTTGGCTGATGTTCCTTGTTTGATGGTAAAGGAGAGTGCCAGACTTCTGATGTAGTCTCTTTTTGTGAAACTTCAAGAGGGCTTAATTCAGCCTTTCCTTCACCCAGTCACTAGGTTAATGGGTGGAAGATAAGAATGCTGAAAGGATTTATAATCTTCCAGATTCATTTCCTAATTATTATCATATTTCCAAATCACTATATTATACATTCAGGCAACCAACATGTTATTACCCAAAAGTTGATATAAACTAATCATGGTCTCTCTTGAGTTTTAGATTCCTCAGAAAGAGTAACATGTCCAATTTGCCTCTTGCACCTCATACACATTATCTCAGAAAAGTGAGTACACCCCTCACATTTTTGTAAATATTTTATTATCTGTGACAACACTGAAAAAAATACCCTTTGCTAGAATGTAAAGTAGTGAGTGTACAATGAGTACACCCCTAAGTTAAAATGTCCAAATTGGGCCGAAAGTGTCAAAATTTTGTGTGGCCACCATTATTTTCCAGCACTGCTTTAACCCTCTTGGGCATGGAGTTCACCAGAGCTTCACAGGTTGCCACTGGAGTCCTCTTCCACTCCACTCTTCCAGTGCTGGAAAATATGGTGGCCACACAAAATATTGACACTTTGGGCCCAATTTGGACATTTTAACTTAGGGGTGTACTCACTTTTGTTGCCAGTGGTTTAGACATTAAAGCGTTTGTTAACCCCCCCCACAAAAAAAATGGATTGTTCTCCTTTAAAGTATGTTATATAACACAGTGCTTGTCCTGTGTCATTTGGCTCCCCGTAACACCTAAAATACCTGGCTGATCCTGCCAGTTTCTCCCCATCCTCTGTAAACTGACCACGGTGTATCATGGCTGCTGAGCCCTGACACTGTGGCCAGTTTACGTGCCTCTGTCATCAGCAGCCTGCTATCTGCTCTCCTCTCTGCTCCTGAGTCCTCCTTACCCCTCTCCTCTCTGTCTGTGTGTGAGCTGCCCCTCCCGCTGCTCTCATAACACTAACCTGTATACACCATCAGCACTGCCTCCTTTTGCAGTATCTCCCTCTGTGAATGATTTATAAACATAAATGCTGTAAATACCTCATTTAAGAGTCGAGATTGCGATCACATGACCAGCCAGCTCTCTCCTCCTCTCCTCCTCCCCTCCTTCTCCCCTCCAGACTGACATCAGCAGGGGAATCTCAGCCCCGCCCGCTGCATCTCTCAAAGGAGTAAAGGAGAAAGTTGGCCAGTCATGTGATCGCAATCTCGGCAGTGAAATTAGGTATTTGCAGCATTTATTTTTATAAATCACACACAGAGGGGGATACTACAATAGGAGGCAGTGCTGATGGTATATACAGGTTAGAGTGGCTTAACCATTTTGCTGCCAGGCCCTGTGCTCCATTTTATACACTCAGGTGGCCAGAAGTGTATAAATGAAATTTTCCATTTGTTTTTTTATTTTTCACTTATAGCTTTCAGAATTTGTGAAAGACCCCCCAAACCATATATTTTCTGAAGACACATGATCAGTAGAAAAAAGAAAAAAAAAAGAAGGTGCTATTGATTTTTTAGACCCCGCGGCATTTGCGCAAATGTTTATCAAACCAATATATTTGCAAAAAGTACACTAAAACCATTATTAGAAGATAAAAACACAGCAAATTTTATAAAATTCCTACTAAATACAAAAGCTTAACCTGTATTGAGTTAATAAATAAAAAATATTTTTAACTTTTAAATTGCGCCTTTTTTGCGAAATGGTGAAAATTGAACAGATGCAAAAGTGTAAATATCTAAATTTCTCTAAAACTCTGAAGGTTTTCAACCTTCCCTTACAGCTTTTAGCGTTTGTGAAAGACCCCCAAAACCATATATTTTCTGAAAGCATATGACCTCTACAATAAAATGAAGGTACTACTGATTTTTAAGACCCCGCGGTACTTGCGCAAATGTTTATCAAACCAATATATTGGCAAAAAATACACTAAAACCATTATTAGCAGATAAAAACACAGCTAATTTTACAAAATTCCTGCTAAATCCCTACTAAATATAAAAGCTTAACCTGTATTGAGTTAATAAATAACAAATATTTGTAACTTTTAAACTGCGCCTTTCTGCAAAATGGTGAAAATCGAACGAATGCAAAAATGTGAATATCCAAATTTCTCAAGAAATCTGAAGGTTTTCATTTTTCCCTTACAACTTTCAGAATTTGTGAAAGAACCCCAAAACCATATATTTTCTGAAAGCATATGACCTCTAGAATAAAAATAAGGTGCTACTGATTTTTTAGACCTTGCGGTATTTGCGCAAATGTTTATCAAACTAATATATTCGCAAAAAATACACTAAAACCATTATTAGCAGTAAAAATACAGCAAATTTTATAAAATACCTGCTAAATCACTACTAAATATAAAAGCTTAACCTGTATTGAGTTAATAAATAACAAATATTTGTAAATTTTAAATTACGCCTTTTTGCAAAATGGTGAAAATCGAACGTACCCAAAAATTTCTCAAAAATTCTGGAGGTTTTCAGTTTTCACTTACAGCTTTCAGAATTTGAAAAGACCCCTCAAACTAGACATTTTCTACAAGCACATGACCTGTAGAATAAACAAAAGTACTACAGATTTTTTGGGCCCTGCAATAATTGCGCAGATGTTCATCATATCGCTATTTTCACCAAAAATACACTAAAATCATTAATATTTCAAATAAACACAACGTAACTTACAAAATTTCTGCTAAATTAGTACTAAAGCATCGTTCACATGTGGCATACTAATGTGTACGCCCATGGGGGGTCATATTTACCCGCACAGGAATGCACAGGTGTTCCATGCATCCCTGTACAGGCAGTCCCATTTATGTCAATTGGGATGCAACGGCTGCACAGGTATAGCTGCTGTTCCCAATCTGACATCGGGTGTGGGTACATGACACACAAGCACACCAATTGGGTCTGCCTGTCTGTTTTTCAGGCGGGCCCAGTTGGACCACCCATTGTTCTCTATGTAGAGACTAATGTAAATGGACATGTGTCTGTTTACACCTGCCTGCATCTGATCCAGTCCGCTAAAGACAGACGGATAGGGATTCCATTCCCCATCCATCTAGCTCTAGCAGATCAGATCGGATGGTGTCCGATTGAATTGGACATACGGTCCATTTCCATCCCACCGTCCTATAGAGAACAGTGGGCTGTGTCCGTGTCCGCTCTGCATCAGCGGAGGGGACATGGACCTGTCATCCGTATACTCAGCAGGGATCAGCAAACAGATTCCCTGCTGAGCAGGCGGATCTGCTTGACAGAATCCGCTCCATGTGAAAGGAGTCTTATCAGGAGCAGCCGTTCTATTAGGGGAGCTGGGGCGCCACTTCCCTGCAGGGCACCGGACTTATATGTCTGTATGAGTTTTTTTTTTCAAGCCACATGATTAGATCCTGAGGCTCTAAAAGTTGGGCTAGGAGCACAGAGCATTGCACCGCAAACCCACCCACTTGTGACAGTAGCAAATATATATTCGCTATCATCTTCTGGCTTTTTTACGTTTTTTTTTTTTACAGTCATTTTATATGGGTTTTTTTGGGGGGAGGGGGGTAGGGGGGTCTGTGGTGAGATATTAGAGGTCTAAACAGACCCCCATATCTCTTTTTTTGGGGACAGAGAAAGGGACTGAAGATAGTCCTTTTCTCTGTATCACTTTACTTGAATGAATGCATGGAATATGTATAGAGATTCCATTCATTCATAAACTGACAGTCTGATACATAGTAACACTCGCGGTTACTATTATCAGATGTCAGTGGGCATATAGGAGCGATCATAGTGATCGCTGCATGCGCCCAGGGTGCCACACTTAGGGGGATGGTAAACACATGTTTACCAAGCCCCCCAAGACCAAACATCACCCGCAACAATACCCCCTCCCCGCCGTAATCCCCAGCCTGTCACATTGCCAAAGCTGCAGGCTGCAGGAGAAGAAGGAGGGATGCCGCCAGGGCAGGGATGGATGGGGGGTGCGGGGGCCGGTATAGGGGGCTATCTGAGTGATGGGGGGGACACATCTGGATCCCCCCAAGCCCCAGCAGCACCTGAAGCCGGCGGGAGTGGCAGAGGAGGAATGCCAGCTTATGATGGTGGCTGCGGGGGATCGAATTTGGGGGGGTTGGAACGGGTGGAGGGGGGGTACTCAGTGCTGGGGGGGGGTTGAAGGGGGGTAAAAGGGATAGGAAAGGAGAGTGGGGGGAGTAGTTTCAGGTGACATTTAGTGGCGGAGGTGGAGAGGCAGGGGACAGGAAAGTGGCAGCATGGGTGGAGGGGGAAGGTCACATTAGGGGTTAATAACTCTGATCAGCGGGTTGTAATCCGCTGATCAGAGTTATAGTATTGTTCATTAGAGTCTGCTGAACAATTCTGATATAAGCTTATGGTCATTGAAGTGACCATAAGCTTATAGGACAGGGAGAAAGAGGTCCGTACGCCATACTGACTTGGCCACCTGCGGGCACTTCTGTACGTACGGTTAATCACTTTAATGGATGTGTGTTGAGTTATTTTGAGGGGACAGCAAATTTACACTGTTATACAAGCTGTACACTCACTACTTTACATTGTAGCAAAGTGTCATGTCTTCAGTGTTGTCACATGAAAAGATATAATAAAATATTTACAAAAATGTGAGGGGTGTACTCACTTTTGTGAGAAACTGTAGGTGCGTTTAATCCTAGAATGATTGTTACTTCCTCACACAGTTGTATTTACGTTTACATGTTTTATAAATGTAGCACCCTCTAGTGTGCTAGAAAAATAGTACATGTTTGTGAGAGTAGGCAAATTTCCAGGCTTGGTGTGTTTTGATCTGGGCTGGGAGTGGCTCAGGGTAGTGCTGTGTGACTCACAGGTAGCATCACCAGGACCTCCCACTTCTTTCCAGAATGTTTTGGTATTTTCTGGAAAGAGATGTGGAGATGGGAGGTGGAGCTGCCTGGGGTGTTCTGAGGAGCCTTAACCAATCCCCAATCTGGACTGACAGGGGGCAGGCCTCCTTAAATACCCAGGGTCAGCCCAGTTGGGGAGGAGTTGATCAGGCGGAAGATGGAGATCGAGTGTTAGGCTGTTGGTGCGTTTGAGGGAGCTGGGGGGTGACCTTGGGCCTGGGCTCGGGTGTGGATGGGAACAGGAGGCACAGGAGGAGCAAGAGAGGACAGTGGGAGAACACTGCCAGGCAAGTTGCCAGGAGTTCAACAGAGGCAGCCAAGAGGGCTGGTGAGTGTTCACACAGTCGGGAGGACTGGGAGGCACGCCAGAGAGGACTGAGATGGTGCAGTCTGGGATGGGTGCAGAGCCAGTCTGGAGGATTGTGGTGGCACGGGCAGAGGAAAGGGGTAGCTGCAGTCAGGAGGGCTGGCAGTGCCTGAGAGGTGGTACTGGGAGCAGTAGCCACAGTGACAGCTACCACTGGGACTTTCTATATTTTTGCTACTCTATAGAGGCCCGCAGTCCCTGCCTGCAAAGGACATCTGCTTTAGGCCTGGCCGAGCCAGTGTCAGGCCTACTAATCAGTGCTAGCTGGTCTGGGAAGTGCAAGCAAGTGATGTGCTGGAGGTGTTGAGGAGAGTTATAGGGCGTACACATGGTCGGACTTTGTTCGGACATTCCGTCAACAATATCCTAGGATTTTTTCAGACGGATGTTGGCTCAAACTTTTTTTGTCTACACGCGGTCGCACAAAGTTGTTGGAATTTCCAATCGCCAACCACACGGTCACCTACACCACGTACGACGAGACTAGAAAAGACCGGTTCAGAACCAAGCGCGGCACCCTTTGGGCTCCTTTTGCTAATCTCGTGTTAGTAAAAGTTTGGTGAGAGACGATTCGCGCTTTTTCAGACTCGTGGCTTTCAGATCGTTTTCTGCCGTTCAGTTTGTGCTTGTGGGTTTGTATCTGCTATTCAGTGCGTGCAGCAAGTTCCGCGTGACTTTAGATAGTCATTGTATTCTTGTTCGTTCGTTACTGTTTTTCAGGTCGCTCTTCACAGGCCTTGCTGTTCTTCAGTGCGTTCTGTTACTTCGTTCTGAGCAGCTGACCGTTTTCTAGCCATGTTTCGTATGCGTACTCCTCGTAGAGTTTGTGCTGTGCGGGGGCTTGGTGTTGGAGTCCTGACCTTGACACAAGTCCAGTCCATGAACAGGGCGGGGAGGAGTTCATGGACCAAGAATTGGTTGCTTCAGTGTGACCAGTTCTCTCATATGCCTTTGCTCCGTGAGATCCGTGAGAATAATCCTGATGATTTCAGGAACTTTCTCAGGATGACGGACCCCGTGTTTCACCGTTTGTTGGCTTCGCTGACCCCCTATATTAGCAGGCAGGATACCTGCATGAGGCAAGCCATCACTCCGGAGCAGAGGTTGGTCGCTACCCTGCGGTATTTGGCCACAGGGAGAAGCCTGCAGGACTTAAAGTTCTCGACAGGCATCTCCCCCCAGGCTCTGGGGATCATTATCCCAGAGACCTGTTCTGCCATCATCCAGGTCCTGCAGAAGGAGTATATGAAGTTAAGATTTTTATCCTTTAATATCACATTTTATTGTATTGAATGTTTGTTAATATATTGTATTTCTTTCCTCATTCCCTAATTACCATGATTGTAATATGCTGTGAATGCCCCCTTTGTTCTCATGCATGCTGAATTTTTATGTAATCATTATTTTAGGTCCTTCATACATATTTGCCCTTCACTAACCTCCCCAGCATGGTGTCTCCTGCCCCATATTCACCTCATGTAGTCACTTAACAATGTATTTTATCAGCTCCATAGTAGTGCTTTACCCCAAACACCCCCAAAAATGTTTGGCAATGTTATTTTTTATTTAAATTCAGGCAGAGTGCCAGAGGCTTTTTTTTGTGGTGTCCCCAAATAATTTTTAGTAACCCTCCCTCCCCCAACTGCTAAGTCAGCTGATCCAAATTCTCTATCTATCCCCAATCATCTATCTGCTGACTTTGCCAAACCCATACACACTATACCCATCTCTTTACTGGTCAGATTTATGGATGAATTCCCCAAAGCATGTAGTGCAAGAGCCTGCCTGTATACTTTCCAATGGTACTGTTTAAAGTTTTTGTATCCTATTATTATCTTGACAGGTAATAGCAGAATGTCCAAATGTCCTCAAATGTGTACAATGTGTATTTATATCTTTGTATTATGACACTTCTTACCTGTCCTGTGGTCTGCCAATAGTGTAACTAAGGAGGGGCTGTTCCAAGTAATACCCATTATTTAGGCATTCATCTCTCAATGAAGTGAAGATGGTTACCTGTCCAAGATTTCCACACACCCCCTATAATGTTACAAATGGCCCATGAGAGGGGGGCGAGGGGGAATATGATCGGTGTACCTTATACTTTGGCGTTGTTAAATTCCCCTTACTAAATGCTATCTGGAGGTTGCCCCAAAATGTTTGTGTCTAATCTGCTTGCCATGTTTTAGAGTAAAAATAGTAATGTTTATTGTTTTTTCCTCAACAGTTTCCTTCCACGCCACAGGAATGGCAGACTGTGGCCTCCCACTTTGCCCAGCGGTGGGACTTTCCTAACTGCGGAGGGGCAATTGATGGGAAACACGTCCACATCGTCCCACCACCCAACTCGGGGTCGTACTATTATAATTACAAGGGGTTCAATAGTATAGTGATGTTGGCGGTGGTGTCGGCTAATTACGACTTCTTGTATGTGGACGTGGGGAAGAATGGCCGGATGTCCGATGGTGGAGTCATCGCCCAGACGGAGTTCTACAGGCGTCTCCAGAATGGCAGCTTGGACTTGCCAGCTCCAGAGGACAATGTTGAAGGACTCCCATTTGTGTTCGTTGCTGATGAAGCATTTGCGCTGGGGGTACACCTGATGCGGCCATTCCCAATGAGGACCCTCACCCCGGAACAAAGGGTTTTTAATTACCGGCTGGCCAGAGCCCGAAGAATGGTGGAGAACACATTTGGAATCCTGGCCAGCCGGTTCCGCCTATTTATGACACCCATCCATATGGCGGAGTATAAACTGAACCATATTATACTTGCGTGCTGTGTTCTCCATAACTTTTTTAGGAAACATTCGGCCAACTATGCTGGCTCAGTTGGGCCTGAGGCCGGAATCATACATCAAACCACACTGACAGCGCTTGAAAGTGGCCGTCCTGGCTTGCCCTCCCTGAGTGCCCGTGATGTCCGGTTACGCTACCTGGAGTTATTTGCGGGTAGGGGGGCTATCAATATGCCAGACAATCTGTGAAGCCTTTTTATAATAAAAAAAACAAAAAAATTCTTTGTGGACATTTACTGCTTGTGTTTGTTTTAGCTGACCCTGACAGAAATGTTTTGAGTGCAGAAAATTGTGTGATTGTGTAACCTTATACAAAGCACTGTTGGCTGTTATTTACTAAATGCAAAAACACATTTCACTACAAGTGCACTTGCAACTGCACTGAAACTGCACTTGTAGTGCAAAGTGGATTTGCCCTTAGGAAATAACCCCCATTTTCTCAGAAAACAACAATTACATCACCCCAAAAGTGTTGTAGCGTTGAGACAATAATCCACACATTCTTGATTAAGAATCTTTTTAATACCTGCACAATCACATGTGCATTTACCAAAGGTTTTTCCAACAAACCAACATGTTTGTTGTATCACAATTTTTGTGGTGGCATTATCCAAAATCAAAATGTCCATTTTACATAAAACAGGTATGTGTAAAACCAACAAGAAAAGACACAAATCTTGAACTTACAAACGTCACATTTGGTCGAATTTGAAGGCAATATCAGACATGAGTATTTAGGAACTGTGTTTGATATTGCATTCAGATGGGGTGAAATCACCCCTGGAAAAGCCAAATTTGGAAGATGCACACCAATTTCACAATGTCAACATGTGCTAGCTGCCATCACGGGGGATCAAGGGATGTGTTTTGGGGGAGCAAGCCCTTCCTCTCAGCTACTTTATAATTGAGGAAGGGGTTGCACCCCCAAAACGCGTCCATTGATCTCCCGTGATGGCAGATAGCACATGTTGACACACTGTGTGCTTCCTCTAAATTTGGCTTTGGGAAAAATCACAAAAACATTTAGCACATTGTAGCACACAAAAGAAGAAAGTGATTTGGAGGGGCTTTAAACTCGCCCCAAAACATCAATGATGTTTTAATATTTTGGAATAACATCATTGATGTTTTTCTTGATGATTTCCAATTGTAAATTACACCCCATGATCTCCCCGATCAGGATCTGGGCACTTTCGGATGTGAAAGGATCTGGATCCACAACCTCACAATCACCTAAAAAGAGAGGAACCCCAAAATAAATTAGGTCTAAAAAATATGCCGCCATCCATCTCTTATCTGAGCGTGTGGTTGCAGACACTCACCTGTTGTGGTGACTAGTTCCACCACATCTTCTTCCTCCTGCTCAACTTGTGTCAGGGGGATTTCCCTTTCTTCCAGAGGTGGGGGGTCTCTGGTCTCCTCGGATGAGGGGTGTCCTCCGAGTCTTTTCTCCCCTATGTAAAACAAAAATGGTATACTTAGCACACAGATATTTATTGTCAGAACTATAAATAGGAAACATTGCTTGGAAGTTAGGTACAATTGTCAATTTTAGCAGAGTTCCAAGATGTAGCTTTTTTAGTGTCCTTTGTCAACCTGCAATACTTACCTGTTTTGTACAAGCTTCCCAGATGGAGTCACCCCTATAGTATACACTGGAGCACCTGTGTGGCCCCCCTAATAAAAAGGGTGTTCTTGTGTCCCACACTAGTGCTCCAGTGTCCAGATGTGTAAACAGCTGCTCAGTGTCCTCTCCTTACACAGAATCTAGTTTGCATTTCATTCTAGTAACAAAGCCATCTACACAACCCAATTCTTTGAAGACAAGTATAGGGCGTCAAAATGGTGGCCAAATGCATATGGGCTAAACAATGGTATTTTATAGTTGGAACGAAAAATGTTGGATCCGAACGAATAATATGCCCATGAACATGAAAGTTGCCATTTTAAACTGTACAACAGTTCCTAAAAGCACATGGTGCAGCACGAACGTAATAAACACAAAAAGAATAGGAACACAGCACAACTACTTACTTTTTTGCAGCACTCTCCGGATCTTTCTGTACTGCTCATGTTCTCGTAATTTCAGGTCTGACCACCGGTTCCTGAGCTGATCTTTCGATCGTCGTACCCCGAAATTCCGGTGCAGACTCCTGACCACTTTCGCCATGATCTTGGCCTTTCGTATATTGGGGTTGGGGTAAGGCCCATACTTTCCATCATAGTCGGCCTTCTTCAGGATGTCCACCATTTCCAACATATCCCCAAAGGACATATTTGAGTCCTTAAATCTCCTTCTGGATCGGGACGTTTCAGGCTCCGGCCTTCCCTCCTCCTCCTCCTCCTCATTGCTACAATTAGCACACACCTGCTGTCTATCCGCCATGTGCTCTTCCCCCACTGCACCGAACGAAAAGGGGCAGGGAATAGACTAGAAAGAACGTCAGGGGCGGGCGGAGTTATACGCATGCGCAGTGTGTATAAAGCGTAACACACGTGCGTATTACGTACGATCTGTGAGCGGAGGAAGGAGCATCGGAGACGCCGATCGTGATAACGAAGGTAAGATCTAAACTTGCGCCTATACTGCTTCGAAATGGAAGCCTATATTGTAACAAGATTAGGGGAGTTTTGCCTGACATTAGGGTTTGTCTTGTGTTGTGTCTTGCAGAGAAAATGGATGGGTTCAACGACCACAATTTCCTGCCCCTGTTAATAGACAAGTACAGGGAGCTGCCCTGTCTGTGGCAAGTGAGACACCCCCACTATAATCACAAACAGAAGAGGCAGGCAGCACTGGAGAAACTGCTGGAGTTGGTGACGCCGGTGGTCCCCACAGCAACCATTCCTTATTTAAAAGCTAAAATTGGTGGCCTGAGGAGCACATATCTGAGGGAGCGCAAGAAGGTCACAGATTCCCAGAGGTCCGGAGCTGCAGCAGATGACGTTTATGTCCCCAGGCTGTGGTACTATGAGAGACTGCGATTTCTGTCAGACCACACTGAAGTCAGGGAATCCCTCTCTACTCTTCCTTCCACGCTTCCTTCCATACCAGCTGAGGCTTCCGATGTCCAACCTGGGCCTTCCAGCCAGGAAGAAGTGGAGGAACCCAGCTGGAGTCAGGTATAGCATTCTTCTACAGATTTCTGGTCAATAAAGAAATGATGTTTACTAGATGTTATTATTGATCACCAGGGGCGTTGCTAGGGGTTGGCTTTTGGGGCTATAGCCCCGAATCTGAGGCCAATAGCCCCGAGTCTCTGCAGGGGTCCCCAAGGGGAGGGGAGGCTCTCTGGGGACCTTTATGTAAGTGGGGGGGCTCTCTGGGGACCCTGATGTAAGGGAGAGGCTCTCTGGGGACCCTGATTTTAAGGCCTAGGCTCTCTAAGGACCCAGATTTAAGGGGGAGGCTCTCTGTGGACCCTAATGTAAGGGGGCCTCTCTGGGAACCCTGATGTAAGTGGGGGGCCCTCTGGGTACCCTCATGGAAGGGGGAGGCTCTCTGAGGACTCTGATGTAAGGAGGAGGCTCTCTGGGGACCCTGATGTAAGTGGGGGGCTCTCTGGGGATATATATACACACGCACGTATATTACTGTATATACATGTGTATGCCCGCCCAAGCGTATGACTTTCTTTACTACGCTGCTATGGGCTCTAGCCCCAGATCTTTTGTAGACCTAGCAACGCCCCTGTTGATCACTAATTGCTGATTAAAAAAAGTGTTTTACATATCAATAGACAGTAGTGGGCACCCAAAATTGGGACAAGAATGAAAAATGCTGGGCTCAGAAGGATAGTCTGTTATATTTGTTAACATTCAATTTGCAACAGTCAGGAGGTGAAAATTGTGTGTGATTGATGAAAACAATACTAAAACTATGTCCCTTTTTCATACACAGGAAGACCTCAGCCAGGAGGAGGTTGTGGAATGTGGCAGTCAGGAGGAGGCGGGGATTAGTGGCAGCCAGGAGGAGGCGGGGATAAGTGTCAGCCAGGAGAAGCCTGGGACAAGTCGCAGCCTGACTGAGTCTCAGGTCCCTCCCCTCCGCCTGCCACATAAACGAGCCAGGAAGGCCACTCCGAGTCCCGTGCAGGATTCAGCGTTCAGGCTGATCCAGGAGGCTTCTGCGTCCCTCAGAGCCTTACCAACTCCTGAAGAGGCCTTTGCCTGCATGGCTGCCACCAAATTGCAGGGCATGCAGGAGGGTCAACGCAGGCTCTTCTGTATAAAGTCCTACGTAAGGGGGTGAGTGGGGAACACCCAAGACGGATGTCATTGAGATGGACGATCCTCCTCCTCCTCCTCCTACTGCTGCCACAACTCCACCACCAGAGCCACAGCGTGGAAGGAAGCGTGGAAGGAAGACCAAAGAGTGATGGCCTGGGTTCAGTCTGGTCTGACAGAAGATGCAGTCTCTCGTATACAGCCTGGGGACACAGATGTCATCTGCTGCTTTCCGGATCTCTGGGAATTCTGGACCAGACTGCCCTCCCTTAGATATGGACTCCTCAGGCCACCAATTTTGCTTAAAAAAAGTTGATGTATGCCCTGGGGGTACAAGGCTTCACCCACTTCTGCAGTTTCTCCAGCGTTGCCTCCCTCTTTGTTTAGTTGTGAGCCCTTAATAAAATTTTTTAGATAAATTCTACTCTCCTGTGTGTGTTTTCATCCAAAAAGGACAGTTTGTTGGTGAGGATTCAGGTACATTTCTAACATAAAATGTAAAATTAACAAGGCATAACAACACCAAACAATCTCCTACAGATTAAATAGAACAACATATCAATGGTGTTGTGGGAACTTGTCACAAAAAACACGCACAAAAATTTTCGGGAGTACAAATCAAAATCGCAAAAAAATAAAAAATAAAATACAAACACAAAAAAAGAATCTACATTAAAGCCAAAAAATATATAAAAAATATACAAAAATATGTTGTCAGATGTGAGAAATCAAAATATATTGAGGGAATCACGATAAATAGTAAGGAAATAAGTTTGTGAGAAGTGTGTGAATATGAGCAGCAAAACTAATATATTCTTGTCACATTATAAAGAAGAAAAGAGTGCGCTGTTTTAAACCATTTTGAACATTGCAGCGTGACGAAAGTGCTGTATCCATTGCGAACGCTAAGTTTACCAGAACGAGCTGTTCCGTCTTGGAATTTCTTATGAGCACGCGTGGCACTTTGTACGTCGGAACAGGCCACACACGGTCGGAATTGACGCGATCGGATTTTGTTGTCGGAAAATTTTATCTCCTGCTCTCCAACTTTGTGTGTCAAAAATGTCCGATGGAGCCCACACACGGTCGGAATTTCCGACAACACGCTCCGATCGGACATTTTCCATCAGGAAATCTGACCGTGTGTACGGGGCAATAGTCTGCAAGCAAGTGAAGTCCTGGAGAGAGAGAGGGGAGACTGTATATACTGTGGATGTATATAGTTGGTCCCAACATTGACTGTCAATTATCTGGGCATCTCATAATTTTCCTATCCCTATCCAAGTTAAATTCCCCTGAATAAAATACAAAAAAACAAGTGCAAGGACTATTTCATGTCTTTGGATGCTTGAAAGTGTGTGCCTGGCTGGGCAGGGTGACAGACAGACTACTACACTCAGCAGCCCCTACCGGGGTACCGCTACATTTGGGGGCTCGATCCGGAATGTCTGTCCACCGGTAACCTACCAGCCGTTGCCCTTAGCAACCAAAGTTGACCAAGCCAGGGAACTGCGCTTTGTTCCACCAATTGAGGACTTGAACTCAGGGGAAAGATTTATGTGCTCTGCCTGCATTTAGTACTACAGCATCGAGTGCCGTTGTCCATAGCAACCAGTGGGAGTTGCCTTCAAAGTTATTGTTGCCCTGCTTACCCAGTTGCCCAACCACGGCTGGGACAGACACTTGTGCTCAATGTGCAATTCAGTAACTTTCTACCATGTGCCGTCACTTGTGGCAACCACAGCAAGCGATCGCGTCTATGGATTACAAACACGTCCAGCGTTCTGCATTTGCTGGACAACTAGAACTTTTGCTTTAAACTCCTGCTTTATACAGTGAAATATGCCTGGAAATATCTACTGTTGCCTGGGGTGATCGGGGTCAGCCTGCGAGTGCCTGCGCTAGAAGTGTTCCCTTCAGTGAGGTATGGGCTACAAACTTTATTGTTGCAAACACCGGAAAAGTCAGCGGCCATCTGTTCTCAGTTGCTCGGGCACAGTCTGTGCCGAGCGACATGCCTGGACAAGTCCTTCTAGTTCCAATGTGCCTGCAAACTTCAGTTCATCTAATAAGGGGTTACAGCAGCACGCCGGGGGGAGGGGCCTGCCTATCAATTTCTCAAACGCCAGCCTGTCTGAAAGTGCCACACCCTACAGGAGACCCAGCATTCTCTGCTATCAGACACCACGAGGAGGAGGAGCAAGATGGCAGAATGTGCTTGTGTGTTTCCAGCGCTGACCTGGTTGCCTGATCTACAGGAGTGGACACCGGTGTCTGGTCAAAGCATCGCGGGGGAATCGCCCTGGAGATGATTGAATGCCGAATACCGACTGCGGTGGTCAGTGTATAGATCCTGGACGATCATTGTGGCGAACCACTCACCCAGCCTGCATCCAGCCAGCAGGAGCCACAGTACTACAATGTGGACCTACAGTCAGGACTGTGTTGTGTGCAGCTGCGGAAGTCCTGGAAGGCCGGAACGGGCCTGGAATCATCACCAAAAGGTGGGGTGGAGTGTGAGTTTGGTAACGCCCCTGCGAACATTCGTGACATGAGGGAAGAGGAGTCTGTCGTGGCCTGCGACATGGTTGGGGACCTGGTAACTCTAAGTACTGCCCAGTAGGAACCAGAAATAGTCCCTGAAATGCCGACCGCCCCTGTTTCCCTTGCTAACCCCATCTGGAAGAAGCCAGTGTTGGAGAGGGATGAGCCCCCGGGTAAGCCCGAGGAGGAGTGCGAGGACAGGGTCATAGATTTGGGTTCCCCCCTGATTTCAAGCCGAGTTTGGGTCCCTGGAGAAGTTAGCAGAGTGGTCATCTCACAGTAGCAGCTCGGAGGAGGAATGGAAGACAGGAAGTTCCCAGGTCCTGGAGGTACAGTCTGAGGGAGGAGATATGCCAGATCCAGCTATGGGACCTGAAGAAGCAGCAGGAACCTCCATCAGCAGCAAACAACTTTTTTTTTTGAACAGACCATCCACCACCCAGCCCAGAGCACCTGCATACAAGCAGTGGGTCACGATGGTTGTGTTCTGCCAGGAATAAAGAAGCCCAGCGGGAAATATAGCGCAAAGTTGCTCTGGAGTGGGGTCTGGACTACCCTTATGTCCCTTCCGAGACCATGGACATCATTGAGAACTCACGGGGAGAGTGGGAGGATGACCTGGTTTGGGAGTATTTGCATATCCCCAAGCCTCTGCAGGTCCCGGAATGTGAGGAGACATGGGTCCACTTTGAGGACATTCGGAGGGAATGGAGGCTGGGGAGAGCAATATATAGGGACAGAGTGATGGTTGTGAATGCAGGATGGCCTACGAGGAGTCACTCTGCCTCCATCAGGGAGGAAGGGAGTGGCAGGAGGAGACTGCCCAACCCACATTTCTATGCGTGAGGACTGTTGAGATGTGCAGCCACCATGGAAACACACATAGACTGCAAGAGAGTTGCAGAATGCATTTCTCCCTGACTTTTGCAGGATCAGACTGGCCTGCCACCCTGTGTTGTGCCTGACAGATGGACTTTTCCTATCAATGGACGCTGGGTGAGGTCTGATCCCTACTTTAACTCTATTAAGGAGACTGTCAGTCTGGAGAGGGGCCCCTCCCATCAGAGACTCCAAAGAGAACTGTTCACGTTTCATTTGCTTTTCTGTAAGCAGGACTGTAATCCCCTGTTGACAGAAACTGATACAGGAAACAATGATGATGTGCTCTATTGTGTAAATTTCTTTCTGTTGGCAGGATGCTAACCCCCTCCCGAGAGAAAGTGTAAATGTGTAGATAGTTGGGAGGACAGGATGTTGTTGAGTTTTGTCTTTACAGGGATAGGAGGGCTGAACATCTAACTCCGGTTGGAGTCAAGACCTTTGCAGGCAGAGTATCTCTCTTAAAGGGGTTGTAAACCCTCGTGTTTTTTCACCTTAATGCATCCTATGCATTAAGGTGAAAAACTTCTGACACTGAGCAGCCCCCCAGCGCCCCCATTTTACTCACCTGAGCCCGTTCATTCCCACGGCGGAGACACACTCTACCTCTCTGCCCGTTGTCTCAGCTCTTGATTGGATAGATTGATAGCAGCCATTGGCCCCCGCTGCTTTCAATCAAATCCAATGACGCTGGTGCCGGGTGGTGGAGCTGAGTCCGGCATTCTGTGTCTATGGACGCAAAAGCCAGACTCGGAAGCGCGCCCGCATGGGGACCCCCAAGAAGAGCGCTTATCCTAGGTTGTTTCCCAATGAGAGGAAGAGCTGATAGCGCCGCTGGGGGACCCCAGAAGAGGAGGATCGGGGCCACTCTGTGAAAAACAAACTGCACAGTGGAGTTAAGTATGACATGTTTGTTATTTAAAAAAAAAAAAAATAAGGGTTTACAACCCCTTTAAGGGAGAGATGTCCTGGCTCAAACTGTAATGTTATGTTGTGTTACTGTTAGCTACAGGGATCTGTAGTTAGGTGTATAGTGTGATGTATATGATGTAAATACTTACCGAATATCTTCTATTTTTGTACGTATTTATTTGTGAATAGCCTTGTCACAGTTTGTTCCCTTTTCCTCATCCAAATTGTATATTTTACGAGACTAGCTGGATGTTAGGAGGGGGGTGAGTGTAGCACCCTCTAGTGTGCTAGAAGAATTGTACATGTTTGTGAGAGTAGGTAAATTTCAAGCCTGGGTGTGTTTTGATCTGGGCTCGGAGTGGCTCAGGGTAGTGCTGGGTGACTCACAGGTAGCATCACCAGGACCTCCCATTCTCCATTTTGTCCTCACCTGATTGGGACTGGGTGGATGGCCCCCCCATTTGTATCTATCTTTCGCCACCTTATTAAAGACCTTACTTGTTTCTTGTTCCTTTGAGTCTTTTAGTTGATCTCTTTTTATTGTTAATGTCTGTTGTACCTCAGTGTCACCTTTCTTTTTATGTATCTGTTCCAACTCATATTTCTTTTATTACCCTTTCCATTTCTATTGCCTTTTCCCTCTTCTTTCATACACATATATATATATCAACACGCCTCTGATATAAACTTTATGTGTTTCCCATGTTATGGCTTTTGCCACGTCAGGGGACTCGTTCAGCATAAAATATTGTTCTATCTCATTTTTTATTTTATCTCCTATTTCTATGTCTTGTATTAAATCTTCATATACCCTCAATGTACTTGCCCTGTTTTGTTTTCCCGTAAGTCTCAACTTCACTATTACTGGGGCGTGATCTGAGAGTGATGTTTTTTCAATAGATGACTTTTCAACTGTTTCTAGAACTCTATGTTCCACCAGGATATAATCTAATCTTAAATACGTATCATGAACAGGGGAAGTGAAAGAGTAATCCCTCACTCATGGATTTTGAGCCCTCCAGACATCCCCCATTTTGCATTGGTGTAATTTTTTCTTGATCACTCTTAACTGGTAGTCACCAGTCCCCAGTGTATGTGTTATACTATCCATTCGTGGGTCCATACAGAATTTAAAGTCTCCTGCCAAAATTGATATGCCTTTTTTGAAGTCCATTAGTTTGCTCAAAACCTCTTTTAACCGGATCCCGACCGGCTCACGCAGATATACTGTGGCAGAATGGCTCGCCTGGGCAAAATCCCGTATGGGTATGTCCTTCCTTTTTTCGGGCCACCAGAGGGCGCGCACGCCCTCTGCACGACAGGGGACCCGATGCGCTTGGCCGGCGGTCGCGATTGCCACCGACCACTCACGATCGTGTGCACGAGCGCCAGCATGGGTATTTGCGCGTGTAAACACACAAATCCCTGTGCTGTCAGAGGAGAGGAGACATGTCGTTTGTTCCTAGTAAGTAGGAACAGCGATATTTCTCCTCTCCTACTCAGTCATATCCCCATACAGTTAGAACACATTGAGGGAACACACATTTAACCCCTTGCTCGCCCCCTAGTGTTAACCCCTTCCCTGCCAATGACATTTACACAGCAATCAGTGCATTTTTTATAGCATTGATTGCTGTATCAATGTCAGTGGTCCCAAAAATGTGTCAAAAGTGTTTAATCTGTCCATCGTAATGTCGCAATACCGCTAAAAATCGCAGATCACTGCCATTATAATAAAAAAAAAAAATTATAAAAATGCCATAAAAATGCCATAAATCTTTGCCCTTAGTTTGTAGATGCTATAACTTTTGCGCAAACCAATCAATATACGTTTTTTTGTGATTTCTTTTACCAAAAATATGTAGAAGAATATATATCGGTCTAAACTGATGAAGAAATTTGTTTTTTAAAAATACATTTTGGGATATTTATTATAGCAAAAAGTAAAAAATATTGCCTTTTTTTCAAAATCGTCGCTTTTTTTGTTTATAGCGCAAAAAATAAAAAATGCAGAATACCACCAAAAGAAAGCTCTATTTGTGGGGAAAAAAAGATGCAAATTTTGTTTGGGTACAGCATTGCATGACCGCGCAATTGTCAGTTAAAACAACGCAGTGCCAAATTGTAAAAAATGCTCTGGTCAGGGAGGGAGTAAAACCTTCTGGGGCTGAAATGGTTAAATATCCTTTTGTGTTTTTATTGGGACAATATACGTTAACCAATGTACATTCCGTCCCTAGGTTTCCTTTCAGAAATAGATCAGAAAACGTCCCTCCGGGTCTACTTTTCTTTTTCTACCAATATAAATCTGAGATCTCTTGGCAGTTCTATTGCTACCCCTTTCACTCGTCTAATTGGGGAGTATCCATAGTACCATGTTGAGTAGGGATTTGAGTATAATTTCACATTTGTGTCTAATGCTTAATGTGCCTCTTGTAGAAATATTATACTCGCAGAGTATCTTTTAATCTCCCTTAATACCTTATACCTTTGTGGGGCGTTCAGCCCTCTTACATTATATCTTAAACAATTTATAGTTGTCATTTAAGTTCTCTATCTCCCGTCCCCCCTCCCTCCTCTTTTCCCCCCCTTGTAGCTTCATCCCCCATGTAGGGGAGGGGGCTTGAGGGGATCTTTAGAGCCGAGAAGGGGGGTTTAACCCTTTGGAAAAATTGGGAAATCAAAAAGGCCAAGGGTTGCCGACACCTTATCTCCCTCCCCGCCCCCTCTCCCCCAACCTTCCCCCTTCCCCATCTCACCACCCTCCCATCCTCCTCCCACCATATCTATTACTTTTTTGTTGTATTTTGGACCTTTTCCTGATCATGGAGCAGAATCATATAGTTTCTATTCAGGGCCTCCCTGCCTTATTTTCTCCTTCTATTCTAGGGTGGTGCTCTAACTGGTGCTCCCTGTCTCACAATTAAGGAAGATTGGTCTGAGCCCCACCAGGTGTCCAGGTTATTCATCCGTTATATCTTATTTTCCTCTTGTTTCTCCCCAGCCCCTCCCCCCTCCACAAAAAAAAGGAAAATCGCGCTAATAAAGTCCAAATTTGATAAACAAATAATATGTAGTATTCCAAATGCTTGACCAACTGGAGATAGGTTCAATATTCACCTAGTGACTAAATCACAAAAAGTGTACCATTACCTTGTGGAAAACATGCTTACCTGTTTGTAAGCCAAATAAGCAGATGGCTATAACCCCAACCTGGGCTAGTGGCTTTGCAAGATGGGATGTATAAATTTCAGGCCTCTCAGCATGGGTTGGTGTTGATTCCACAGTCTTTTTTTTAAGGTTGACCAGAAAAAATGAAAAATGACATAGCGTAATATTTTCAAAAAATTATAACTGTGTGCACAATAGATGCAATTACACTCACATTGTGAACAACCAAGGATTGCACAAACAGAGAAACACCCAGTGGATAAAGCAGAATTAAGTGTATCATCACCACATAGAGGGCCTCCTTACCAGATGCCACACCAAACAAAGCAGATATCTCTTTAAAAAACCTCCGACTGTGAACGACCAAGGATTGCACAAACAGAGAACCATCCAGGCGGTAAAGCAACATTAAGTGTACCGTCACCGCATAGAGGGCCTCCTTACCAGATATCAGACTAAACCAGGCAGATGTCTCTTGGGTGTGGCCATGCTGTGTCCAGACCCCCCGCCAAGGCCATGCAACCCCACCGGTCTTTTCCCTTGTTTCTTTCTATTTCAGTTCACGTTATTTTTTCTTAGGGATCAGTTATCATTGATCTTCTTCTTGAGTGTTTTTCCCCCTCTCTTCTATTTAATGTCCATCTAGGTAGATCTAGTATAGGGATTTCTAGTTTTTTTACAAAATTCTTGTAGTTATTCCAGGAATCTCAGTTTTGCCATGCGTCCTTCTTTCCGGCCTACCAAACACGCTGGAAAGCCCTAGTTTTACTGTACATCGTAGTTTTGCATCAGTTCCAAGAGGGGTTTTAGCAGCCTCCCGTCTCATATGATAGATCCTGAAAAATCTGGAGCTTGACACTTTTGTATTTTTTTTTTTTTTTTCAAATAACAATTTTTATTGGTCACAGATATGTAAAAGTACAAAAGAGTTGTAGTTTGCTTGATACATAGCATCATTGGTAGACGTTCAGCCTGACATTCAATAAACAATGGAGTATTTTCAGCTAGATAGAATAACAATGAAGTACATTCTTTATCTGGAAAATTCGTCAACCAATAGATATCTATTTTATACTGGACATAGTCCAAAAATAAGGAAAGGGATAGTAGAGAGAGAAAGAAAAAGAGAAGAGAATATAAGGTGAAAGAAGGGGGGGGAGGGAGGAGGGGGGGGGGTGGTTCTGTCGCCGGTCTAGGGCGGGTCCTCCTGTCTATGCCAATCTTCCCAGATTTTATCATGTGTTTCTAAACTATCTTGTAAGCGGGCTGTCATTTTTTCCATGAGCTCTATGTCCTTTATTCTGGTGTATAGATCTGTTTGAGTGGGAGGGGTCTGTTTTTTCCAACGCAGTGCAACCAAGCACCTTGCCGCCGTAATTATATGGCCCATCAGTTTCCTAGAATGGCGAGATATATTCAACCCGGACACTCCAAAGAGAAATAGTTTCGGGGACCAGGGCACCTGTACTCCCAGCAAGCGAGTCAGTAGGGATTGGACTTCCGCCCAGAACGGGGCAATTTTAGGGCATAACCAGTAGATATGGAATAGAGTCCCTCTATCTTTACAGCAACGCCAACATCTGTCCGAACTGGAGGGGTATATGGCTCGGAGCACGTCAGGTGTCAAGTACCAGAAATAGAGAATTTTATATGCGTTCTCCTTGTACAAAGTACAGAGTGAGCTTTTGGCTGCTTGGGACCAGATCACCTGCCATGTGTTTTCTGGTATCTCCTCGCCTAGATACTTCTCCCATCGGAGCATGTATGTGTGCTTGCCCTGATCCGGGAAACTGTAGGAGTTCAAAATTCGGTATATGTCTGAGATTAGCCCTCGTCTAGTCGAGCCTTCTAGTATCAGGCCCTCAAATCTAGTTGGAGTTGAGAATTGTAGGTCTGGGGCAATAGATTGGGCATAGTGTCGAAGTTGTAGGTAACCATAGAATGCTTGTTTTGGGATGCCAAATTTTTTTTGAAGCTCAGCGAAAGGGAGTAGTCTGCGAGTGCACGGGTGGACTAGGTGACCAAAGTGGAACAGGTTTCTGGTCGCCCACGGTGAGGACATCTGATGTGTGAGACCTGCGGGCATTTTGGGGTTGTATAGAAAGGACGTAAGAAGTGATCTCTCGGAGCATAGTATGTGGGCTCGTGATAGTCTACGCCAGAGTGTGCTAAGGTGCAGCATGGGGCCCAGGAGCTGGGAGGAATCTACCTTCGCCCTCGCATTCCATAACATACTGTTTGGGTGGACCGGTGCCATCCACAGTTTTTCGATTTCTGTCCACTTGTTATAGGAGCGTTGGGTAAACCAGGAGGTCAGGGCTCGCAGTTGGGCTGCCTGATAATATTTGGTTATGTCAGGAAAGGATAGACCACCGTCCGTTTGCGACGCTAGCAGGACCGATCGCGGTATTCTGTGTCTCTTATAGTTCCATATATAGCGTATCATGTCCGCCTGTATTTTCCGCAATTCCGCTGTTGGGACTGGGATGGGGAGAGTTTGGAATAGGTAAAGCAGTTTTGGCAGAATAACCATCTTAACCGAGGCTATCCTCCCTAAGAGGGATATATGATGTGCCTTCCATTTTCTTAGTAGGTCTCTGATATTTTTTAGGAGGGGTGGATAGTTGGCTTTATATAGGGTAGAGTAGGATGGAGTAATCTGAATTCCCAGGTATTTTAAGGATGAGTCATTCCAATGGTAGGAGAAGCATTGTTGTAAATGTTGAATCTCCTGAGCCGGTATATTAATAGGCAGGGCTTCAGATTTGGCTGTGTTTATTTTGTAGCCCGATAGGGATCTATACAAATCGAGCTCAGCATGTAGATTGGGAAGTGAAATCCTGGGTTGGGTCAGGGTGAGTATAATATCGTCGGCAAATAAAGCCAGCTTAAATTCCCTATCTCTCACCCGAATCCCGTGTATGTTTGTATTTTTCCGAATGGTCGCCGCCAGGGGCTCTACACAGAGCGCAAATAGTAGCGGTGATAGCGGGCACCCCTGGCGGGTTCCATTAGTAATCGGGAAGGTCTGTGATAGTGCAAAGGGGGTTTTAACCTGGGAGGAGGGATTGGTGTATAAATGTCTAATAGCCTGCATGAAAGAGCCCCGGAATCCCATATATTGCAGTGTGGCGAACAGGAAAGGCCAACCAAGGCGGTCAAAAGCCTTTTCTGCGTCGAGACCCAGAACCAATGCATTTGTTCCTTCCCTGTTCGCCACCTCGATAAGGTCAATAATTCGTCTCGTGTTATCCCCTGCCTGACGCAGGGGGACAAAGCCCACCTGATCCTTGTGTATCAAGGAAGGAAGTATCAGGTTCAATCGCATTGAGAGAAGCTTAGTAAAGATTTTTAAATCTGAGTTAAGGAGTGCGATTGGCCTGTAGCTTGCACATACAGAGGGGTCCTTGTCAGGCTTGGGGATAAGCGTGAGAAATGATCTTTGCATATCTGCTGGAATGGTAGTATTCTGAAAAAAGGCGTTAAATATCTTACACATGTAGGGTAATAGAATCGGGAGGAATGTCTTATAGTACTCGTAGGGGAGCCCATCTGGACCGGGGGATTTGTGTGTGGGCAAGGTTTTTATAGTGGCTATTATTTCTTCCTCCGTGATTGGGGTGTTGAGTGACTCAAGGTCCGTTCTTTGGAGTCTAGGAAGCCCACTGTCTGCTAGGTAACGTCGTATTCGTTCCTTAAGGGCGGGAGGTAATGGGTCATGGGGGATCTCAGGGTTGTTATATAAGGAGGCGTAGAATTCCCCAAAGGTCTGGGCTATGTCTTGAGGGTGTGTACGTAGAGTGTCTGACCTATCTTTAATTTGGTGAGGGGTGGACATATGGGAGCGTTCCGACAATTTGCGTGCTAGAAGGGAGTGGGCTTTGTTACCTTTGTCGTAGTAGGTTTGTTTTAGTCGTAGGAGTGCTTTCTCCACCTGACCTAATGCCAGGTCTCGAAGGGTGTTTCTAAGACACACCACTTTTTTAAGGATAGGTATGGAAGGTGAGGCTTGAAGGCGAAGTTCTAGGACTTTGAGTTCTTTCTCAGTTTGGAGCTTGGATGCTATTGCGTTTTTCTTCATGGCTGAAGAAAGCGCAATGCATCGTCCCCTGAAAACTGCCTTATGAGCCTCCCAGAGGGTGGTAAGGGAGACGTCGGGGGTGTTGTTATCTGAGAAGTAGTTTTTCAAAGTCGTCTCTAATTCCGACTTAGACGGGACATGTTGGAGGAGAAAGTTATTTAATTGCCAATTGCTGGGTTTACGCCCCATGACTCCCATCTCAAGTGTTAAGGTTATGGGGGCATGGTCTGACCAGGAGATGGGAAGGATCTGGGCCGTCTTTGTGATCCGTAGGGTGGCGTTATTGACAAAGAAATAATCTAGGCGGGAATGCATACGGTGGGGGGCTGAGAAAAAGGTATATTGTCTGTCTCCTGGGTGGAGTGTCCGCCAAGTGTCAAATAATGCGTGACGCCTGGTCAGTTGTCTAAATAGTTTGGAATCACGGGCGGCTCGGGTCTGTGGGGCTGTGGGGTTAATCACATGGCGGTCTAATCCCACCGAATGTGCCAGGTTGAAATCTCCACCCACGATCAGACATTCGTTAGGGGCTTTAAAGAGGCGTGCAAGAACCTTGGATAGGAATTGTATCTGACGTACGTTAGGGGCGTAGATGTTGCAAATGGTTATTGCCTGTGATTGCCACTGGCCGCGTAAGATTATATAATGTCCCCTTGGGTCAATGAAAGACTCTGAGCATTTAAACGGGGATCCGCGTTTAAATAGGATCGCCACACCTGCGCGTTTATGAGGGTTGAATGCTTGAAAGGCCTGAGGGTAATGTCTGGATGCGAAGGCGAAGGCACCCCCCTTATTAAAGTGTGTTTCCTGTAGTAATGCTATGTCTGCCCCTGACCTCCTGATTTCTTTCAATGTAAGATGCCTCTTTTTATTTGAGTTCAGCCCGTGAACATTGAGTGATATGAGTCTAACCATGTTTCTTGGTGTATATGGGGGCATGTTTACTTAGCTTGTCCTGCTGGGACGCTTCTGCATGAGTCGGAGGGCGGAGAGATCCACAGATGAGGCTCGGCCAGGTGTCCATCCCAGATCCACGACAGACCAGTGAAGGGGAGAGGGTGGTGGGAGGGAAAAGAGGAAAGGGTAAAGAGAGAGAGAGGGAAAAGAAAAAGAAAATGATTATTGCCATCATAATTAAGAATAGACGATTCATTGTGGGCCCGGGCAGTATAGACCACCCGAACTCCAGTAGGTTCCAATAAGCCTCCCCGGCCAGAGCCCCAAGCCAGGGCCCGGTCCGGGGGGGCATAGAGAACCCCTCAATACAAGTGCAACTGAAATAAGGCTAACTGATCTAAATTCTAAAAAGGAACCTTAGTAGGATAAACCACCAGGGGGGCCTAGTGGGACGGAAACAACCAGGACTAATACCAACTAGTCTCCTATAACTGAAAAAAACCCGACATTGAAAATACAATACAATGACTGAAATAAAAAAAAAAGAAGGGCCTTAGGGGGGCCGTTGTAGCAAAAATGGGTAGGATAGAGGCAAATGTCTCGCCAATCAGCCTTTTTTAGGCTTGGGTTTAGTAGATCCTCGAGGTGAGTCCCGGTCTCTTGGGCGTTTAGTCGGGGGGACTTTCTGCCACACCACAGGAGGTGGCGCTGGCAAATCCACAAGATCCCAGTCAGGCAGCCGGGGGGCAGGGATCTCTAGGGTGTCGCAAAAGTTCTCCAAGTCCTCTGGAAAGCGTAGTGTTGCAGATTTACCCTGACGACGGGCTGTAAGGCTGAAAGGAAAGCCCCATCTATATGTAATGTCTTTCTCTTGAAGCAAAATAAGCAGGGGCTGGAGCAATCTTCTCTTCTGCAGGGTGATCCAGGAGAGATCTGGGAAGAGCTGGATTTGTGTGTTTTCAAAGACCACTCTCTTTGCATTACGTGCTTTGCGCATAATGTCCTCCTTAAGGGGGAAGGAATGGACCCTACAGATAACATCACGGGGTCTGGAGGCCGGTCCTTTGGGACGCAAGGCCCGATGAGCTCGGTCCATTTCTAAAGGTTTATCTGGGGGGTCCCCAAGGAGGTCGTTGAATAGAAGCTGCAAGGTTTCGTGGAGGTCTTCAGGACCCTCTGATTCAGGTAGACCTCTGACTCGGATATTGTTTCGACGCCCCCTATTGTCGAGGTCCTCGATGTGACGTTGCATGTTTCGAAGCATTAAATGGTGGTCTGCCCCTTGTAATTGGGTACGGTGGACTGTCAGTTTGGTCTCTTGGATTTCCTCCTCTGCCATTTCCATCCTCTCAGAGAGATGTTTGAGATTAGTGTGGATGATCTGGATTTCCGCTCGGCATGCAGATTTAACCTCTTCGATAAGGAGTTTGAAGTCCTCTTTTGTGGGTATGGCTTGGAAACAGTCCTGCCAGGAAGTGGGCTGCTGCAAACGTGAGCTATGGCCCATATGGGGTTGGGGGTAGCTTGGGGGGGAGGATTCCCTGTATAATGCTGGGGGGAGCATAGGATCATATGGGTCTTGTGATTGCAGCTGAGGCGGTATTGTAGGCGCCTGTGGGTCTCCCCATGTAGGCCTCTGCCCAGGAGGGGCAGGGTGGGCCCCCGCCAGGTTGTCCAGGGGGGATTCTGTTGGTGAGCAGGCCACCTGGGCGTATGATTTAGTGTAGTCTGTCCCCTGTCCCATCGGTCTGAGGGCGCCCTGGCGTCCGAGCCTCTGTGGCTGAGGGGTACTCGGAGGGGGGCCGTGGTCTTGCTGGGGGGTAAATCTCCCATGGTGAGTACCTTGACCCCGACCGCTGCTCCAGTCACCCTCCGGGTCTGGTAGTGGGGGAAAGTCACTTGATTGGAGTGAGGGAGTGGGGGAGATCGTGCCTCTCTGGCGGAGGTAGGGGTCTGATAGTGAGCGCAGCAGCTGCGGGAAGGCCTCCGTGCACTGTGTGTAAGGAGGTGCAGTGCGGCCTAGTGAGGTGTCCTGCGGTGGGCTCCGGGACGGCTCGTGTGCAGGGAGAGGTGGAGGGGGACTCACCGCTGTGGTCCCTTGACCGGACAGTCCATCTATCCCCTGGGTCTGCTCCTCCTTGTTATGAGGTGTGGAGGAGGCCGCCGAGAGCTGCTGCCGTTGCGGTCTCGTGGCGGAGGAGGAGGCTGTCGGCGCCATCTTGTCCCGATCGTCCTCCGACATGGAGGACCGATTAAAGTATGTCTGGATGGTCGCAGCGGAGCCGGGTGGTGGTTGGGACGAACCCCGGGTCCTGGAGGATCTGGTCCTTCTGTTTCCTCCCATATAATGGAGCTAAAAATCCCCCTTTTCAGGCCTTTAAGCTGCGGGCTAGAGGAGAGCTAGAGGTTAGGCGTCCATGCAGAGCGGCTTCCGGTCACGCCCCTCCCGACACTTTTGTATTTTAATGGTGGCTTCCTCCTCATATTTTCCCATATTTGGGTTTTTCTTCATAATTCTGGAATCTTATAACAATGTCTCCTGGGGCCTCTGTCAGTATAATTTGTGGTCTTTTGATCCTGTGGACTCTTTCTATCCTTATTGGTGCAGGCCTCTTCTCTACCCAAAAGTGAGTTAAATATTTTTCCACTAAGTCTTCGCCATTTGTTGGTTCTGGTGGGCCGTGTATTCTTGCATTTTTTTCTTCTGCTACAATTTTCTTGGTCTTCCATTTTGTATGCCATCTGTTTCACCTGGTTTTCTTGTAGTTTTTCTTGTCTGTTCCTCAGATCCTCCTTCTTGGGACATATACTTTTTTATTGATCCCGGGCTTGAGCTCAATTTGGGTGATTTTGTGACTGCCCCTCCCCTTGCTGATCTCCCCCTCATGATTGGACTCTATATTTATGTTTAATTTTAATTTTTCAATTTCTACTTTGTTATATATTGTATGGAAGGTTGTGATGGAGTTTCTTAACCTTAGCAGACCTTTGCCATTCAGTTTACAGTGTTTTAGTCCAGGTGGCAGTCTCTCCTGATGTATGAACTATACACTGTATCTGTATATGAAATCTGCTGTGACTTCTGAAGGGTGCAGAGGAACCTCCAGCTTTCGTTATGTTTTTTGATGGTCATACACCTGCCCTTCCTCTTACTAATTTCTTGTGCAATGAGATAATGAGAGAATATCAATGCACTTATCAATCATCATCCCCTACAGAGTGAAACAATCTCTTTGGTAGTGGACTTAGGTCCGCAACCTTCTGAAACATTGCCCGATCGTTCCCACACACCCAGAGGTAGTGAATGCGAATGCCAGTCTGGAAGGATGGGGTTCACATTACCAACAACAGGCAGCCCAGGGGTGCTGGGCATTTAACCCCCAGGGGATAGTTTCAAATACCCTGGAATTCAGAGCAGCTATGCAAGCCCTGCTAAATTTCGGTCCTGCATTGGAGGGTACTCCTACATCAAGGTTGAGGTAGCCTACATTCAGAGACAGGGGGGTACCAGGAGTTTCACTTTACTGGAAGAAGTCTGTCCCATCCGGGACTAGGCCCACACAAACCTATTGGATCTAATTTCAGTATACATTCCAGCAGCGGAAAACCAGCTAGTCGATTTGTTATGTCATAATTTTCTATCCAACTATGAGTGGTCTTTAAGCTCCCGGGCCTTTCTAACCCAGAGATGGGACATTCAGAAATAGACTTAGCATCAACCTCTGTGAACATCAAATGCTCAAGGTTTCTGTCAAGAGTTTTGTATCCTTCACCACCCTTGGAGATTCAGTCTGTGGTCCAATTCCTCTAATTGCAAGGTTTCTGGCAAAGCTCAGGAGGTCCTTGAACACTGTCATGATGGTATTTGCATTTTGGTTGCAGAGGCCATGGTTCATGACGTTGCTGCAACTCAGTGGGGAAGATCCAATACCTCTTGTAGTAACCCTGAACCTTCTTTCCTAGGGGCAGTTTCTGCACCCAACTCTGGGGAGCCTGAGTAGTAGCCTGCACTAGTTAACGAGCAGTTTAAATTTTTTTGTTTGTTTATTTTAATTCGCTTGTGCACTGGAAAAATAAACACAGCTGGTGGGTGTTAGGTTGGCTGGAACTTGACCTCATAACTTGAGTGCTTTGGAGAAATCTGAACAGACCACCAAGCCATAGTGCTAAATACGCTGAGACCTGCAAAATAGTGTAATATGATTAAAGAATGAACATAAATAATTACTGCTTTATAGTCACCTAAATAAAAAAAAAATAACACACAACAGATATGTAACTGTAAATGTTCAATACGTGTAACTTTACAGAATAGCAGACATTACTCTGCAATACTCATTCATAACTGCATTTGTTCGCAAAAGAAGGAAAAAAATAGGAATACTAATTTCAATATGCATCAATAGATGCACACGAGGTAGAGCACGTCTCAAATAAAAATGTTTTCTTCGCATACATGGATCATAGATGCAGTGCAGTGCTATATAATAACTTGGTAGCAATTGGCACTTGCAGATCCGCGGAATCGCTGATTAGCGCTGATTCCAAATTTACTAAGGCATGTTCGCCGCTAATAGTGCAATTTTTCATTCACATGTTCACCTAGTTGAACTCTTAATTGCCTGAAATGGGCGCTATTATATGTAGAGCGCCCAGTACTTCCCTGGAATCTTAGTAAATGACCCCCATAGTGTGCGCCATTGATGATACATTACACTCCCAGCCAACATTGATTGAGAGTGCTCAATGTGTAAAGATTTAACAAAAAAACAGGAAATCGCCTCGGGACTTTTAATTAGGTGAATGCGGTTAGCCAACAATGGACAGAGTAAATGCAGTCTCAAAATGTATTAAAATTGTCATGCAAACATAAACATGAATCATAGCCAAGCCACTGAAATGATACATACAGTAAAAAATGTAATTACATGTATCATGGTACAGAATGTAAATGTGAATGTATAGAAGGTACACAGGCATGAAAAGTATCCCAACGCATTTCGCAAGACCAAGCTCACTTCATCGGGGGTAGATGCATGTGTAGTACATCGGTTTCCTGAGTATAATGAACCAAATAAGTATCTGCACAGACATGTTATTGTGACAATTAGTCAAGAGGGTCCAAAACGCATGGCCCTATACTCACCAGAGGCTGGATCAGACTACCAATTGCTTGATACCCAGAGGCGGCAGTAATGAGCGCCCGGCTCGGGAGCTGAGGAGGCAGAGGGAAAACCAACCCAAAAGAGCACAAACGGGGGGGGCAGACATGGCCGGGATGGGGGAATGTGTCACCAAAGATCTCCCAGTATTCATTAATAATGTCAACTGAAACATAAATGCGTATGTATCAATAGATGCTGTCATAAAAGCATAGAAATAACGTAGTATATGATAGAAGTATGTATATGCATGAACCAAACTGGTTCAATAATGGTATGAGCTAAGAATCTAGGGGACAGATTCTTTTTTCTTTCTAGAGAAAAAAAAAAAGAAATAAAGAAATAAAATAAAGGAAATATGACAAAAACAGTGTGATAGAGTGTGTGTCCCGTATAGCATGTAATCAAGTCCATTGTATATGTCAGCTAAGATAAGAATATATGTACAGTATCTCACAAAAGTGAGTACGCCCCTCACATTTTCATGTGACAACACTGAAGAAATGACACTTTACTACAATGTGAAATAGTGAGTGTACAGCTTGTATAACAGTGTAAATTTGCTGCCCACTCAAAATAACTCAACACACAGCCATTAATGTCTAACCCACTGGCAACAAATGTGAGTACACCCCTAAGTGAAAATGTCCAAATTTGGCCATTTTCCCTCCCATGTGTCATGTGACTTGCTATTTTACAAGGTCTCAGGTGTGAATGGGGGGCAGATGTGTTATATTTGGCGTTATCACTCTCACTCTCTCATACTGGTCACTGGAAGTTCAACGTGGCACCTCATGGCAAAAAACTTTCTGAGGATCTGAAAAATAATAATTTTTGCTTCACTTAAAGATGGCCTAGGCTATAAGAAGATTGCCAAGACCATACAGCGGTTTAACAGGACAGGTTCCACTCAGAACAGGCCTCGCCATGGTTGACCAAAGAAGTTGAGTGCATGTGCTTAGCATCATATCCAAAGGTTGTATTTGGGAAACAGACTTATGAGTGCTGCCAGCATTGCTGCAGAGGTTGAAGGGGTTTGGGGTCGTCCCAAGGAAGCCTCTTCTAAAGATAATGCACAAGAAAGCCCGCAAACAGTTTGCTGAAGACAAACAGACTAAGGGCATAGATTACTGGAACCATGTCCTGTGGTCTGATGAGACTGAGATAAAGTTATTTGGTTCAGATGGTATCAAGCGTGTGTGGCGGCAACCAGGTGAGGAGTAAAAAGACAAGTGTGTCTTGCCTACAGTCAAGCATGGTGGTGGAAGTGTCATTGTCTGGGGCTGCATGAGTGCTGCCGGCACTGGGGAGATACAGTTCATTGAGGGAACCATGAATGCCAACATGTACTGTGACATATTGAAGCAGAGCATGATCCCCTCCCTTTAGAGACTGGGCCGCAGGGCAGTATGCAAACATGATAACGACCCCAAACACACTTCCAAGACAACCACTGCCTTGTTAAAGAAGCTGAGGGTAAAGGTGATAGACTGGCCAAGCATGTCTCCAGACCTAAACCCTATTGAGCATCTGTAGGGCATCCTCAAATGGAAGGTGGAGGAGCGCAAGGTCTCTAATATCCACCAGCTCTGTGATGTCGTCATGGAGGAATGGAAGAGGACTCCAGTGGCAACCTGTGAAGCTCTGGTGAACTCCATGCCCAAGAGGGTTAAGGCAGTGCTGGAAAATAATGGTGGCCACACAAAATATTGACACTTTGGGGCCAATTTGAACATTTTCACTTAGGGGTGTACTCACTTTTGTTGCCAGCGGTTTAGACATTAATGGCTGTGTGTTGAGTTATTTTAAGGGGACAGCAAATACACTGTTATACAAGCTGTACACTCACTACTTTACATTGGAGCAAAGTGTCATTTCTTCAGTGTTGTCAAATGAAAAGATATAATAAAATATTTCCAAAAATGTGTGGGGTGTACTCACTTTTGTGAGATACTGTATGTCAGTTGGTACTATGCCAACAGAGTAACTATCAAGTATACAATGTAATGAAAAAAATATATATACACATATGAACCAATGTTGTTCAAAGCTAGATGGTGTGAATGAACCATGAGAGTGAACACAATAATGTGTGAGACAATATATATGGCAGACCATGCTAAAGTTAAGTGCTCAAACGTGAAGGGAGTGAATGGATGATTAGCATCTATCAAGAAATGTGGACTCGCCTTGAATGAAGTGAAACTGCTGCATGTGAGTGAAACAGGAAACAGGAACTGACAAACAGATCCCAGCCATGACTAGCCCTCAATTTATATCCCCAGAGGGCCCAGTGAGCTCTGTCTCCAACACCATGTGTGCGTTACAAGGCACGCAAACGTGAATAATGCTCGCCGCCAAATGGGGGCGCGCCTGCGCAGACGCCCCCAAGTCACACATGCTGACATTCAACGCAATAGCAAGCTGACGCCGCGACCGCGGATGTCGCACGGTAGGCGTGGTCGCATGGCGCTGATATGTAGGTGGCCCCTGCCCGTCCAGACAGGACAGGGGGGACAGCAAGAGGTATGAAAACCCTTGTATACATTGCAGCTCCCGAGCCGGGGGCGATAACCAACGCCACCAGCAGGGAACAGCTCCAAGAACCTAGATTTGCCCATGGGAGATGTGGTACCTGAATGTTGTATGAAATGCCTGAAAGGGCTACAGAATAAAATAATTATATATAATGAATAATTGGCTAATGGTGGCAGCAGACCAGGTTTGGGCTAAATGGGTGTCTTCCACACGGGTTCAATAGACAAACAAGTTACGACAGCATCTATTGATACATATGCATTTATGTTTCAGTTGACATTATTAATGGAGACTGGGAGATCTTTGGTGACACATTCCCCTATCCCAGCCATGTCTGCCCCCCGTTTGTGCTCTGTTGGGTTTGTTTTTCCTCTGCCTCCTCAGCTCCCGAGCCAAACGCTTATTACTGCCGCCTCTGGGTATCAAGCAATTGATAGTCTGATCCAGCCCTCGGTGAGTATAGGGCCATGCGTTTTGGACCCTCTTGACTAATTGTCATGATACCATGTCTGTGCTGATACTTATTTGGTTCATTATACCCCCTACAGATGTATTAGACACACATCTACCCTGATGAAGCAAGCATGGTCTTGCGAAATGCGTTGGAATACTTTTCATGCCTGTGTACTTTGCAATCTACATTCTATACTATGATACGTGTAATGACTTTTTTTACTGTATATATCATTTCAGTGGCTTGGCTATGATTCATTTTTATGTTTGCATGACAATTTTAATACATTTTGAGACTGCATTTACTCTGTCAATTGTTGGCTAACCGCATTCACCTCATTTAAAGTCCCGGGGCGATTTCCTGTTTTTTGTTGCATATAATGGGATGGATGTGGTTTGCGAGTGACACCAGACCTTTTCCTTTTTGTCCACTTTATAAAGATTTGGTAGCGAATTACAGCTCTACCCAGCATTATAGTGTTACTAAACCCAGGACCCTACATTCCCTATATCTGGTCTCCCACAGTACACAGAACATGGAAATGCAATAGTTTTAGTAAATATAAACTGATGAATACCTTTTCTCATCAGCAGTTAGAGCAGTCTTGTGACTTGTATCACTGTCTTCTTAAAGCTTGTAGGAGGAGTTTTCATTTTCCCCTGATCCTCGGTCTAGACAACGCTGATTCTCCCTCTGCTGATCACATGCACTCTCCCAAGAAAAAAAAAAACCTCTCTAGCAATACACACCAAGCTGAGCATGTGTAGCCTGTCCCCTAATGCTGTATTTTATCAGGAAATGGTCTGGAGTCAGTGGAAGAAGAGGAGGATCAGAGAGACAGGATCACGCAACCTTTTTACACATTGCAGAGGATTAACCCCTTAGGTTCCACAGTGAGTATAACAAGCATGCTTTACTGCATTTACAGACTGATTTTACTGTTGTGGGTTTAGAAACACTTTAAGCCTGAGTAATCTGTCCATGGTCAGGTCCACGGGGGCAAGCTCAGGGACATCTAACCAGGGATCCCATAGCTTTTCATATTTGGGTGGACAGCCTCTGTGTTGATATATGCATTTTTCCAACCGCAGTTTATTACCCACATTATTAATCCATTCTAGACATGTACGGTTCGTTTCGTCCTGAATTAATATCCTGACACATTTTTCATTATTCGGATATATCTGAATACTCAAATTACAATTTAAATGAATTTTACTGAATGCTCCGAATAACAAAACTAAATTATTCCGAATTTCGAAAATTCAGACTGAAATTCGAATTGAATACCATTTTGAAATAATGCTGTTTTAGTTAAGCCAATGGTGATTTAAAGAGTCATTGCAATCATTTGATTTTTTGTTTGTTCACTTTGCCACATTCAAATAAAAAAAAAATCTAAACTTTTCGATTCAGCCAATATAAAAATGTATCGAAATGTTTCAAATCTGAAAAAAAAAAATCGGTGAATTTGAAAAATTCAGAATACGAATTCCAAACACGAATTCCGAATATGAATCCTGAATACGAATTAAACGAATCAACTGAATGTAACCAATCTAAATAACTAGATTAACAAATCGAAACGAAATGGAACTCATTTTATTGTCATGCACATGTCTAATCCATTTCCCAACTGTAGGAGGATCCTCAGACTTCCAATGCAGCATTAATAATTTATGAGTCTGATAGAGGGCTGTTCCCATGGCTTCTTGTGTTGCGTTTGTTAAAATATGATTTTTTACCTTAATCAGACATAACATTACATGGGACTATAGTGGTTGCTCATAGATTTTTTGTCAGGTTTTGGCTTGAGTAGATTTCTCAAACGCTGCTGCATACAATGGGTATGTAGATACCCTTGTTGTATTCAATTGACAGTTTCTACAGTCCAGTGTTTACACAGCTACAGTAAACAGGTATGTTTTCTGTTGTTTGGTAAGAGCCCTTGCACACTGGGGCGGTTTGCAGGCGCTATTGCGCTAATAATAGCGCCTGCAAACCGACCCAAAAGTGCCGCTCCTTGCATTCCAGTGTGAAAGCCCCGAGGGCTTGCACACTGGAGCGATGCGCTGGCAGGACGGTAAAAAAAGTCCTGCTAGCAGCATCTTCGGAGCGGTGAAGGAGCGGAGTGTATACCGCTCCTTTACCGCTCCTGCCCATTGAAATCAATGGGACGGCGCGGCTATACCGCCGGCAATGCGCCTCTGCAGAGGCGCTTTGCGGTGGTATTTAACCCCTTCTCGGCTGCTAGCGGGGGGTAAAACCGCCCCGCTAGCGGCCGCATACCGGCGGTAAAACGCCGCTAATAGTAGCGGCGTTTTACCGCCGATGCCGCCCCCGCCCCAGTGTGCAAGGGCTCTAACTATGGTAAACAGCCTGACACATAAAAAATGGGGATTCAGGCATAAGCCACACACACACATCATCATGCTTTAAGATCAGAAGCCACTCATGAGGTCTCAAGGAGAATCCTTGCCAATGGAGATCACGAACATACAGTAACCAAAAGTTAAGTAACCTTTAAGTGTATTTGTACTGTTATAGACCATAGGCTGTTCATTTGCTAGGCATTTTGCTTGTTATAGATATCTGTCAGTCTTGTATTGTATTCCTAATAATGTAATAGTTTTGCATGTACAGCATCTTTGTATAGTAAAAGCACATTTACACACTGCAGAAGTCTCAGCTTCCTTGCTTATACCACAAAGTAACATTGCTAGATAGACGCAAGCAAAACATTTGGGGGCTCGTGCCACGATCTGTGCTATAATTCAATTGAAGCAGACCTGTTTTTCTGTAGTGTGTTGTGTAGCTTGTGCTAGGTAAAATGCTGTGTAAGCTGTTTAGGAAAAGCAAGGCTGCAGCGGGTTCTGGTGGCCAGAAGGATGTGTGCAGCTTGCCTATCTGGGCCAGAGACAATGAATGGGAGCCTCTTGCTAAAGAATTTGTGAAGTATGCTTCCCCCTTGAAGATGACTTGGGGTGATAAAGTCTGAGATCATTTTGTAGATTTTAGCCTTAAGGGGTTGGATTTAAATCAAAAAAGAGAAGAGGACAGTGTCCACAGTGAGCTGGTATTTTCTTCATGCTATTTATACCGAATCACATGGAAGGGAGAAGGCAGAGGCAGAAGTTAAGGTATTAAAAGACCAGCTAGCAGTTGCTTCAGAGTGTGTACGTTCAACCGCTAGTCGGGCTGATGATTTGCAAGAGCGGTGTGCAGCCCTCATGACCAAATCAATTAATGCCTTAAGGAAAAGGAAGGGCCGTAAACCTGTTAGTAAAGCCAGGGTATGTGCCGTTGTCACATCCCAAAATTGGGATTGTGAGGATGTGCTCTCCTCAAATGATAGTGAGGATGAGGAGATAGAGTTTGATATTTCGCATGATGATCTGCTAGTGGGAAAGAAAAAGAATGCCAGACCTCTCATTACTTAGCATAGGAAACGGCAACATGATAGAGAGGATATGGCAGATGGGGAGGTCCATTATCGCAGCCCCAGAGATGTTGAATTTGAAGAAGTATGGGATTTTACACAAACTGAACTCCATGAGCTGGCAAAACAATACAAACAAAGGTCTGGGGAGCCCCTATTGAGTTGGCTCCTATGCTTATGGGAGGAAGGGGCGGACAGTGTTGTTTTGTCAGGTAAGGAAGCAGCCATTATGGGAGTGCTAACCCATGATGCACAATTGGATCAGTCAGGCAATGCGAAAAGCCCGAGAGTTTAGGGTGGATTTTTCACTGTTAGACCTTGTGAGAGATGGAATAGTCCGAGTATTCGCTAGTCCTACTGACCTGGAAAATACCTACTCCTGGAGATCAATAGGAGAGGGTATTTCCAGGTTACGCGAGATGGATTGTATAACCAGATTAAATACGTTTCTAGAATGGATGGGTCCAGATATGGAACCCTTTACGTCTGCTCTGTGCTCTAAGCTGATGAAGTCTGCGCCACTTAATCTCAGGGCTCCATTATTGTCCTTGTTGGGAGGCCTGGGATTAAACAGCAAGATTCATGAAGCCACAACCCTTTTAAGCCAGTTGGGGGAGCTAGAGGAGGCTAAAACAAAACCTGTCAGGGCAGTAGATAAGGTCAAGGACAGACAGGAAGAATACAAGCAGAAAAGAACAGAGAAGAAAGGGAATGGGGTAGAGAAGACAGGAGGCGAAGAGAAAAACCAGGCTGGTTATTTCTAGGAAAGAAATGTGGGTAGACCTATTAAAGACAGGAGTACCTAAAGATGAGATAGATGGCATTTCTACTGCAGAAATGCTGAAGAGGTGGAAACATTTAGTAGGGAAAACTGTCAAGGTTAGAAACACTACTCCTAGTGAAGATAACAGCCTAGACTTACAGAAAACAGAACAGACCCCTCCTGTTAGCCCCAAACCAATTCCCAAACTTGAACATGAACTCAAACCCAAATCCCTTTATCCTGGGGAGGAGTTAGAGAGAATCAGAAAGGGAGATTGGGAGGTTCCTTATCCTTTATGAAGGGAAGGTGAGTCTCCTGTAATAGCAGTGACAGCAGGAGACCGACACCCATATGCACCTGTCACTGTATGGTGGGGGAAGTCATCTTCTCCTACACATGTAATGGCTTTAGTTGATAGCGGAGCTGAAGTTACACTTTTGCAAGGAAATACTTCCCATCACAAAGGATATTAATTGATTTATGTCGAAGGTTTGGGGGAGCAAACTACACCAGCAGTTAGGATACGGATGAAATTGGCTATTGGCAAGGGATCAGGATTTATGACAAATGTTTTGGTATCAGAGTTACCCAAAAATATTCTTGGGATGGATGTACTTCAAGGTCAGTCAATTCAGACTGAAAGAGGTACATTCACATTTGGGTATCCTGATAAAGCGTATCTGGTAAGGGCAGTGAAGGCTGTGTCTACATTCCTCCACCAGAGAAGCCAGTCTGTCTCAAGCAATACAGACTTCCTGGAGGCCACAAAGAAATTGGGGAGACTATTTAAGAACTGTTGAGAGTAGGGATCCTTAGACCTGCTGTAAGTCCTTTCTCGTCTCCGGTGTTCCTAGTAAAGAAACCTCATGGGACATATAGAATGACTGTGGATTACAGAGGTCTAAACAAAGTGGCACCTCCATTGAAGTCAGCTGTACCAGATATGATCTCAATTGTTGAGAAAATTGCTAAAGATGTAGGAGAATATCATGCTGTGATAGTCCTGGCTAATGCTTTCTTTTCGATTTTGATAGACCCAGAGTGTCAAGACCAGTTTGCTATGGTGTGGGACGGCCGCCAGTACACTTTCACCATGCTTCCTAAAGACTATGTTCATTCTCCAACAATTTTTCATGGACTGATTGCCCAAGATTTAAGTACCCTGAGTTTGAAAGTTGCTGTGTTTCACTACATTGATGACATCATGATCTCTGGAACAAAAGAAGATGTAACTGAAGCACTGCACCTGCTGATACATCACACGGAGAACAGAGGGTGGGCTATCGACAAAGACATAATCCAAGGACCTATCACAGAAGTGAAATTCCTAGGAATGATGTGGACTGGGCCGCAGAGGAAAATTCCAGAGACAGTTGTGCAAACTATCCAGGCTCCCTCGCCCCCTACTACCAAAGAGGAGGCACAGAAGTTCATTGGAGTTGCAGGGTACTGGAGATCGTTCATCCCACATCTTGGACTGATTCTGAGGCCTAATTATAATGTCACCAGAAAAAAGACTGAGTTCTCATGGGGTTCAGAGCAGTGGACTGCATTCCTGGCTGCTAAAGAATCTATTTTGCAGCATCAGGGATTAGGACCCGTGAGACAAGGAGTACAATTTCAGCTGGATGTAGTGGAGCAGAATGGTACCATATCTTGGAGTCTGTGGCAGCCAAATGAAAAGAAAGGACTGAGAGCAATACCCATTGGATTTTGGTCCAAACAACTGACAGGGGCGCAGAAGAGATACACGCCCCTAGAGAAGTACCTGTTTGGGGCCTATATAGCACTTCAACATGTAGAGACCATTACAGGAAAGGACACAGTCACCATCCATACTGCATTGCCAATCGCATGATGGGTGAGAGATTATGGGCTGACCACTAGGGCAGCTGTAGCCCAGAACCAGACACTGATGAAATGGAAGTGGTACCTTCAAGAAAGAGAGGGTATTTCAACTGGGGATGTTAGAGAGATTTCAAAACAGTTGGCAGGGCTTGTTACTTTTACCAGCACCTGGCCAGAAGAAAATCCTGTGCTGCAGTCATCCCCCATTCAAGAGGCTCCACCCATTGAGTCTCTGTCAGAAGACATGAAGGAGTCAGCGTGGTTCACTTTTGGTTCAGCCATAGTCGCCTCGTCTGGGTGTAAATGGACAGCAGCAGCCTACAACCCAAGTACTGACACAGTCCTGCAGGAGATCGGAATTGGAGGGTCCAGTCAGTATGCAGAGTTGAAAGCTGTAGTGTTGACTCTTCAGGAGGATCCTTCTTCCCATGTCACTATCTACACTGACAGCTGGGCGGTTTTTAAAGGACTGACAACTTGGATGCCCACGTGGAAGTCCAATGAATGGGTGATTCATGGAAAGGTGGTGTGGGGAGGCAAGGAAGTCTGGGACTACATCTGGAAGGAAGCTCACTCCTGCACCATAAAAGTGGGGCATGTTAATGCACATGTGCCCCTAGTCCCAGACTAGGGGCACATGTGAACTATAACAGAGTTGCAGATGAAATCGCCAAAGTGAAGGCAGTTGTGCCAATTGATCCTATCTTGATGAACTTGGCCAACTGGGCCCACAAGCAATCTGGACATTTGGGGCAGAAAGCAACATATGGGCACAGCAGAGAGGATTGCCTATATCCATGGACATGATAAAGACTGTGAAAGGGAACTGTACAGTGTGTGGAGAAGTGTGACAATGGCCATTGCAAAAGTACTCCACTGGGTCGATTAAGAGGGGTGAGAGGCCTGCAGAGATCTAGCAGATTGACTTCATCAGTCCCCTGCCCCGGTGAAACAATGGACTGAGATATTGTTGCACTGCAGTGGACACCTATTCAGGAATTATGCTTGTTCATCCTTGCAAACGTGCAGATCAAGCCGCAACGCTTCAACTGCTCCAGAAACTTGTCGTTGTTTATGGTTGTCCCAAACAAGTCCAAAGTGATAATGGCTCACACTTCACCGGATCAACAGTACAGCAGTGGGCCAAAGATTCTGGAGTGTACTGGTTGTGCCACATCCCATACCATCCACAGGCAGCTGGTTTGATTGAAAGATACAACGGGCTATTGAAGGACCAGATACGCAAACTTACACCCACACATACACTAAGGGGGTGGGATCGGGTCCTCACACAAACAGTCATGTTGTTAAATTCTAGGCCAATAGCCAAAAGCACACCATATGAGAGGATGGTAGGGGCTGGGGCACAAATTCCACAGCTGGAGTGCAGAGTTCAGTATTTATGTAAGGTTCTTGAAAGAACAGGGCTTAACAGATACCATGTTACTGCTTCCCATGACATAGAAACCAAGAGTGACGTATCTGAAGTTGAAGCCTATCTAGGAATGAGAGGGAATCTGGCAGGAACGTTTGAAGTTATATTTGCATTGGCAGATGAGCTTCAAGACAGTGGCTGGGACTCTGACTGGTTAGTGGATACTTCTCAGCAAGAGTGGAAAGTGAGGCTACATAACATCAAACCTTCCAAAATAAACAGCAGTGATCTTCTGGGAAATATCAGTATATTTCCTCTCCTCCCTATTGATGTTCTTTGGGAGGGACAGAAGTGGGTACAGGCAGGGGGCAAGTGTTTGTCAGATATGCAGGCAAGAAGCCATTTAGAGGAGAGATTTTAGCTGAAGGGACTGGATCTACTCTTTATATATTATTAGAAGGAACAGATAATCCGCTTTGTTTTCCACTCCACAGGCTGTCTCCGATTTGATCCATAGGAAGACCAGAGAAAAGTGGTTACATGATGGAAAGAATGACGGAAGATCGCAAGAACTGTGGAGAGCAAGGCCTTTGATGTATTACAAGCCTGGACTTGTTTGTGAAGAACTTTAGAATGGAATTTCTAATGAACTTTTTAGTTAAAGACTGAAACACCTTCTCAATAACAGAAATATGGGAGGTGTTGCATTCAAGGAAAATTAATGTTTAGAATGAGTTTTCTTAGTAATTAAGTGATTTTCTGCATGGAGTCTGAAAGAAAAAAAAATCTAGGGCAGAATGTGTTGTGTTTGTTAAAATATGATTTTTTAACTTAATCAGACATAACATTACATGGGACAACAGTGGTTGCTCATAGATTTTTTTGTCAGGTTTTGGCTTAAGTAGATTTCTCAAGAAAATGCTGCTGCATACGATGGGTACGTAGATACCATTGTTGTATTCATTTGACAGTTTCAACAGTCCAGTGTTTACACAGCTACAGTAAACAGGTATGTTTTCTGTTGTTTGGTAACTATGGTAAACAGCCTGACACATAAAAAATGGGGATTCAGGCATAAGCCACACACGCACATCATCATGCTTTAAGATCAGAAGCCACTCATGAGGTCTCAAGGAGAATCGTTGCCAATGGAGATCACAAACATACAGTAACCAAAAGTTAAGTAACCTTTAAGTGTATGTGTACTGTTATAGACCATAGGCTGTTCATTTGCTAGGCATTTTGCTTCTTATAGATATCTGTCAGTCTTGTATTGTATTCCTAATATTGTAATAGTTTTGCATGTACAGCATCTTTTTATAGTAAAAGCACATTTACACACTGCAGAAGTCTCTGCTTCCTTGCTTATACCACAAAGTAACCTTGCTAGATAGACGCTAGCAAAACACTTAATTAGTATGGTTATCCCAGTCAAATTCATCAAGTACATTAAGCAAGCAGGATTTTGGGTCAAGCAGAAAGGACACATGAAACACCTTATTAAGGGTATCCACCACCCCCCTCCAGTACGGGTGCAAATTTGGACACTGCCATAGTAGATGAATCAAGTCACCATTATCACATTTACACCTGGAACAAGTAGCCATTGGTGATAGACCCATTGTATGTAACCTATGAGGAGTATAATGTACCCGCAAGTTAATGTATAATTGGTTTGACCTCTGTGTCACATTCAACGAGCAGGTCATCAATGATTGGTTTGCCCACATCCCTTTTCATTTTCTTCATCACTCGTATGGATATCATTTCAAGAAAAATTGCAAAAGTATAGCATAGCTTTGCGACATAAAACCTTTGGAGGACTCAGCATCCCTAATGAGTCTAAACAAGCAGGTCTGGGATAGAATTCACTCTGATGACTTGCTCTGAGCCGCAACAGCGTGTCTTAACTGCATATAGAAATGCATTGAGGAAGGTAGGTTACATTTCCTCTGCAGGACTTCAAACGACAATAGTACTCCATTGTGAAATATTTGACTAAGGTGTGTTACTCCGTACCCTTTCCACTTCGCACCACGTTGCAGTTTTGCATGTAAACTCACTATTGCTAATATCATATGTTTAATGTTATTTAAAAAAAAAAAATTTGATGAAAAAAACAATATCAGTATGATTTTTAAACATTTCTATCATGGTTTCAAAGTATTGTTAATATGGAAAATGTTTAGAGTACGTGTGTGGAAAACATAAAAAAAATGTACAGGACTCCATTCAAGTCAAATGTGAAGCAAGTCAACAAGCCAGCATCCAAAGTTACTGTAGCTGACCATCATCCTCCCCTCTACCATTATGTCATCTCAGAAGAAACATTACACCCCAAGTACCTCACAACCACAATCTGATGTGCGTTATGACAACTGCCAATGTGATATTTGTCATTCACTGTGACAAGCAATGGCGGTGCAACCGCTGCCCAAAGGGTATGATGGGAGGGAAGTGTAGGAAATACAACACATTCCCCTGTTTGAATGCAAACTGTCAATGCTTCATAGCATACCACAAGAAATAAAGTAGATCTAATACCCTCAAAAATTTTTGTGCTGTTGCACCGCTTCACAGATGTGACCTCCCAACTATTTGGTAGAGGCTTTCACTTAAACGGTGGGGTTTGTTAATTGAAAAAAAAAATGATTGTTGGTATTATTTCCCCATAAAAAACATTTTTCATTTTTAGTGAGAATGTAAAAGGGCTCGTTTACACTTGCAGTTGGGACAGTTGGGCTGCATTTTTACCACCCTCCTTAAAGGATAAGTTCACCTTTGGATCATGTTACATGTTCCACCAGTTTTTAGGGTGGAACACATAACATATTCCTGCATCTGCAGCCTTTCCTCCCCAATCCTCTCTCCCTGTCACAGCTGGGGGGGTTGGCCTATTTCCCACATCTGCTATCACATTGTGACAGCAGCACGGCCGCTCAGGGCTCCGCCCATATGGCCGCGCCATTCATTCACAGTTTCCTGTGAATGAATGCCTATGAGTACCCTCAGCCATTGCTGACAGCTTGGAGTTCTCAATGAAGTACAATGGTGCTGGTGAGCGCTCTGATAGTTCATTAATCTTGCTGCTCTCAGGTAACTGCCTGTCCATATGAGGTATCAGCAAACAGCTATGTTGAGAGTCTGCAGGCGCTTAGAAAAAAATTTAAAAAAATGCACAGTTTTATATCAGCAAAAAAATGTACCTTTATCTTTTTATTTTTTTTACAGGTGAACTTATCCTTTAAGCTCCAAAGGCAGCCAGAGGGGGTTGTACACATGTCATGTACGCCAATAATGTTTCCTCCAGACAGTACTTCTGCTAAACGCGACCTACTGAAATGAATGTGATGGTGCTGCAACTGTCCTGCAATTGCGTTCAATGCATGTGGTTGCAGCGCGGTGGTTCGGTATTTACAGGATTAAAGCAACTGAGGCAATGAGGCAATATATGCCACCGCAACTTCCCTGCAACCACATGGAGTGTGGTAGTGTGGCATTTACAGGGTTAAAACTAGCAAAGAGGGAGTAACATATCACCTCCTCACCACCTTTTAAAACCTTCTAAAAAAGGGATTCACCACAGATTTTATTTTATTTTTTTTACTTTCTTAGCTTTTTTTCCTAGTGAAGATGTTAAAGGGCTCTTTACACTTGCAGGTGGGGTGGTTAAGCTGCATTTTTACCACCTCCCTTAAGCTGTAAAGGCAGTCAGATGGGGTTGTACACATACTGTGGCATGCAGTAATAATGATCCCCCTATTGCATTTGGCAGGCAGTACTGCTGCTGAACGCGACCCACTTATGTGAATGTGGTGGTGCCACAACTGCTCTGCAACAATGCGCATTGCACGTGGTTGGAGCATGGTCATGTGGCATTTACAGGGTTTAAGGAGGCAGCAAGAAGGCAAAATATCACCTCCTCACTGCATGTTAAACGCCTCTAAAAAGCGTTCTACTGCAGATCACTTTTCAGAAGGGTTAAACACTTAAATAGTAAAAGGTTGGGGGGGGGGGTGAGATAAGTGCTCCTCATAATACAGTTGGGGTCCAGTCATAAAAACAACTGATAGTAAATATGGAGCATTATTTGACGGTTAGCTAGAGGTCACAGAGGATTTTACAGAGGAGAAAATGGGGTCAAATTTAGTGTCCAAGAACCAGACCCATTAAAACTGAAGCAGGTTATTCCAGGAGGGCAGAGGTGGTGGACTCTGTGTCAGGAGAGTTAGGCACAATGGAGGTGGCACAGAGGACAATGAAATAGAAGCGGATACTGGTGCAGACTGTGTCATGGAGTCTGGAGACACTGAAGGTAGGGTTGCCACCACCTCATCCCTTTAAATCTGAACACATATGAATTACACAGGTTTTGAGGCTAATTTAATGCAGAAAAGGCACTAGGTGAGCTTAATTACCACCTTAATCAGCCACAGAACCTGTGTAATTAATATGTATTCGGGTTTAAAAGGATGAGGTGGCAACCGTAACTGAAGGTGGTGCAGAAATGAATGAGATTGAAGCAAGTTGTTAGCAGGTACTATGTCATGGAGTCCAAGTCCAGGGACAGTGAAGGTGGCGGGGGGGGGGCACTGAAATTAAAGCAGTGTGTTACTGTAGTTGAGGCTGCTCTTCATTATAAAAAGTCTTTAATAGGAACCAAGGGCAGTGCAGTTGTCTTGGCATTGTTTAATGTTAGTGAGAAGGCAATCCTGGGTGTGTGCAGTGGAAGGCATAGAATAATCTGCTGCAGGAGGGGCAGTGAGCTGGCAGAGAATGATGTCATGTGAGGAGGGATCTCTCTGGTCCTGATGAGAGGAGATGCAGATGTCTCCTCATCTCGGCTCTGTCTTCTCCTCAATGATTCCTGGCTACACACTAACATCAGGCCTCCATTCCACATTCCAAGCCCCGGCTATTGTCTGTCTGCTGACACTTCCCATCAATGGTGACGGAGCAGAGGAGAAGATTGTACGCCTCAATGATTCCCTCCATCCTGTGTATACTGGGGCTCTGGGTTCAGGTGAGAAATGGCCTCTGTCTATTACTATCTATTACTATCTGCTCACAGTGTGTCAGCATCTGGAAGAAGGAATTTAATATATACTGTTTATATATCTGTAAATGGGGGAAATGTATCTGTGTACAGAGGATGTTACCATACAGTGCACATGTATCTATGTATAGGGGTCATAAGCGGTATAGTGTGCTTGTATCGGTGTATAGGAGACATTACCATCTAATGTATGTATGCCTAAAGGATATTAGTAGTATAGTGTGTGTACATGTGTATGGGGTCATAACCGTTATAGTGCGTGTGTGTATATAGGTGACATTACAGTATAACGTATGTATGTGTATCTGTGTATAGGGGACGTTTCTGCATAATGTGTGTGTATAGGGGACGTTACAGGTATAGGCGTTGATTTACTAAAGGCAAAAAGACTGTGCACTTTGCAAGTGCAATTGCTCCAGAGCTTAGTAAATAAGGTAAAGCTTCACTTTGCAGAGAATACCCAATCACGTGCAAGGAAAATAAAAAACTTTGCATCTTTGCTTGCACATGATAGGATGATAGAAGTTGGCAGAGCTTCTGCTCATTTACTAATCTCCAGTGCAACTTCTCTTCCAGAATGCAATTGCACTCTGCAAAGTGCACAGTGTATTTGTCTTTAGTACATCAAACCCATAGTGTTTGTGTATGGGAGACATTGCTATTATAGTATGTGTGTATCTACAGTGACAGTTCTAGGCCCTGCCACAGTTTAAATAGTGGTAAAGAGTGCACAGGGTTGTCACAAATGCAGAATGAAGACCTGTTCAGAGCAGAGAAAACTGGGCTTTTGGCTTTCTCTGGGTTTTTTTACTCCCAGATCTGGGTCTTGAGTTCAGAGGCATCGAAGATCTTTGGGAGGGAAGAAGTCTCTAATCCTGTGTCCAGGCCTTGCTGGAGACCAAAAACAAAAATAGTGCACTGTCCCTTTAAACGTTAAATCATTCACAAAATCAGTTCATAACAGTAAAGTGCAAAAGTGCCAAAGAAATTGTGCAAATTGCAGCAGTATATGGACCTTAAATAGCCAGGGCCGGATTAAGAACATCATGGGCCTGGTGCTGAGGATTATGGTGGGGCTTTTTATTAAAAAAATAAATTAAAAAAATAATAATTAAAAATGCAAACAATTTTTAGTTATAACAAATTAAATTAAATAGAGAGAGGGAGGATGAGTGAGAAAGGGAATGAGATAGGGGTGAGGGGTAAGGGAGGGAGGATGAGAGATAGAGGGGGGATTAGAGAAAGAGAGAGAGGATGTGAATGAGCATGCGTGGAAGTGACAGCAACACAGCCCGGCCAAATCAAGTGACCGAAAGGCACAGAACCTGGAAGAAAGACAGGATGGAGATGGAACAAAAGTGTGCCCATTCTAGAGCTGGTAACATTGAGGATATTCAATATCATTTTAAAGAACTGTTTTGTGTGTAAGAGGCATATGGGAGGAGTATAGATGGTATAAAAGTGGGAAGTATGTGCAGGTGAGGGAGAGGAATATGGGAGGGTATAACAGTGGGCAGTATGTACAGGAGAGGAGCTGGAGGGTATGATGGGGGCAGTATGTACAGGAGAGGAGTGTTGATGGTATGATAGGGGCAGTATGTACAGGAGAGGAGTGTGGAAAGTATTATGAGGGTGGTATGTACAGGAGAGGAGTGTGGAGAGAATGATAGTTGGCAGTATGTACAGGAGAGGAGTGTGGAGGGTATGACATTGAGAAGTATGCACAGGAGAGGAGTGTGGATGGTATGACATTGGGCAGTATGTACAGGAGAGGAGTGTGGAGGGTATGACCATGGACACTATGTACAGGAGAGGAGTGTGGATGGTATGACCGTGGGCAGTATGTACAGGAGAGGAGTGTGGAGGGTATGACAGTGGGCACTATGTATAGGAGAGAAGTGTGGAGGGTATGACAGTGGGCACTATATATAGGAGAGGAGTGTGGAGGGTATGACAGTGGGCACTATGTACAGGTGAGAAGGATGTAGGAATCTGGGAACGAAAAATGTAAAGGTTTGTGGAAGGATGTTTAAGGACTGCGTAGTGGTTAAGCGGGCCATACATGAATTGAAATTAAGCCAATTAAGCAGAGACCAGCTGTAGTCGATCTATGTATGGGCTAGCTGGTTGTACACAAGTCAATCTATTAATCGACTTGAGTACAACCAGCCTGTCAGGTTTTTCCCAAAAGAGTCAGTGCTGCCAGCTATAGTTAGCAACACTGATCATTGTATTCTGTGGGTTGGGAAGGCAACCCACTGGCAGAATACAATAACACTGCGGGAGTGATTCCCCCATCCACAGGTCAGCAGATGAGAAGGTGTGTAAGGACGGGCTGGGGAGGGAGGTCTGTCAGCAGGGGGGGTGTGATGTGGTCATGGAGGGATATCAATCAGCGGGTGGGGGGAGTAACTGGGAGTGATATCTTTTGGAGTAGGGTCTGTCATCTGCAGGTTGGGAAATGGTCACCTGTGATATAAGTTGAAGGGAGGTGGCTAACATGAAAAGTGGCTGGGGAACGACCTGGCTGGTGGTGAGTGTGAAATGGATGATGTGTTTCAAGTTTTTCACATTTGCAGTAATGCTTACTGCCCTCTGAAAAGTGATCTGTGGTGTATTGCTTTTCAATGAGTGGTATAGCAGCAGCTGACAGGCGTTCTTGAGGTGCTACTGCTGCCTCCTTTTTTTTTTACATTGCTGAATGGCAGTTTTACATTATTGGACTATGCTGCTACTGCAAGTGAGTTTGACAGGCGGTGCTGCCTGTCAAACTCTACAGGCTCCAAGCTGTCCATTAAGCTCAGTGCCTCTGACAAGAAGTGAGGAGAGGCACTGTGAGCTCGTCCTCTCAGTCTGCTGCAAACAGAGTGTTCCAACTTGTATTTAACCTGGCCGCTCCGTATGTAGCTTCTGACAGGCTGCACAAGGAGCCCTGTATCTCCAGGACCAAAGGTGATAGCAGCCCCAATTTGACCAGTAGTGGAGTAGACCTTCAGCTACCTACCCCCTAAATTTGGGCTCCCCTGGTTGCCGAGCCACGACCCACAAAGTCAATCTTTTTTTGTTGTTTTTTTTTTTGTGATTTTTTTATTTTTAATGGGCCTATCTTAAGGTAAGGGGCCTGGAGCTGCAGCTCCAATAGCCCCTATGTTAATCCGGCCCTGTAAATATCACACATGTGCAACTAAAGCAGTGATAACAAACATGCATACAAATAAATATAATCACAATAAAAAAAAACAAGGCTGATTAATGAAAGTCCATATATAAGTGAAAGTAATGAAAGTGTTTGATGTGCAATAATTCCACAAAAAGAGTGCTCAAAAGTGCTCCTTTACCCACTTCAATACCAGACACTTTCGCCCCTTCCTGCCCAGGACAATTTTCAGCTTTCAGCGCTGTCTCACTTTGAATGACAATTGCGCAGTCATGCAACATTGTACCCAAACAAAATTTTTATAATTTTCCTCCCACAAATAGAGCTTTCTTTTGGTGGTATTTGATCACCTCTGGGGGTTTTATTTTTTGCTAAACAAACTAAAAAGGACCAACATTTTTGAAAAAAAAAGTTTTTCTTAGTTTCTGTCATAAAATTTTGTTTTCTCCTTCACTGATGGGCGCTGATGAGGCAGCACTGGTGGGCACTGATGAGTTGGCACTGATAAGGTGGCACTGATGGGCACTGATGAGGAGGCACTGATGGGCACTGATAGGTGGTACTGATTGGCACTGACCAGCAGCACTGATGGGCACTGATAGATGGCACTGATTGGCACTGACAGATGGCACTGATGGACACTAATAGATGGCACTGATGGGCAGCACTGATGATGAGGTACTGACAGGTGTTACTGCTGGGCACTGATTGGCACTGTGATGGGCACTGATTGGCATTGTGGTGGGCTCTGATTGGTACTATGGTGGGCACTGAGAGTCTTTATTGAGGGGGCACTGACTGGCAGCTGTTGGGCACTGATTGGCAGTTGGGCACATCTGATGTCGGCTGTGCTGATAATCAATGTGCTGATTATTAGCACAGACCCCCCCCCCCCTGACAGGGAGAGCCGCCGATTAGCTCACCCTGTCCGCGCGAACCGAGGAATGCCGTTTACCAGCACTTCCTGGTTCACGAGATGATCAGCTGTGATTGGTTACATCTGATCACGTGGTAAGAGGCAGGGCGGCCCTTAAGCACAAAAAATCACATACCTGTACGTGATTCCTCAGATCAGCTCTGGGGCGAGCGCACATGCTGCCGGAGCCCCGCTCCAGCTGTGATTTGACACATCAGGAGCCAATCAGCGTGTCCGGTGTCCGCGATAGCCACTGGCCACCTGCGATCGTTCACAGGAGAGGCAGAACGGCGGTCTGTCGCGGTAAACAAGGCAGACCCTCGTTCTGTCAGAGAGGAAGAGAGATCTTGTGTTCCTGCTAATCAGTCCCACTAAGAATCGCTGCCATTACTAGTAAAAAAAATGTAAAAAAATAAAAAGTCCATAAATTTATCCCATAGTTTGTAGACGCTATAACCTTTGCGCAAACAAATCAGTATAAGCTTTTTGGGATTTTCTTTACCAAAAATATGTAGCAGAATACATTTCCTTCGTTTTGGGTTGAACTAAGTGAAAGAGTTTCTTTTATCTTGCCGGAGACCAGCAGGGTGTATGTGTATAATTATAGGCCTGGGCATAGTTGGGGGTCCATCCAGGAGACAAAAGGCCAGTGCAGGGAGAGCTTCGAGAGAGGTACAGAGTGGTACGTAAGCACAGTGGTGCTATGCAACAGTCTGTGGGACCAGACCAAAGGCCTAGGCTTGAGGTCTGAGCAGCTGTGCTGCAAGACTAAGCCAGGAGGCCAAAGTCATTTATTTTTCTATTTTGTTGTGATGGTGGAAACCTTTGCATTGGGTAGCCTTTTGTTCTGTAGAATCTTTTTCTTTCTTATAAGTAAAAGTGGGCCAACAAGCCCTAAAACAGGACTATCTGGCTGGACTAAACTCATTGATAAGCACTACACTTAAGCCAAAACCCCAAAAATGTCACAAAGAGAACAGTACTGTAAAGTGTGTTCCTGTGTATAGAGGACATTATTATATAATGTGTTTGTGTATCTGTGTATAGGAGACATTACTGGTATAGCATTCACGTATTTAAGGGGCATTACTGGTATAATGAGTGTGTATCTATTTGTAGGGGACATTAGTATATAATGTATAGTGTGTGTCTGAGTATAGCGGATATTACCATATAGTGTGTGTCTATTTGTGTATAGGGGACTTTACCATATAATGTGTATGTATAGAGAATATTACCAGTATAGAGTGTGTATCTATGTATAGGGGACATTACCATATAGTGTGTAGCCAGTTTGCCTACAGTGTGGGTTTTCTGCATTAGCGAGCTAGTTAGCTTGCCCAGGCTGGGGAAAGGGTTAACTTCCAATACCTCAGTTCCTGGGCTTTTGGCCTTGGGCTGGCCTTCCAACTTGTGTGATATATAAATAGGGGGAAGGTCTGGTTCAGCGGATAGGTGCGGGAGCTTGAGAATGAGGGAACACACCAAGAACATGGAGTCCGGGAGTTTGAGAGCTAACATGTAACCCCACAAGATGCTGGGGTTCTGGTGGACACTACAAGTAGTTGGAGATTGCTAATCATGGACTAATACCTGTAAAGGTATGCCTGTGCAGCCAACCTTCCTTAGTTAGTTTAGGATCTGGAATATGTTGTACCTGTTATTTGTTCTGCCATGAATAGTTATAGTAAATTTGTCAAATTGTTCCATGCCTGTGTGCATGATGGTTTCTGGCATATGAAAGAACAGAGTCAGTAAAGCACATGTGGGGTATGAAGCAAGGCCACTACAAAGAGCTATGCAGAGGCGTCGCCAGGGGGTGGCTATTGGGGCTACAGCCCCGAGCCTGGGGCCAATAGCCCCGAGTCTTTTGTGCCAGTCCAGGATGCAGGGGACAGGGGCGGATTGAGCCGTGGTAGCGCTGGCTCCGGCTCCAGCTCCGCCCCCGCCTGACTCTACTTTTGATCACTGGTTGCTATAGCCGCCTAGCGGCTAGCAACCAGTGACGTCACTGCCCACACTGCCCAGCAGTCAAAGCGGAGGAGGATTGCACTTCCTCCTCCTCCGCGATAGTGCTCATGGGGCCTGCGATTTGACCGTCCCTCCGGTGGCGGCGTCAGTGCAGAGCAGCAGGGATGGGGATACCTGGGCAGCCGGGAAGAGCCCAGGAGGGAGAGAGAAAAGACACCGCCACCCTGAGCAGCATCCCCAGCGTCTCCCAGAGCCTGCACTCCACCTGTGTCCTCAGCGTGCTGTGACTGGAACAGGAAGAAGGCGGGATCGATCGGCACTCGGGCCGGCGGCTCTCCTCAACTACTCTGGCAGCCTCACACACCAGCACCACGGCTGAGCTGCTGCTGCAGGACCCGGACACATGAAGTCTGAGGTCTGTTTCCTTCTGGTCAGGTAGGTCAGTCAGTGTGTGTATGTCAGGTACCAGGTCAGTGTGGGTCAGGTAGGTCAGTGTGGGTCAGGTAGGTTAGTGTATGTCAGGTAGGTTAGTGTATGTAGGTCAGTGTGGGTCAGGTAGGTCAGTGTGGGTCAGTCGGGTAGGTCAGTGTATGACGGTCAGGTAGGTCAGTGTGTGTCGGGTAGGTCAGTGTGTGTCGGGTAGGTCAGTGTATGACGGTCGGGTAGGTCAGTGTGTGTCGGGTAGGTCAGTGTATGACGGTCAGGTAGGTCAGTGTATGACGGTCAGGTAGGTCAGTGTATGACGATCAGGTAGGTCAGTGTATGACGGTCAGGTAGGTCAGTGTATGACGGGTAGGTCAGTGTGTGTCGGGTAGGTCAGTGTATGTCGGGTAAGTCAGTGTATGACGGTCAGGTAGGTCAGTGTGTGTCGGGTAGGTCAGTGTATGATGGTCAGGTAGGTCAGTGTGTGTCGGGTAGGTCAGTGTATGTCGGGTAAGTCAGTGTGTGTCAGTCAGGTAGGTCAGTGTATGTAGGTCAGGTAGGTGAGTGTGTGTGTCGGGTAGGTCAGTGTGGGTCAGGTAGGTCAGTGTATGTAGGTCAGTGTATGTAGGTCAGTGTGGGTCAGGTAGGTCAGTGTAGGTCAGTGTATGACGGTCAGGTAGGTCAGTGTATGACGGTCAGGTAGGTCAGTGTATGACGGTCAGGTAGGTCAGTGTGTGTCGGGTAGGTCAGTGTGTGTCAGGTAGGTCAGTGTATGACGGTTGGGTAGGTCAGTGTATGTAGGTCAGTGTATGTCGGGTAGGTCAGTGTATGTGGGTAGGTCAGTGTGGGTCAGTGTGTGTCGGGTAGGTCAGTGTGTGTGGGTCAGGTAGGTCAGTGTAGGTCAGTGTATGTAGGTCAGGTAGGTCAGTGTGTGTCGGGTAGGTCAGTGTGTGTCGGGTAGGTCAGTGTATGTCGGGTAGGTCAGTGTATGTCGGGTAGGTCAGTGTATGACGGTCAGGTAGGTCAGTGTATGACGGTCAGGTAGGTCAGTGTATGACGGTCAGGTAGGTCAGTGTGTGTCGGGTAGGTCAGTGTGTGTCAGGTAGGTCAGTGTATGACGGTTGGGTAGGTCAGTGTATGTAGGTCAGTGTGTGTCAGGTAGGTCAGTGTATGTCGGGTAGGTCAGTGTATGTGGGTAGGTCAGTGTGGGTCAGTGTGTGTGGGTCAGGTAGGTTAGTGTAGGTCAGTGTATGTAGGTCAGGTAGGTCAGTGTGTGTCGGGTAGGTCAGTGTATGTCGGGTAGGTCAGTGTATGACGGTCAGGTAGGTCAATGTGTGTCGGGTAGGTCAGTGTATGTGGGTAGGTCAGTGTATGACCACCAGGTATGTCAGTGTGTGTCGGGTAGGTCAATGTATGACGGTCAGGTAGGTCAGTGTATGTAGGTCAGTGTGTATCGGGTAGGTCAGTGTGTGTGTCAGGTAGGTCAGTGTATGTAGGTTAGGTAGGTCAGTTTAGTGGTCAGCATGTGAGCTTACCCCCCGCCACACAACCCCTCCGCCCAACCAAAAAAACCCAGCGCCACTAGAGGCCCCCCCCCCCCCCGTGCCGTCCTTGGACTTCGGGCTGAAGCCCCTGGTCTTTTTGCCACCTAGCAACGCCCCTGGAGCTATGGGTAACCAGTATCTAGTGCAAAGTACAAAGCAGCCGGTCACCAAGTGTAACACCCGGCAAAGGTGATAGGTCCCCCAGTGGCGAGGGGGTCAGTGATCTGGTCCGACCCTAGCGGTCGCTTCCCCAACAGCAACCGTGACCGAACCCATGGTACAGAGGCCTCATGTATCTGGCCACATGGTACGGGAGAGAAGGATTCAAGTGAGAACATACATGAGGTCTGCCTTAGGTGCTCACATGACTTGTAATCCGACATCCCTGTGCAACTTCATTGCAGCTTGCATAAGACTTCTTTAAACAGAAGTCAATGCAAGTCATGTTGAAATCACCCTAAAGTAGTGCAGGAACCTTTTTCTAAGTCGAAGAGACTTCAGTCGCACTGATTAGAACGGTTCCATTGCCGTTAATGGGGCACAACTTGTCATGTGACTTTGAACTCGCAAGTCACATGACAAGTCGTGGCAGTGTGAACTGGGGCTAAAAGAACGCAGTGGCTGTGCAAACACAACCACAGGTGCTAATCTGACAGGTGTGCAAGTGCTGGTGAGTGTCCCCAAAAGCACACTGTCTGTGTTCAGGGCTGCACCCACATAACGGTCAAATTAGAACCTGTGGCTGTGTTCTTACAGCTGCTGCATCCCCATAACGTAACATATACTGCCTACACACAACTCCAGGCAGATTCAGCTACATAAATGAAACGCTGATTCACAATGTACAGGCCCTATGATTTCTAAAGGTGGGGGGGGATAGGCCCTGTCAGGTAGGCTGTATGCATCCCCATGATTTCTAACAGCAGCCCTGTCGCCCACATCCCGGAGCATCAGAGAGCGGAGGAGGGTAGAGGCTGCTAGGATAGCAAGGAAAAAGGTTAGTATAACTGCTTGTTTCTCTTTTCATTTCCAACATTTTTTAAATTCAATTTCAAGGTAGAAGTACAAAACAAGAGAGCCCTTACAGAAACAATTAAATGTTGCTCATGAAAAGGGTACAGTCAGTTGTTTCAGCACATGCAATGGTAGCACAATAATCAACTTATATATGGGAAAAGTGATAAGAATACATAATACATGAAATAATAAACCCTGTTATCAATGGAGATATAGAACTTAAAGTGGTTGTAAACGCTTACATATACCCAATGAAGTGACTGGCCTCAGGTGATACACAGAGATGAAACAAATCTTTCCACATAAGTTGTACCTGTTTATCTACGGCCATCATTCTCTACAGCAGGGGTCAGCAACCTTTTTCCACTTAAAGGCCGGATTCAATGTATGTGAATGCATGTGGGGCCGCATTGACCTGCTAATAAATGAAGATAATAATAATCCTAACATAGTAATAATAACAGTACAGGTTTACCTCACTTTAACCACTTCAGCCCCGGAAGGTTTTACCCCCTTCCTGACCAGAGCACTTTTTACAATTCGGCACTGCGTCGCTTTAACTGCTAATTGCGCGGTCATGCAATGCTGTACCCAAACGAAATTTGCGTCCTTTTCTTCCCACAAATAGAGCTATCTTTTGATGGTATTTGATCACCTCTGCCGTTTTTATTTTTTGCGCTATACACGGAAAAAGACCGAAAATTTTGAAAAAAATGATATTTTCTACTTTTTGTTCTAAAAAAAATCCAATCAACTCAATTTTAGTTATACATTTAGGCCAAAATGTATTCGGCCACATGTCTTTGGTAAAAAAAATGTCAATAAGTGTATATTTATTGGTTTGCGCAAAAGTTATAGCGCCTACAAACTAGGGTACATTTTCTGGAATTTACACAGCCTTTAATTTATGACTACCTATGTCGTTTCTTCAGGTGCTAAAATGGCAGGGCAGTACAAAACCCCCACAAATGACCCCATTTTGGAAAGTAGACACCCCAAGGAAATAGCTGAGAGGCATGTTGAGCCCATTGAATATTCATTTTTTTGTCCCAAGTGATTGAGTAATGACAAAAAAAAAAATTACAAAAAGTTGTCACTAAATGATATATTGCTCACACAGGCCATGGGCATATGTGGAATTGCACCCCAAAATACATTTAGCTGCTTCTCCTGAGTATGAGGATACCACATGTGTGGGACTTTTTGGGAGCCTAGCCGCGTACGGGGCCCCGACAACCAATCACTGCCTTCAGGATTTCTAAGGGTGTACATTTTTGATTTTACTCCTCACTACCTATCACAGTTTTGAAGACCATAAAATGCCCAGATGGCATAAACCCCCCCAAATGACCCCATTTTGGAAAGTAGACACCCCAAGCTATTTGCTTTGAGGCATGTTGAGTCCATGGAATGTTTTATATTTTGACACAAGTTGCGGGAAAGTGACAATTTTTTTTTTTTTTTTTTTTGCACAAAGTTGTCACTAAATGATATATTGCTCACACAGGCCATGGGCATATGTGGAATTGCACCCCAAAATACATTTAGCTACTTCTCCTGAGTACGGGGATACCACATGTGTGGGACTTTTTGGGAGCCTAGCCGCGTACGGGGCCCCGAAATCCAATCACCGCCTTCAGGATTTCTAAGGGTGTAAATTTTTTATTTCACTCTTCACTGCCTATCACAGTTTCGGAGGCCATGGAATGCCCAGGTGGCACAACCCCCCCCCCAAATGACCCCATTTTGGAAAGTAGACACCCCAAGCTATTTGCTGTTTTTTCAATTTTCAAAACTTTGTGACAAAAAGTGAGGTCTGCAAAATACTCACTATACCTCTCATCAAATAGCTTGGGGTGTCTACTTTCCAAAATGGGGTCCTTTGGGGGGGGGTTTTGCCACCTGGGCATTCCATGGCCTCCGAAACTGTGATAGGCAGTGAAGAGTGAAATCAAAAATTTACGGCCTTAGAAAGCCTGAAGGCGGTGCTTGGTTTTCGGGGTCCCGTACGCGGCTAGGCTCCCAAAAAGTCTCACACATGTGGTATCCCCGTACTCAGGAGAAGCAACAGAATGTATTTTGGGGTGTAATTTCACATATTCCCATGGCATGTTTGAGCAATATATAATTTAGTGACAACTTTGCGCAAAAAAAAATAAAAAAAATAAAAAATTGTCTCTTACCCGCAACTTGTGTCACAATATAAAATATTCCATGGACTCGACATGCCTCTCAGCAAATAGCTTGGGGTGTCTACTTTCCAAAATGGGGTCATTTGGGGGGGGTTTGAACTGTCCTGGCATTTTATGCACAACATTTAGAAGCTTATGTCACACATCACCCACTCTTCTAACCACTTGAAGACAAAGCCCTTTCTGACACTTTTTGATTACATAAAAAAATAAATTTTTTTTGCAAGAAAATTACTTTGAACCCCCAAACATTATATATTTTTTTAAAGCAAATGCCCTACAGATTAAAATGGTGGGTGTTTCATTTTTTTTTTCACACAGTATTTGCGCAGCGATTTTTCAAACGCATTTTTTGGGGAAAAAACACACTTTTTTAAATTTTAATGCACTAAAACACACTATATTGCCCAAATGTTTGATGAAATAAAAAAGATGATCTTAGGCCGAGTACATGGATACCAAACATGACATGCTTTAAAATTGCGCACAAACGTGCAGTGGCGACAAACTAAATACATTTTTAAAAGCCTTTAAAAGCCTTTACAGGTTACCACTTTAGATTTACAGAGGAGGTCTACTGCTAAAATTACTGCCCTCGATCTGACGTTCGCAGTGATACCTCACATGCATGGTGCAATTGCTGTTTACATTTGACGCCAGACCGACGCTTGCGTTCGCCTTAGCGCGAGAGCAGGGGGGACAGGGGTGCTTTTTTTTTTTTTTTTTTCTTTATTATTTTTTTTTTTTATCTTATTTTTAAACTGTTCCTTTCATTTTTTTTTTTAAATCATTTTTATTGTTATCTCAGGGAATGTAAATATCCCCTATCATAGCAATAGGTAGTGACAGGTACTCTTTTTTGAAAAAATTGGTGTCTATTAGACCCTAGATTTCTCCTCTGCCCTCAAAGCATCTGACCACACCAAGATCGGTGTGATAAAATGCTTTCCCAATTTCCCAATGGCGCTGTTTACATCCGGCGAAATCTAAGTCATAAAATGCTCGTAGCTTCTGGTTTCTTAGGCCATAGAGATGTTTGGAGCCACTCTGGTCTCTGATCAGCTCTATGGTCAGCTGGCTGAATCACCGGCTGCATTTTCAGGTTCCCTGTTGAGACAGGAGAGCCAGAGAAAAACACGGAAGACGTTGGGGGGGCATTCCCTCCCACTGCTTGTAAAAGCAGTCTAGAGGCTAATTAGCCGCTAGGATTGCTTTTACATGAAAGCCGACCGCTGGCTGAAAAGAATGATACCAAGATGATACCTAAACCTGCAGGCATCATTCTGGTATAACCACTCAAAGTCGTGAATGGCGTACCTGAAGACAAAAAAATGGTTAACAATAAAGCACAGTAAACGGTAAAGTATAAAAAATTGCATACCTGAAAAGCAAACATGATAAAACATAATAACAATAAAACATTGCAGAATAGAATACAGTAAAAAAGAGCAGAACAATAGAGAGAATAGAGAGAGAGAGAACAATAAAACGACAACTATTTTTTTTTATTTTATATTTTGTTTTTTTTTTTTGTTTTTTACACTTTTTTTGTAACTAACTTTTATAACTGTAACCGGTTCCAGGTTCGGGTCTCTCAAAATGCGATGGCATCTTGGGAGACCCTGTGAAAGTGTGTCCTAGTCTGTGGAATGCTGTACCCTACGCTAATACTCAACTAGTGAATGGTAGCGTTCAAAACATTCACCAATGCAAAAACCAGGATTGTCAGGACAGAAGGGACAATAATAGCGGGTGTCACGCCTATATCCGCGCTTGCTGCAGACACAACATCTTTTTTGGGGGGGTTCGCTGGGTAGGGGTACTCGGGAGGACATAAAAATGCTTCTCATGCAGCCGACTGCATTTGGTTGGGGATGTGAATGGGGGAAGTACGGGCGCTGCAGAAACGGTGGGTTCCCAATTAGGATTGGCGAATGCAGCAGGAAGGGCACTATGGGCACGACGGGCCTGTGTTTGTCTTTTTGGTGGCAGCGGGACACTACTTGTGCTTGCCACCTCACCAGCTTGAGCTGCACTTATGGGACTCGCCACGTCACCAAGTGTTACTGGTTTGACTACGACCGGAGTGTACTAGGCCGCTGGTGCTTGCCAGTTCACCAAAACGCTACAAAAAAAACTGTTAGCGATCGCAGGGATCAGGCCGAACTCTGCGAACGCTGCAGTTATGCGTTTAGTGTTTTCTAAGTGACAGTGATCGATCGATACTGCACTTGGGTGGGCTGGACTGGGCCGGGCGGAGGGGCAAAACGCAGGTGCTAGCAGGTATCTGTGCTGATCCCGCTAACACTGCGTTTTTGGGAACCCTAAACTGCTGGGGACGCTAGTATAGATCTGATCGGATCAGATATTGATCCGTTCAGATACTATACCACTAAGGGAGGTGTACGGTGCGTGCGTGGGTGTTAGCGGTACTGGCGCTAACCTGACGCTGCCTGGGGCTGGTGCTTGCCAGTTCACCAAAACGCTACCAAAAAAACTGTTAGCGATCGCAGGGATCAGGCCTAACTCTGCGAACGCTGCAGTTATGCGTTTAGTGTTTTGTAAGTGACAGTGATCGGTGACAGTGATCGATCGATACTGCACTTGGGTGGGCTGGGCTGGGCCGGGCGGAGGGGAAAAACGCAGGTGCTAGCGGGTATCTGGGCTGATCCCGCTAACACTGCGTTTTTGGGAACCCTAAACTGCTGGAGACGCTAGTATAGATCTGATCGGATCAGATATTGATCCGTACAGATACTATACCACTAAGGGAGGCGTATGCTTCGTGCGTGGGTGTTAGCGGTACTGGCGCTAATCTGACGCTGCCTGGGGCGACGCATATCACCGCCGGGCGGTCAGGGGGCTAAACCTTTATTCGGTAATAAACGGCCGGTGCCCTGACACTATAAAAAATAAACGAACTAACCAGCGTCACCCGTAACACTTATACGGTGATCAGTGGTGAAAGGGTTAACTAGGGGGCAATCAAGGGGTTAAAACATTTATTAGGTAGTATATGGGGGTCCCTGACGCTATAAAACGCTGACAGCGAACCTAAATATTTACCTCCCTAACTAGCGTCACCAGCGACACTAATACAGCGATCAGAAAAATGATCGCTTAGTGACACTGGTGACAGGGGGTGATCAAGGGGTTAAAACTTTATTAGGGGGGGTTAGGGGGGTACCCTAGACCTAAAGGGGGGTAACACTCACTGCCCTAACACTGTAACTGTCACAAACTGACACCATGCAGTAATCAGAAAAAAAAAAAAAAATACTGCTTGGTGTCAGTTTGTGACAGGGGGGGGGGGGTGATTGGGGGGGGGGATTGGGGGGCGATCGGGGGGGGATCGGGGGTGTAAAGTATGCCTGGCATGTTCTACTGTGTGTGTGTGTGTGTTGTGCACTTACATGTCTTCTCTCCTCGGCGCTGGAACGGAAACTGCCAAAGCCGAGGAGAGATGACATCACATCCTCTGCCTGTGTGAAACTACACACAGGCAGAGGAGGATTCCCATTGGCTGGGAGCGATCACGAGGGGGGGGCCACGATCGGATGGTCTCCCCCTTGCCTCCCAACGCTCCCAGTGAAATGCCGACCGCCGCTGGCACCGGGGGGGGGGGTCCGATCGGACCCCCTGCCCGCGGGAGGCAGATCACGTAGATCACGCAAGTGGTTAAGGTGCTTCACCAATACAAAACCAGTTCACCCTGAGGCAGCATGTGGCTGGGGATTTCACTGCCCCCTCTCCTATCCTGGCACCCAAGGGTGGCTGACGCCAGCCCTGCCAGCCAGCATGGTCTGGAGATGGGGTTTCTGTCCCTAGGGGTGATGGGTCCCTGTCCCCAGGGGTGATGAAGTCCCTGTCCCCAGGGGTGATAAGGTCCCTGTCCCCAGGGGGGATGGGGTCCCTGTCCCAAGGTGAGATGGTGTCCCTGTCCCCAGGGGTGATGGGGTCCCTATTAGGGCCCCCCCCCTATTGCAGTGTTTTCTGTACCCCATAGCAGTGTCCTCTGTCCCCTTCACATCACTCCCATAGTGTTCTCTGCCCCCCTCCCCCCAAAGCAAGTTTCCTGTGCCCCAAAGCAGTGTGCTCTGTCCCCTGCACCCCCCCTCACTGTAGTGTCCTCTGTAGACCCCATAGTGTTCTCTGTCCCCACCATAGTGTCCTCTGTACCCCCCATAGTGTCCTCTGCCCCCCTCCACCCCACACACACACACAGTGTAGGTAGAACTGTCCTACCTTACACAGATGTACAGCGAGCAGAGCAGAGATCGATATCAGAGGGCTGGATGGGGGCGGTAACTGCTGGTTAACTTTTCACATTAACAGGCTGGTGTTTGGTTGCTAGGATTGGCCGGCAACCAATCACCTGCTGTGTAATGTAAAAAAGTTAACTCCAGCGGTTCCCGCCCCCATCCAGCCCTGTGATATGAAGAGGACAGCGGTGAAAATGTCCGCGGGCCCGTGAATTAATCACGGCACTGATCGGCCATACATCTAGCGGTGGCGGGCTGCGGGTTGCTGACCTCTGCCCTACAGCCATTCAAAGTGCAGAATTTACACAGGATCCATCAGCTCTAAAAAACAGCAGGGGGCAGAGAGCTGACATTACATCAGTGAGGACAGCTCTGAGAGCTGATTGGAGAGAAGGGACACCCCACCCCTTACACAGGAACAATGCAGAGGCTGTCAATCACAGGCTGTGCCATCCCCTGTCATCATGTGACTTATACTTATAGTAGAGAATTGAGGCAGCGGTAAGAAATTACACTTAGAGCTCTAGATTGAGACAAGTACACACTATACTGTAGAGGGATATGCTTTGTTCATATTTCATATCTGAGGTTTACAACAACATTAAAGGTCTCCTGTGGCCCTCAGGACAGTTTGAGGTTTTCCCAAGAAAGGGGAGGCCATCCCATCTAGGTATACGTGGGTGTAGGCTCAGACACTCTATGGTTGACTCTAGGGTGTTTAACCCTAGCAGTGCAGGGGGTCCCACTGCAATGGTAACTTCTTCACTTAACCTGGAGCTTAGTGATTGTATAGGCTTTTTTTATTATTTTTTATTAAAATAACAAACATGTTATATTTAACTGCTCTGTGCAATGTTTTTTTACAGAGCAGCCCCGATCCTCCTTTTCTCGGGTGCTACTAGCTCCTCCTTCCGCCAAGTGCACCAGTAGCAAGCGGCTTACTATGGGGGCACTCATGCGTGCTAGCTCCTGAGCCGCCTCTGTGTCTATAATGTACACATAGCGGGGCTTGGCCTTGCCCCCTTCTCACTGGCTGCGATTGAGAGCAATGGCTCTCACTGCTGTATCTGAGTCAATGAGGACAGAGAGAGCCTTGGCTCTTTTGCACATCGATGGATCAAAATTGGGCTCAGGTATGTATTTAGGGGGCGCAGGGGGAGCTGCATACAGAAGGTTTTTTACTTTACTGCAGTGAGGTATATAAAATAAAAAAACCTTCTACCTTTACAACCACTTTAATGAATTACTATAACTGATCTACTTACCATAGGCAGAATAGCGTTAATGGTTGTAAGAGCTGCCTAAGAGCAGCCAATTTATATACTGTATATTTCAGTACATGTCAGACATATACTCCAAACAATATAATAATTATAACAATATATAACAATATATTCAATGTTGCAAACTAATGCTAATTTCCAATTTTGCTTGTTTTTGGAGCCATGCTCTTCAATGAAAATATCCTATTTACTAGAAAACTGCTCATGTGAAGGAACATTAACGCCTCAATTTCTTAGAATGTGAGGTTAGTAGGGTTGGTTGATTACAAAATGTCTATATTCCCAGGAGCCCTGCTCTATGAGTTGTCTATGCCAGTGTTTCTCAACCTTTTTTCAGTCAAGGCACCCTTTTAAAATCATGGACAATCTCGAGGCATACCATTCTAAAATGTAAAAAACGAAACGAATAGTTTCACATAATGCTGCAACATCCACACACTTAGGCTACTTTCACACTCCGTTTTGTCGTGTCAATATCGGAAGAAGAGAAGAGGGAAGAAGACGACGGTGAAGACCAGACCAACGCTAGCAAAAGAGCCGGCAAAAGAGCAGAAGATAGCGGAGGAGCCCGGCAGAAGGCACCGGAGAGCGGGAGAAGAACCGGAGAGCGCGGAGAAGAGGCCGGAGAGCGCGGAGAAGAAGGAAGAGACCCCCTGAAGTTGGAAGAAGACCCCCGGAGCTGCCTAGTAAATTACTTTAAAAACCTGTCTAGTGTGTTTTTTTATTGACTTATTAAAGGGGGCTCCCGGATTCCGATAAGCCCCCCGCCCGCAAACCCCGACAACCAACGACCAGGGTTGTCGGGAAGAGGCCCTTGTCCTCATCAACATGGGGGCAATGTGCTTTGGGGTGGGGGGGTGCAGGGCGCCCCTCTGCCCCACAGCACCCACCTCCCCATGTTGAGGGCATGCGGCCTGGTACGGTTCAGAAGGGGGGGGGGGCGCTCGCTCGTCACCACCCCCTTTCCTGATCGGCCGGGCTGCGTGCTCGGATAAGGGTCTGGTATGGATTTTGGGGGGACTCCCACGCCGTTTTTTTGGCGTAGGGGGTGCCCCTTAAAATCCATAGCAGACCGAAGGGCCTAGTATGCTCTTGGAGGGGGAACACATGCTGTTTTTTTTATTTAAAATTTGGCATGGAGTTCCCCCTCAAGATTCATACCAAACACAGTGCCTGGTATTGGAGGGGATCCGGGTCGGATCCCCGTTCATTGAAAGTTGGACCCATGTCGGCTTCAAGTCGCAGGGCAAAGTCGGATCCAAAGTAGGACGGCTGTCGTGTCGCACCAGTGTGAACCCGACCTAACAGTTGTCAAAGATGACGGATCTATGCAATAACGGAAAATAAAGGTGTGTATGGATGACCACGTTGCCACCTTGCATATTGACTTCATTGAGTCTCTACAGGAGGGTGCCCAGGAGGTTTAGACACTCCTTGTGGAGCGTGCCAAGATCCCTTCCGAAAGGGCCAACTCCCTATCCATATATGAGAGGGAGATCACTTTCACAACCTCTGGGAACCACAAACTGGCATTTTGATGACCTGAAATTGGGGTAGTGTGTATATATATATATATATATATATATATATATATATATATATATATATATAGTCAGGTCCATAAACACCACAATGGATTTAAAATGAAATGAACAAAAAGTGCTTTAACTGCAGACTTTCAGCTTTAATTTGAGGGTATTTACATCCAAATCAGGTGAACGGTGTAGGAATTACAACGGTTTGTATATGTGCCTCCCACTTTTTAAGGGACCAAAAGTAATAGGACAGATTAACAATCATCCATCAAACTTTCACTTTTTAATACTTGGTTGCAAATTCTTTGCAGTCAATTACAGCCTGAAGTCTGGAACACATAGACATCACCAGACGCTGGGTTTTATCCCTGGTGATGCTCTGCCAGGCCTCTACTGCAACTGTCTTCAGTTCCTGCCTGTTCTTGGGGCATTTTCCCTTCAGTTTTGTCTTCAGCAAGTGAAATGCATGCTCAATCGGATTCAGGTCAGGTGATTGACTTGGCCATTGCATAACATTCCACTACTTTCCCTTAAAAACCTCTTTGGTTGCTTTCGCAGTCTGCTTCGGGTCATTGTCCATCTGCACTGTGAAGCGCCGTCCAATGAGTTCTGAAGCATTTTGCTGAATATGAGCAGATAATATTGCCCGAAACACTTCAGAATTCATCCTGCTGCTTTTGTCAGAAGTCACATCATCAATAAATACAAGAGAACCAGTTCCATTGGCAGCCATACATACCCACGCCATGACACTACCACCACCATGCTTCACTGATGAGGTGGTATGCTTTGGATCATGAGCAGTTCCTTTTCTTCTCCATACTCTTCTGTTCCCATCACTCTGGTACAAGTTGATCATGGTATCATCTGTCCCTAGGATGTTGTTCCAGAACTGTGAAGGCTTTTTTAGATGTTGTTTGGCAAACTCTAATCTGGCCTTCCTGTTTTTGAGGCTCACCAATTGTTTACATCTTGTGGTGAACCCCCTGTATTCACTCTGGTGAAGTCTTCTCTTGATTGTTGACTTTGACACAAATACACCTACCTCCTGGAGAGTGTTCTTGATCTGGCCAACTGTTGTGAAGGGTGTTTTCTTCACCAGGGAAAGAATTCTTCGGGCATCCATCACAGTTGTTTTCCATGGTCTTCCGGGTCTTTTGGTGTTGCTGAGCTCACCAGTGCGTTATTTCTTTTTAATGATGTTCCAAACAGTTGATTTGGCCACACCTAATGTTTTTGCTATCTGTCTGATGGGTTTGTTTTGTTTTTTCAATCTAATGATGGCTTACTTCACTGATAGTGACAGCTCTTTGGATCTCATATTGATAGTTGACAGCAACAGATTCCAAATGCAAAAAGCACACTTGAAATGAACTCTGGGCCTTTTATCTTCTCCTTGTAAATGGGATAATGAGGGAATAACACACACCTGGGCATGGAACAGCTGAGCAGCCAATTGTCCCATTACTTTTTGGTCCCTTAAAAAGTGGGAGGCACATATACAAACTGATGTAATTCCTACACCGTTCACCTCATTTGGATGTAAATACCCTCAAATTAAAGCTGAAAGTCTGCAGTTAACGCACATCTTGTTTGTTTCATTTCAAATCCATTGTGGTTGTGTATAGAGCCAAAAAGATTAGAATTGTGTCGGTGCCCCAATATTTATGGACCTAACTGTATATATATGTCTTCAGTGTCTCCCCGACATCCAAAGGACCAACTTTTTGTCCCTCTTCCAGATGAAAAGTAGGCAACACGATTTCTTGACCTGAATGGAATCTTGAGGCCACTTTTGGAATGAAATCCAGCATCGGGAGCAGAACTCTATCCACCAGGAAGGACTTATAGGGTTATTTATACCCTAGAGCTGAATAGAGGCTAAATCGGATGGAAATTTAACACTCAATATCTAAAGGTTTAAGAAAAGCAGAACTAGTGTGGATACCTTCCCTGTGCCTGTCGACAATAGTCCTGCCTTTCTGACTTTTTCTTTTCTTTTTTTTTCTTTTTTTATTTGGAAATAATAGTCGTTAACTGGCGGTTAAAAAATATATATAAAACACAAAGCGCTGTGATGCTAAATAGCTGATAATTACACATAAAACCAAGTGAGGCTGCTATCAAAAGAGAGTGTTTTCAGAGTCACTTAAAAAGAATAAATAATGATATTTGAAGCGCTTCACAATGTGCATGAAAATGAATATATAAGAATAAATATAAATATAAATAGTCAAATAAATCCAGCGGTGAGTAAAAATTCCTAAAAAATCCAGCAATCAAAATAGTGTAAAATTATAAAAAATTTGTGACACCAAATGTGTAAAAAAATTCACATAAAAAATCCACATAAAAATAAATATATAGGGATGTATTCAGAAGGTTCAATTATACAGGTGTAGAATCCTGATTGGTATAGAGCTTTTGATCACTAGTAAAGCTGTTTAAAAACACTTGCCTAATCAAGGTGCTCATTGACCTTCATAGTAACAATGTGCTTTTTGCTTCTATTCACAACCAATGTGAGAATCATAAACAGGCAGATAAGAGAAAAAAACAATCATTGTGCAATAGTTAGGATACCAAGGTACACAGGCAAACTTCAATCCACTCACGTGTGCCTTATAATGATAAGGCATATGCAGGTTTTACTATAGCAGTCAGCCGCCTTAGACAGGAGCAGATTCAGTGCAGTACACTGTGTGATACTGCTGATCTGCACAGAGCGTCCTTGGCTCCTCCCACGCGTTACATCACAGTCACGTGACTTTTTCAAGGATCCTTGAAAAAGTCACGTGACTGTGATGTAACGCGTGGGAGGAGCCAAGGACGCTCTGTCAGCAACAGATAGGAAGAGCCAGGGACATTCAAGTATGCCTGTAAATGTTACTGGAATAAAGAATTCTTCTAATAAAGGGGCAGGAGTGGTTGGAAAGGCAATGGAAGCTGTTGTCACTCAGGCACATACAATAGAAGGAGAACATACCTTAAAGATATCCTTGTGGCGATTAACACTTGCAAACAGTCTTTGGGTGAACTGTCAGACCAAATGAAAGATATCAAAGAAGAATTATCTCTGGTTCGTCATGAGCTTAAGAAAACAACAGAAAGAGTGACAGAAATGGAAGGGAGGATAAGTTTGATAGAAGATGATCTGCACCCTATGAAGCAAGAGGCTAAGCCTTGGAAAGAGCAGATGAGTAGACTCAGGGGAAAATTTGATGAAATGGAAAATAGACTTCGTAGAGACAATGTGAGGGTGGTGGGCCTACCTGAGAGGAGTGAGGGATCAGACCCGATAGGATTTTTGGAAAAATGGCTGATTGAAATCTTTGGAAGAGAGACGTTTTCGCAGCAGTTCTCTATTGAAAGAGCACATAGAGTTCCGTTTAGACCTCCCCCTCAAGGAAGCCCCCCAAGATCTATGCTATTGAAATTTCTAAATTATAAAGACAAAGTAATCCTTCTTCGTAAGGCCAGGGAGAGGGGGAACATCTCCTATAATGGAGCTAGGATATCAATGTACCCTGATTTCTCGCCTGACCTGCAGAAGCGCAGAACAGAATTCTTGGGAATTAAGCGCAGCCTTCAAAAATTTGATGTTACATACGCTCTCCTTTATCCCGCCAGGCTTCAGGTAAACGCACTCGGGGGAAGTCAGATTTTTGATTCTCCGGCTGGTGCGTTGGCATGGTTAGAGGATAAGAGAGATTGGTTGCCAAAGAAATAAATGGGGATCTGGTTAGGGGATGTTGCACATAGGTGGGGCACAAATGCAAATGTAAAATAATATTGATATACTCTGTGTGGAGTGGGGTGGGGAAACCATATGGTTAAGTTGGTATTAGAGATGGGTTTATGTTTGAACATTGGGAGGGAGGGGTGGGAGGTGGGAGGGGGGAATGGAGGGTTGGGAGTAGGTGGAATGGGTTTTGTAAGGGTATGGTGGTGTGTGACGGTCATCAAAAAAGCCTTTAGGGGTAACCTAGAATGGTGCAGGAGGGGAGGGGGGAGGAATATAAATACTAGGTTTTTGAGTTGGGGAGGGTTGGAATGGGCGGGGGTGGGCAAGGGATATAGAAGTAGGACAATACATAGTAGGGGAACATACAGATCACTGGACCGTAAGGAGATGTATTGCACATTATATTGCACATTATTTTATTATTAGGAAAATTAAAATACAGTTACAACACTTATATTGGGAGTGTGAATTATGGGTAAAGTTGAAATGGTTGAGGAAATGAATTTAAAATATTTGGTTAAAAGGGAATTTTTTCCCATTAATAGGGATGAGCAATCTAGAATTTTGGGGTACCAAAGCACAAAGGGAAATGGTGTTCTTTAGATTAATAGGTTTAATATTACAAAGCTCCCCTTTGCTTATTGTATCTCTCTCCTTGATACCATTAGGTATTAATCTCCTTTTTCCCTCCTGCTCTTTTGATCGTTATTACCAGAATAACCAATGGTATTGAATATTGGGTCATGGAATGTTCGAGGGTTGGGTACCCCTGCCAAAAGAGCAGCAGTATTTGACGTATTGAATATATTTAAAGTTGGAATTATCTGCCTGCAGGAGACACATCTAACAAAAGACACTAAAAATCATGTAAGGAATAAGAGTTTTCAGTACCAGTTTCACTCTGTACACACCTCTTATTCTAGGGATGTGTCGGTGTTAATTGGTAGAGGGGTGGTGTTCTCTTGCAGACAGTGTAAAATAGACGAAGAGGGCCGATATATCTTCTTGCATTGTATAATAGAGAATCAGGAATATGTGTTAGCAAATATTTATATTCCCCCTCCCTTTAGATTGGACGTTATGTATAGCTTATTGGAATTCATAATAGATAAAACTGAGTTACCAATTATAGTAATTGGGGATTTTAATGTGGTTCTAGATAAAAAAGTAGATAGGTTCCCCCCAGGAAAACAGGGACAAGGGATGCAGGAAAATCGGATGGCCCAATTTCTTCAAGAAGCTGGGCTGTCTGACCTCTGGAGAATACGGAATCTGGAAGCATTACAGTACTCATGCTATTCGAGTTCCTACTCTACTCTTTCAAGGATAGACCTTGTATTGGGCAATGAGTTGGCGTCCCAAACAATAAAAGATATAGTCTATCAATACAGGGGGGTTTTGGACCACTCTTTGCTGTCAGTCTCGGTAATTTCAAGAAATAAGAAATTTTGTAGGGTATGGAAGATGAACCCAACGTGGTTTGAGATAATGGAGGATCAGAATGACATAGTAGCTAAGTTGAAGGAGTTCATAGTACTCAATGCAGAAACCACAACGAGGGGGGTTATGTGGGACGCATTGAAGGCATACTTTACTCATTCAGAAAGTGTCCAAAATTAAAAAAATCATCTTGGGATTGGGATGATAAGACCAGGAAGGAGTTAATAGAGGCAGAAAGGGAGTATGTGAAAGAACCATCCCTGGATAATCAAAGTGTTTGGAAGAATAAGCAACAAAGATACCAAGATATAATATTTAGGAAGTCGGAAAATAAGAGGCTGTTTCAGAAACAAATTGTATACGGGGAAGGGGAAAGAGTCTGGAAGATGCTGGCTCATATCGTCAGGACTAGTTCCTCACCCTCCACGATCCCAGCTATTAGGACTGCGAGGGGTGAAATCTCCTCTCAGGTAGATGTAATCACCAACACATTTAAGGTATATTATGAGGGACTTTATAAATCCTGTGGGGTCATGGGTGGAGAGGAAATGGACCACATTTTTAGTAACATTGAGATGCCCTCTTTAGCAGAGACTGACAGGGAGGAATTGGAAGGCCCAATTACACTGGAGGAAATTAAAATAGCAGCAACAGCAATGGCCAATCAGAAATCCCCTGGCCCGGATGGCCTCCCAGCGGAGACCTATAAATACTATGGGGAAGTACTACTCCCGGAGCTCCTCAAGGTATTTAACTGGGCAAAGGAAGAGGGGAAATTACCCATGTCAATGACAGAAGCCATGATTATTGTTCTGCATAAAGAAGGGAAAGACCCCCTTGAACCCGGGTCCTATAGACCTATCTCCTTACTCTGCTCAGACGTTAAGATCTTAGCAAAGGTCCTGGCTGCCAGACTAAGGAAAATAATTTATAAAGTAGTCCATCCAGATCAAACAGTATTCATTCCCCAAAGAACAACTAGTATGAATATTAGGAGGGTTTTTCTGAACTTACAGATTCCTACAGAGAGAGAGAGTGGGTTCAAGGGCGGTTATGCTGTTAAACGTGGTAAAAGCATTTGACAGCTTAGAGTGGGAATACATCTGGCGGGTACTGAAGAAGTTTGGTTTCGGTCCCTCCTTTATTAGTTGGGTTAAAACATTATATAAGGACCCAAATGCAAAAGTTAGAGCCAACAATGACTATTCTGTTGGGTTCCAATTACAAAGAGGTTCAAAGCAATGGAGCCATTAGCCATTGCAGTAAGACAAAATAGGAATATGGAAGGGTTTCGGAGGAGAACCAGGGAAGAGCGGATCGCATTATATGCGGACGATGTCCTCATATTCTTGGGTGATACGGAGCGATCCCTTAGACAGGTGATGGATATCTTCGCGAGTTTCGGAAGGCTTTCTGGTCTGTCCATAAACTGGGAGAAATCAGTATTATTACCAATAGACCCCATTGGGAGGTGTACCCCCTTAGGAAATATTCAAATGGAAATGGTAGAAATAACAAAATATTTGGGTATAAATATAACGAAGGATCCAAATAACTATATAAACAACAACTTAGTTCCCTTGTTAACAAAATTTAAAAGCAAGACTGAAATATGGAGGGGTCTACCATTATCAGTGGCCGGGAGATGTAATTTGATTAAAATGTTGTGGCTCCCACAGCTATTGTACATGTTGCATAATTCACCAATATGGATAAGTAGGAAATGGTTTAAAAAAATCGATACAATATTAAGAGATCTTATTTGGAAAGGTGGGCAGCCTAGGATAAGTCTACAAACCCTACAACTCTCAACACGAGAGGGGGGTTTGGCAGTTCCTCACCCACGGAGCTATTTCCTAGCAGCCCAATTACAGCATCTAGGGATGGGTACTGACCTAGAGGGCAACAACAATGGAGGAATACTGATTAAGGAAGCACCCCATAAGACAGTAGTGGAGGTTCTAGAGGCGAACTCTTTTGTTCATAGTACCCCTACGGTTAAATTAACTATAAGAGTTTGGAAATCTATTAACGCCATGAAGGGAATGGGAGGCATGATCAAGTGTGCCCCTCTTTGGAATAATAAGAACTTACAACAACTAAAGCCAATAGGGAAAATAAAACTGTGGGAATTAAAAGGAATAGATAGACTGGCTCAGTTATACAATGAGAATGTCTTAAAAACATTCTTCTCTTTAAAGGAGGAATATGATATTCCAAACCATTCATTATACAATTATTTCCAAATCAAACATGCCCTAAATGCCCAGTTTGGGGGACAGGGACCAATTTGGAATAACTCTCCCATACTCCAAAGATTGGGTAGTTTGGGTGGATATAGTGGATCCATAGCTGAAATCTATCCACATATATGTAGAAGTAGTATCGAGACCCCAGAAAAGCTTAAATGTAGAAGTAAATGGGAAGGGGACCTGGGTATAATATCAGACGAACAATGGAAAAAGATACTGGTGGGAGGACATCAGGTTTCGGTTTCACCTGCTCAGAAGGTTTCACATTTAATGTTACTGCATAGGACATATTATACCCCTATAAGAATGTTTGAATTTGGACGCAGGGCGGATGCTAAATGCCCTAGATGCCAGAACACTGGGGATTTGATACATATGATTTGGAAATGCCCAAAATTATTTCGTTATTGGTCTGAGATACTGGATACCTTAAATAAGAATTTTACTGTAGAACTTAAAATGGATCCGAAATTGTGTATTTTGGGAGTAGAGGATGTGTTCAAATAGAGGAAATGTTAAAACGGAGATGTCTTTTTCAAGCAAGGAAATTAATAGCGCAGAGATGGCAGGCAGAGAAACCTCCCACGAAGGATGACTGGATTAGAGCTGTAACTGAAACAGCGTGGAAGGAAAAGGTAGTGTACGCGAGGAGAAGGAATTTGAGAGAGTTTAAAAATATTTGGAAGCCTTGGCTAGAGGAATTGGGATACCCTGTGTAATGAGAAAATGAAGGAGGTGACTTTAAGGTCCTAAAAGTAACATGTGAAGGAGGTGTAAGGAATTTCGGTAAAAGATATGGGGGGAGGGTGTAAGTTATTAGAGGGGTTAGGGTTAAAAGGGAAAATGGACGGGGAAAAATTTCTTTTTCTACTATATATATGTTTTGTAATGTATGTGGTATATTTAAGAACTTGGTATTTTGTATATTTATATACTCTGAAGAATTGAATAAAGATTATTAAAAAATAAATAAAAATTTATACCCTAGAGCTGCCAACTCAGAAACCCTCCTAGCTGAAGCTAGTGTCACCAGGAAAGCTAGTGATTCCCATAGCGACAACTCCATCATGGATTTTTGGAGCAGACAGGTAGTTGAGCACTATTGTGAGGACCCATGTAGAAATGTGAGGGCTCTGGGAGGCCTTAACTTTATTACGGCCTTAAGAATTGAAGAATCAGAGGTCCACCGAGTCCTGCTAAGGGCCGACGTGGAAGAGATGTGTTCTTTGAGTGTGCTTGCGCTCAGGCCCATGTCGCAACCTCTTTGAAGAAAACTGAGGACATGACAAACTCATGATTCCCTGGAGAAAACTTCTGACGTAGCATATTCTTGGAATTTTGCCAGACTTTGTTGTAGACTTTGTTCATGCTACTCTTCCATACTTTTATTAAGGGCAACCACCATTCTTGAAGAGCAACCTAAATCCGCAAACCTTCGCCTCTCAAAAACCAGGCCGCTAACTTGAGCTTCTCCTGAGCTGGATGGAGAACTTCACCTTGTGCCACTGTCTGGCAACTGAGATTTGTACTAGGTGTCTGTGAGATATAAATAGTTTGGTGCATATCCACTGTTGAAAAGAAATCCCTGGAAAGGGTATCTACTCCACTGAGCCACTCACCACACAAGGACAGGAGAGACCAAGGTCCTGATAGTCACCAGGCATGCAGACGCTGACGGGTGAAGGGAGGAACAACAGGACAATTCAGTACCTTACCACCTGTATATTCTATAGCAGCAGAGAAAGGCATACTTTGAACCAGGATTAGTTGGGCTTCTAATTACAGAAGGATTGTGTAGGGGTCAGATGACCCTGTTCTTTATTCGCACACAGCCAACTCAGACATTTATCTTGAGGCAGGAAGCCAGACTGTCCACAATCACAGAACCTTGCTGTCAATTTAAGCTTCATCTTCTATGAACAAATTCAATGAATGAGTACTTCCTTGAAGGCCACATCATCTTCTAATGGTAAAGTAATGTATTTGGCCAATGACATAAGGGACACACCGGCAAAAAGGGGTGACTCCAAACGCTGGGCACCTTCCTCTTCACAAGGGCATAATTTTGACATCTGCTGTGAAAACATGCTCCATTCTTTTGGCATAAGCCGTATTTCAGTCCCCATACGGAAATTGCAAAGTGGTCTTTGGAGGCAGTTGAAATACTTCCCCTAAGGTAAATAGAGATATGTGGCGCTAACTCAAAGTGCATAAATGTGATGAAATAAATATAATCCAATTCTTCAAGTAAAGTGCATATGCTTAAAGAGCAAAATCACATAAATAAAGTGACTAAACATCCATTAAATTCATAAGAAGTGACATAAATAACAGTGAAATTCATGAAATATGACATCAAATAAATAGACAATTCAATAGACAATTCAAATGAAGGTGAATAAATCCAAAAATAGTCTAAAAGTGCATCAAGATGAAAAAAAATCAAATTTAGAAAAAATTTTAAAAAAATCGCATGAGATAAAAAAAGTTGCATGCAATAACAAAAATTGCATAAAGTGCAAAAAGTGCAGAAACGCTATAAAAATAGCCACAAGTCAATCCAATTAATGTAATACAGTTCCAACGTGAACAGTAAAACAGTTTGTGCAAAAAAATAGATGAAAAAAGTGCAAGTGCAAACGATGATAGGTGACAGATTCCTCTTAATAATCGTACTCCGTGGTGCGCCACGCGTTTCCCCCAGCTTCTAACCTCTAGGAAAGACCCCTGGGGTCAAGTCGAGCCTGCAATCAGGAAGTGGATGAAACACCATCAATCAATCAGTCTCCTCCGATCGTCACAGGTCTGGCAAATCTCCAAATGGAAGGCCTCAAGTTTGGCAAGTTGGGTGGAGGCATGCAATAGAAAGGAGTATCCCCATTGTGCAGTATTTGAAAACAGGTTTATTCAAAACAACATAGTAACTTACATATACAGCATAAAATGAACAGCACAGATCCCAGTACGTCTGGTCTCGGCCACGGCCGGAAGTGATGACACCTGACTCTTCCCTGATGCGTATCGTCACCGCCCACGTGACTTTATCAAAGGGTAATACTTCCTCTGCTTTCCTTCTATCTTAAGGCATCTTACCAGCCTTACAAAGGAGGGCTCAAACTGGATAAAGGTCATCCTGATCTGCATTTTTTTCTTTGGAAGAGTCTGAAGAAGGTTTGTTGGCTTGAGAAAGCTCTTGAGACCAGTTGCTGGTTTTGGAAGTAAAACTGCCAGAATAGAGGACTCTTGCACAAGGGGAGTTCAAACAACTCATTTAGAGTTTTTTGACCACATGCTTAATGAATTGTGACAACCTTTTGGTCCTCGTCATCTTCATCACTGACCGCTCGAACAAAGAACAAAGAAGGATTCATACAGTCATGTTCATCCGCATCTCCCTCTTTGGAAGAGTCTGAAGTGGGCGGTTTGCCTAGAAAGCAGATGGGCACTGTCCCCTACCTTCTTTGGTAGCGCTGATCTTTATGGGGTTGGCAAATGTTTTTCAGCAGAAGTCAGGCAAGAAACAGTGTTTTTTTTTAAGCACCTGATTAGAGCCAGAGGCCCTAATAGGCTTCAAAAAAGGGTGGGCTCGAGGCGCAGAGAGTGTGCCCTGATCACCCTCTGTTGTGTGACCATAGTGACTTAATTTTCACTATTTTCACAGCACAGTGCCTCCCCGCCAATCAGGAGGCAGGTCAGTAAGACTTGTTTCCAAAGCGCCAGGTGATCTATTGGATGCCCAGCGCTTTGGCGGAAGAGGAGACAAACAGGGCAGGAAGCTGGAGGATCAGACTATTCCGCCGCCGCTGCTTCCCGCACTAAGACACAGGGGGAGAGGACCCAACAGCCTAGTAAGTGCCGGACCACCCGCGGGAGGGGGCATGTGGGGGCATTGCTCTCACTGCCGCAAGACCCGTGGGGGGGGGTGCTGTTGCCGTTGCGAGCCCCGTGCCACGGGGGGGTTATGAGGTTGGAGTACTGTCAGTGTGCCAGTGAGACCTTGGGGGTTGTATGGGAAGTGCTGTTAGTCCTATCTGTGATGCTGATCTATATACCCTGATCTGTGATGCTGATCTGTATACCCTGATCTGTGATGATGATTTATATACACTGATCTGTGATGCTGATCTATATACCCTGATCTGTGATGCTGATCTATATACCGTATCTGTAATGCTGATCTATATACTGTATCTGTAATGCTGATCTATATACCCTCTCTGTGATGCTGATCTATATACCGTATCTGTAATGCTAATTTATATACTGTATCTGTAATGCTGATCTATATACCCTATCTGTGATGCTAATCTATATACCGTATCTGTAATGCTGACCTATATACCCTATCTGTAATGCTGACCTCTATACCTTGATCTGTGAGGCTGAGCTATATACTCTGTCCTGTGATGCTGAGCTATATACTCTGTCCTGTGATGCTGAGCTATATACTCTGTCCTGTGATGCTGAGCTGTATACTTTGTCGTGCGATGCTGAGCTGTATACTTTGTCGTGCGATGCTGAGCTGTATACTTTGTCCTGCGATGCTGAGCTGTATACTTTGTCCTGTGATGCTGAGCTGTATGCTCTGTCCTGTGATGCTGAGCTGAATACTCCAGACACTATGGGTGGAAGTGGGATACAGGGGACGGAGTGGGTGGATTCTATAAGGGGTGGGGCTTATGAGAAGTGGGAGGGGTCAAAAAGGAAGGGCGGGGTCTCCCCCCCATCATAAAACTTCACCAGCCGCCACTGTTAATTACCATAAGTAATATACTGTACAAATTATTAGATTTTGTTTTTTAAGGTAATCTACTATATTTTCAAAATCTGTACTCAAGCAGGTGGTTTATGCACAAACTACTGAAGTTTGAAGTTATAACTTCAAACCAGTAACTTCACAGTAAATAGATAAATAATACATTATGTTATAACATATAGCATAATAATATATGATTTAGCTTGATTAAAACAGTACCTTTTCAGCAGGCAGAAGATTCTCATTCTCTTAACTGTGTAAGAAAAACGTGGGATTATGGATAAACCCATAAAATCATGCTTTTTTCTTCTAGTTAAGAGGGCTGGGCTGGAAGGGAGCATTTTTCTTTTTGACACATGCCCCCTTCTATGACACTGCAGTGAGTGGACAGCCACAACTGCAGCATTTTTATTGGACAGCTTGTTCTAATAGTGCTTTCCTATTGGTCCAAGGCTCCAAGCTGTCCATTAAGCTCAGTGCCTCTGACAAGAATTGGGAGGCACTGTGAGCTCATCCTCTCAGTCTGTTGCTAACAGCGTGTGCCAGCTTGTATTTAAACTGGCCGCTCTGTATGCAGTGTCTGACAGGCTGCACAAGAAGCCCCATTTTTTTTGGAACTATAGGTGGCAGGAGCCCCAAATTTTGACCAGTGGTGGGGTAGGACTTCAGCTTCCTACCCCCCAGGTCGCCGAGCTACGACCTCGAAGCTCGTTCATTTATTCTTTTTATTTTGTTTTTTATGTTCATGGCTCTGCCTCACCTGCCTCCCCTGACTGCATGTCTCTGCAAGAAACAGTTTTTGACAAGTCCTCTATTAAATTAAAATGTCCCTTGATATATCCATCGTCAATCACGATGCCATCCTACCTGAAAAATTGCAAAAATCACTTTGCCTCCTAGAAGGCTACTGGCCGTCTGCCCTCTCTTCGTTTTGACAGTTCTTATATAGGAAAGGGGCGGGGCCACCCAAGTACGTCACTCTGTGTCACCGCCCTTTTCTGACGTCACATGACATCAGAAACAGTGGTGTCACCGGGTGACGTAGCCTGGTGGCCCCGTCCCTTGCCTATATAAGAACTGTCAAAGTGAAGAGAGGGGAGACGGCGGGTAGCCTCCTAGGAGGAAAAGCGATTTTTGCAATTATTGCGGTCGGCGGGCATCGTGATTGAGGATGGATACATAGAAGGACACATTTTTTTTTTTTATAAAGGAATTGTTAAAACCTGTGTTCTTTTCTTTTTGACACTTTTTTGGTGACTGGGTAGGGGTACTATGTACCCGATAACCATTCACATAGGGTGGGGGCCTCCTTGTTAAAGGGGACTTCCAGATTCCGATAACCCCCCCACCTGCAGACCCTGACAACCGCAGCTCAGTGTTGTTGGAAAGAGGCTCTTGTCCCCATCAACATGGGAACAAGGTGCTTTGGGGTGGAGTGGCGCAGAGCCCCCCTGCCCCAAAGCACCCACACCTCCATGTTGAGGGCATGTAGCCTGGTGGTTCAGGAGAGACACTGAAGCCTCACTCATCCCCCCCCCCTCTTCCTGACCTGCCGGGCTGCATGCTTGGATAAGAGTCTGCTATGGATTTTAGGGGGACCCCATGCTGTTTAACTTTAAATTTTGGTGCCCGGAGGGCATAGTATGGACGGGGGGGACCCCCATGCTGTGTTTTTTTTAACATTTTTCTATTGCCGGCATTCTTTATCTTTACATTCATCGGTCAGTGGGGATGCACACTAACAGATGATGACTCACGGCTGTTAAGGACAAAGAAACCACTGCTCCCAGGTGAGTGAGACAGACCATAATCTTTAGGGGTGCACGCCCTGCTACTGCCGTTCTGAAAAGTTGGAATTTGTTAGAAAACAAATAAACAAAACAAATTTTAACATATTTCAATGAAATTCGTTACTATCCGTTACTATTTCATTCGTAGATTCAGATACATCAGAATCTCAGAATAATCAAAAATTTGTTAGAATTTATAATCGGATCATAACAAATTGCACACGTCTAGCAAAAAATGGCCTGGTCATGAAGGGGGTAAAACTTCTGGAGGTCAAGGCGTTAAACAGCTGTAGAGGTGGCTGCTGATAAACAGGTACAAGTTATGTAGAAGGAATTGTTTGTTGTGTGTGCAGCGCTTACCCCAGAAGGAGCAGCTTAATAATTGTTATATCCGTAATTCACGTTTACCACCCAACTCTCGCAGCCCATAGATTCAAAAGTCACAGTCCTTAATGCTTTTTCTTAATGCTTTATTCATCAACATAAACTGGGATGGGAGAAGGGTTTCCTTTGAGATGCTCTTTGGTTAATTTCTGACCTTTTCCTTGCTTCACTTGCAAAGACTCACAGCATTGCAAGTGACAGCGATTCAAAACTGGATGATTACTTTATCAGGGAAGATGGAGGTAGATTTCTGACATAGAATAAACGACAAGAGTCACTCTGAATGACCTCTCCCACTTGGCTGATTGGAATCCCGGGGCAATGCTGAACCCAAAGTCACAGGCCACAACCACCTGTCTTGCTGACTTGAATACCAACATCCCTCAGCCTCTGAACAGTACCTCTCCCTTAGGCTTTTCACTCACTTGATCAATAGCCCATGTGTTGCTCCTATGCAATCGATCACCCAGTTTCCTTCCGCTTTGTGGCCCGCTCCCCTCCCCACAGGGGCGGCCAACAACATCAGCGACTACATGCTGTAAGATGTCGTCTGTTCCTCCATGAGGACCGGTCCTTCACCCTTCTCGCAAAGGTGAAGCTCCGTTGGCTCCCTGGAGGGGAAAAACCTCCACCTCCCCCTCCGGGAACCAGGCTGGCTCTCTTGCTTCTCAGAGCAGGACTGGACACCAGACTCCCGGACACCACGTGACCCCCTTTTTATATGAGAGTCCTGGGCATTACCAAGCAAATCAATGATTGGTTGAGACTTACACATAAACTACCTGCCACTCAAATGGTAATTGACCTCAACAGGCCTGCTGTAATAGCATAAGCCTGTCTAAATTTACCTGGCATAGAAAGTTATCAAAAAGGGTCACCTACCTAAAAGTAGGTGCCCGCTACATGTGTATCACCTGAGGCCAGTCATCTTACTAGGTATATGTAAGACCCCTTTAGCACTGGAGGCGTTTTTAAGGCGCTAAAGGGCTAAAAATGGCACCTGTAAAGCGCCTGGAAAATGCCTGTCCTGCAGCCCCAGTGTGAAAGCTTAAGTGATTTCACACTGGAGCGGTGCGCTTGCAGGATGTTAGAAAAAGTCCTGCAAGCAGTATCTTTGGAACAGTGTAGGAGCAGTGTATACACCACTCCTCCACCGCCCCTGCCCATTGAAATTAATGGGCAATGATGCTGAAGCTGCTGAAGCGCCTTTCTTCGCCCCACTAGTGGCCGATAAGTTCCGCTAAAACGACGGTAAAGCGCTGCTAAAACTAGCGGTGCTTTACCGCTAATGTGGAGTGATGCCAGTGTGAAAGGGGCCTTAGGGTTTACAACCACTTTAACAGTTTTACTGCTGTAGCACCCTGTAGCTTAGGCAGGGTTGCTCCTCACAAATTTACTTGCCAGGAGTCGTTATCCTGATTGATTGTTAGAGATCTATTGATTTCTCCCTAAGTTTGGCCTTGTTGCACTTTTCTCTTCTACCACTAAGTGGTCGGGTACTTGGTGGTACTAGATATGAGAAGGGCAACCCAAGGTCAGGTTATGGGTATATGGGGTATCTAAGCCAATGGGCAGGGGTTTTCTTGAATCCCTTTGCCTTCTGGGAGCGCCTATATATTTGGGTGGAGTCAGGTGATCTGTGTTCCGTGCCACCTGGCTGCCAGGCTGTGTGAGGGCCTAACCAGACGTAAGAGGGCAGCGCAAGGTTGGGATTGCGGCTTGCAATCCAACCAAAAGTGCCGGCCGGGGAACCTGTCGGAGGTAGAAGGAGAGCTGGTATGTAGGTATGTAGGGGTGGTAGAGGTATGTAGGGTGAATGTAGTGTCTGGCACCATACAGTATTGGTAAGGAGAAGATCTTGGATACAATCAATACCCAGAAACATGAGTTGTTTTAATGATGAGGGAACCCTGGATACATTCACTGCACAGCAACATCTGTAGTTAGATACGAGGGGCTCCATGTTATATACTCTGCCCAGCAGTATGTAATTTTTATTGAGGAAAGCCTCTTGGATGTACAAACTGTTTTGCATCATTTATTGCTGGTGAAGAGGGGCTTATATACCGTGCCCTGCATCATGGAATATTAGTATGGAGGATTGGGGGGGAGGGGAGGGGCACCATGGGATTTACACATCCTGGCATCCTTTAATACTAGTGAGAAGGCAATCCTGGGTGTGTGCAGTGGAAGGCATAGAATAATCTGCTGCAGGAGGGGCAGTGAGCTGGCAGAGAATGATGTCATGTGAGGAGGGATCTCTCTGGTCCTGATGAGAGGAGATGCAGATGTCTCCTCATCTCGGCTCTGTCTTCTCCTCAATGATTCCTGGCTACACACTAACATCAGGCCTCCATTCCACATTCCAAGCCCCGGCTATTGTCTGTCTGCTGACACTTCCCATCAATGGTGACGGAGCAGAGGAGAAGATTGTACGCCTCAATGATTCCCTCCATCCTGTGTATACTGGGGCTCTGGGTTCAGGTGAGAAATGGCCTCTGTCTATTACTATCTATTACTATCTGCTCACAGTGTGTCAGCATCTGGAAGAAGGAATTTAATGTATACTGTTTATATATCTGTAAATGGGGGAAATGTATCTGTGTACAGAGGATGTTACCATACAGTGCACATGTATCTATGTATAGGGGTCATAAGCGGTATAGTGTGCTTGTATCGGTGTATAGGGGACATTACCCTATAGTATATATGTATAGTGTGTGTGTATCTGTGTAGGACATTATCATATAGTGTGTTGTGTGTATTTGTGTATAGAGGATGTTACCGATTTTGTGTGTATGTATCTGTGTATGGGGGATTTTACTGTTCATCTGTGTATAGATGACATTACTGTATACTCTACGTGTATCTGTGTATAGGGGACAGTACTGTATACTCTACGTGTATCTGTGTATAGAGGACATTACTGTATACTCTATGTGTATCTGTGTATAGGGGACATTATAGTATTATGTGTGTGTGTGTGTATCTGTGTATAGGGGACATTATAGTATTATGTGTGTACTTGTGTAGAGGAGACATTACCTTAGGGTGTGTGTGTATATGTGTATAGTGGGCGTCACCGTATTATGCGTATATGTATCTGTGTATAGGGGAAATTTAATATAATAAATATATGTATAATATATATATATATCATTACTGTATAGTGTGTGTGTAGCTGTGTATAGGGGACATTATAGTTTTGTGTGTGTATTTGTGTAGGGGAGACATTACCGTATAGTGCGTGTGTATTTGTGTATAGTGGGTGTTACCGTATTATGTGTGTATGTATCTGTGTATAGGGGAAATTTTGTATAATTAATATATATCTATATACATATAGATATATATACAATATATATATATATATATATATATATATATATATATATATATATATATATATATATATAAACATTACTGTATAGTGTGTGTGTGTAGCTGTGCATAGGGGACATTAACGTGTAGTATCTGTGTATAGTGGATATTACCGTATAGTGTCTCTGTGCATCTCTGTATAATGAACATTGCTGGCATGGTGTGTGTCTTTGCATGCAGAACATTATTGTTGCCCCTGTATTGTGTGTGCGATTTCATTGGTCGGATAGTGTACTGTGCAGCTTCAATATGATCACTTTGGGTCCATTTCCTTTGAATAAAATTGCTTGTAGAGTAGGGAATGCCTTATACCATTTTTCTAAGGGTTGGTTGTTGGTACCCCGATATGTGATTTCTCTCAATTCACTGTATTTAGAAAAAAAAAAAGTAGATTTCTGTGTGTCGAGAGACAGAATAGATATTCTGAATGTGTCTAAACACACGTACTGTAAACGCATGTAAACAAAATTACATTTAAATGCAGGAAAACTTGATCCGAATAAAGTTTATACTTCCTAGATCACTTATAGACTAGTGTGATTGTAGCGTAAAGCTGGCCATAGTTGGATTGAAATTTGAACTCATGTGTGGCTATTCCTGTTTGACAGACGTCAGTCGTTAGATCGACACTGTTAAACTGGAATGTTGGAAAGCTTTTGTCGATCGGCTGCAGCCACTGATTGGTGCATTCTGGGAGTGAAGAGTCCTGCTGTCAAACATCTTAGCAGTCAGAAGAGGTTTCCTCCATACACCTTGCTTGTGAAAATGGAGGAATCTGTTCATTTTTTAGCTCACCTGGCTGAACAGAAAAAAACAATGCATCTATGGCCAGCTTAATGCCTGGTACACACAATGAGATTATCGGACGAATCATCGTCTGATTTTTTATTTTGTTTGTATGCCAGTCTCATATCGAAAATGAACAGGTTACTAAAGTTATGAAAATTCTCGTACAATAGAATAAAAATTCAGAAATGATGTATCATACTGTATTTGGATTGCATTTTCAGGCGGAAACTGTACTGATGAAACGAAAATCGTAGGATCTGGTATCGTACGAGAACATTTTTCATGTTTGTCCCATTGGATAATATCGGATGAACTGTCGTGATAGGCTCTCGAAAGCTGTGTACTAATGATCAGATTATCGTACGACCGCTTCAAAATCTGTATCTTTTGTACGATTTTCTGATCATGTGTATGGGCCTTTAGGCTAGGTTCATACTTGTGCGGGTGGTTCCAGCTGCAGGTTCGCATCTGTTCCTGCAGCCACCTGCACAGAAAAACACTGTATATGTGTGCGGGTGTCATCAATCCTAAGGGCACCCATGCACACTGGAAATCGCATAAGCCACTTCCCGCACTGTGAACGGCATTGTGAGCGGCAATTTAAAATATGGAGCAGGGACCTTTAGCCTGCGTTTTCAAAAGGCACAGCAGCCCATTCAAATAAATGGGTTGCTGTGCCCCCGCAAAACATGGCTTGCAGAGCCGCACAAGTGTGAGCTAGGCCTTAGGCCTTGTTCACACCAGTGTGGCTTTAAAATCGACTTCAGTGCAACTTCAAAACCACAGAGCAGTGCGATTTGCACCTCCGATTTCATTGGGGCTTGCGACTTTGTTAAACAGAAGTCTAATTTCAAAGTCGTTGCGACATGAGTCACTGCAATTTGAACAGTTCCATTGCCGGCAAGGGTGTGCGACTTGTCATGCGATTTGGAAGTGTCAAATCGGATGACAAATCACACCGCTGTGAACGAGGGATAAGAGTTGCAGTATATAGTTAATGGTATTAGATGTTAGCCAGTCCCATTGCTCCTCTTCATTTTGTCTTCATTAAATGAGGTGTGGAGGAGTTCAGATCAACAAGTGCCACTTGCTGAGCTGGTCAGGAATGTGCACCGACTTGGCACTTCTTTTCACAGGAGTTTCTGGTTGCTAATTAAACAATGTTTGTTTTAGTCCCATCGTTTTCCAAGCTTTTACAGGTTTTTTTTTTTTTATGCTGAGACACATCATACTAACTGTTTGTTTAGATATGTATTACAGAGATTAAAAGGATTCATCATTGTGAGTAAGGTAGAACCAAACAAATATTTCCTAATTTTGTGTAGTATTAACCATTTAACAGGACATTATTTTTGTTAAAAGAAAAAAGTTTTCCCTTTCCTTTTTTTTTTTTTTTTTTTTATGTTTTCTCCTGGCACTGAACACATACTATTGAATCGTTGTATGAACTTCCTATGGGCTCTAAACCCAACCACAACACTACCTGCCTGGAGTTTGCATGTTCTCCCTGTGCCTCTGTGGGTTTCCTCCGGGTGGTCGTGCGACGTTACGCCCAAACAAAATTGACGTCCTTTTTCCCCCATAAATAGAGCTTTCTTTTGGTGGCATTTGATCACCTCTGTGGTTTTTCTTTTTTGCGCTATAAACAAAAAAAGAGTGACAATTTTGAAAAAAAACGCAATATTTTTTACTTTTTGCTATAATAAATATCCCCCAAAAATCTATTAAAAAAAACATTTTTTTTCCCTCAGTTTAGGCCGATGTGTATTTTTCTACATATTTTTGTTAAAAAAATCCCAATAAGCATATATTGATTGGTTTGCGCAAAAGTTATGGTGTCTACAAAATAGGGCATAGTTTTATGGTATTTTTATTGTTAATTTTTTTTTTTACTAGTAATGGCGGCGATTTTTATCAGGACTGTGACATTATGGGGAACACGTCAGACAATTTTTACACATTTTTGGGACCATTGGCATTTTTACAGTGATCAGTGCTATGAAAATGCATTGATGACTGTAAAAATGTCACTGGCAGTGAAGGGGTTAACCACTAGTGGGCAATCAAGGGGTTAATGTGTTCCCTATTGTTTGTTCTAACTGAAGGGGGGATCGGACTGTGCAGGGGAGATGACAGATCGCTGTTCATACCCTGTATAAACAGACGATCTGTCTGTTCTCCCCTCAGAAAACCGTGTGCCCCGAACGATCGCGGGAACCTGGCGGTGATCGCGACCGCCGGGCACTCGCATCGGCTCTGTGGGCGAGCAGGGGGCGCGTGCGCCCCCTAGTGGCCACAGGGCGAAGCGACCATACATAACGTCGTTTTGCCCAGCCATGCCATTCTGCCTCAGTACAACTGCGGCGGATGGTCGGCAAGTGGTTAACTGGCTCCTGTCTAAATTGGCCCTAGTATGTGTATGTATGAATGTGAGCTAAAGCGGATTTCCGGCGAAAATATATATATTTTTTTGATCCTAGTATTATTGCTAATGAAATTCAAATAAGAGTATACAATGATCTTGATCAATTGTTCAAAGATATAAATTTCTTACTTTAATATTCAATTCCTCCGTTTGTGGCCGTTTCCATCATGAATGTGGGCATGTGAAGCCCAATCGAGATCGTTTACTGGAATATCTTTGGGCAACCAGCATGCACCTTTCAATTCAATGGCGGCCGTAGTACTGTACTGCCCACAGACTCCTGGGAAATGAGGTGTCATTTCCCAGGAGCATAGGCGAGGGAGGAAGTCTCGAGTAGCTCTGCGGACCAGGAAGTGGCAGATTACAAGGACTACATAGCAACAGGGCGTTTAGGGTAAGTATAAAAAAAAATTTCCTCCAAATGTTTGTTTAGGGGTTACATTTTTTAGGGTGGAACTCCACTTTAAGGACTGTAGATTGTAAGCTCCTTGAGGGTAGGAACTGATGTGAATGTACAATATAAATGTAAAGTGCTGCGTAAATTGACGCTGCTACATAGGCGTGCGCAGGGGGTGTGCCGGGTGTGCCTGGGCACACCTAATCACCCTGTGTGGCGCAGATTCTCCCTGCTGATATTTTACCAAAGCCCCCCAGCGGGGCTCCTAAATTTTTTTTTTAATTAATAAAAAATTAAAATAATAAAAATAAAAAAACTACTGACACCATCCACTGCCCTACTGACAAGTCCAATGCTCTACTAACACCGTCCATGTTTTAAAAAATTTGGGGTGCACACCCTAATGCAATAGGCTGCGCACACCTATGCGCTGCTATATAAGTACCTCCTAATAAATAAAATAAATAAATGTGTGATCAGAGAGTAACCGTAACATGCAGTTTACTATACAGGTGAAATGTACAATAAATAAAAGTCAGAATGGCAAAGAGCATGCATAAACTGCAGAGTAATACAAAACAGATTATGAAAGCTTCACAGACATAGACTCTTCACAACAATGTCTCTCTGGTTCAATCAGGGTAACATATGTCAGCATAGCTTCAACTCTATAAGATTCTATAGCAACAGAGTCCAGCTAAGAATCACTACTTCAGCAATACAGTTTAAAACACAAACAGCTTCTTGTGCTTATCCTCGTAAACAGCACAACTCACAGAGAATTCCAAGGTAGCTCAGTTAACACAGGTGATGCTGGAGAGATCCCAGGCCTGAAGACACAGTGGCTACACCACTGGAAGTGTCTTTTGGCCCATACACACGATCCAAAAATTAGACAAAAAATACCGCTTTCAACATAATCGATTTGTTAGTACAGGTGTGGCCTTTGTGAGCTGCTGAAGGAGCTGAACTCAAATGTGTAGAAATTTTGGGGAAGAAGCAAGTCCATTTATTAAAACCAGTTGCTGCCTGTGAGTAGCCCAGAGGTGGCCTGTAGAAGATATATAGACTGGAAATAGCTCACTGTTTAAAATTAGGATACTGCAAACAAGTATCTAATGGATTCAACCAGTTTTTATTATATAGATTTTCAATTATGAAGGTGATATAAAATCAAATTTTCAGAGAAATAAAAGGGTCAGTGGCTGAAAATGGAAAGCTTTCCTGGGCAACAATTGAAGATAGTTGTTATGTGGTGGTAGTTCTAATGTTATGTAGCCAGGAGCTGGATATCTACCTATTCCTGCAATCAGGAGACACTGTGTGGCACTGTTGCAGGGGGAGCTGTTTCCCTCTAGTGTTGAGTTGATGCTAACCTGTTACCGTCTTAATCAGAGACAAGCCAGAGCAAAGTATCTTGGGACATGTAGTCCGTAAGGATGGGATTTGCCCTCTGGCTGAGTGATGTGGAACTACAACTACCAGCTGGCTGATGGGGAAGAGCAGACCACTGGGAGAGATTATAAGAGGGAGGGATTGAGGCCTGGCATGCTCTCTTGGAACCCGGACTGGATCTGTATGCAGGGAATCTTTTATGGTGTGAGCTGCAGCTGAGTCATGGCCTGCTTTGCAGAATTATCCAGTGGATATTTGGAGGGACACCTGTGGACAGCTTGCTTTAGCTGTTTGGTGGCAGCCTGGACGCTGCTCCAATTCCATCCATCCTGCAGTGGTATCAGATTCAGATGAGCCGTGGTGTGGTGCGGTGGAGGCCAGAAGTCATCCCTTGAGCCACATTCCTGAGAGCACATCATTATCCTCATAACCATCATCATCATCTCCTGTTCCAGTGTGGTGAGCGGTCAACAGCCCACTCTTATAGACACTGTATATGGACATCATTGTCTCCTGCATTCCTTGTCAGCTTTAGTATCAAGGATCTAGATTAAACATCATAGACACTATATAAAGACATCTTTGCTTTCCATGGCTTTGCTGTTGCTTGTAGTTTCACAAAATGTAGCATCTTTAAGTCAGTGATCATTGTGAATCCAGCTACAGTTTAATTTACCCTAGGAAGATTGTTTGCTGTCTATTCTCAACTTATTGTGTCAGTTACTCTGCTTTACCATCCAAAGTTTCTTTGCATGCCATCAAACAACAAAGAGCTAGCTGAAGATCAACATGATTGCCACACAACAACACAGGACTACTTTCACTTCCCTCCCCACTTCAGGGATTTATTTTGTTAAAGCTCATAGTTATAATTCAGCAAGAACTCTCTGAAAGAGCAGGTTGAATTGCAACACAGTTCTGTTTGCTAAAAGTTATATTTGTTATTTACTTTTCTGCATTTATGTGTGAAGGAGCAGTAGAGAGGGGTCTGACACTCATAAGAGCCATTCCTCTGCTCTACTGTAGCCTGTTCACATAGACATTATATACGCTCAGTTGAGCACAGGGATTAAGGTGTTCACTGCTGAATGTTTAAAGTGGTTGTAAACCCTAGGACAAAAAACAAAACAAAAAGAAAAACACTGCAAGACAAAGGCATAATGAGCTACTTACATTATGAATTACTTACCTGAGATCGAAGCCCCTGCAGCCATCCTTGTACACTGCTCTGGCGGCCGACATCGCCGCCATGCGCGCGGGAGCTGCCAGTACACGAGCGGCTTTTCCGTCGGAATAAACTCTGAAGGTTTCTCCGACGGAATTCCGATGGAATTCCGCTCAAGCTGTCCTGCATACACACGGTCACACCAAAGTCCGACCGTCCAGAACGCGGTGACGTACAACATGTACGACGGGACTAGAAAAAGGAAGTTCAATAGCCAGTAGCCGATAGCTTGCTTCAGAGCATGCGTCGTTTTTGGTGCGTCGTTTTTGATACGTCGGAAAAGCATACAGACGAGCGGTTTTCCCGATAGGAATTGGTTCCGTCTGAAAAAACAGGTTCTTTTTCTAGGTCCGTCAGAATTTTCAAGATAAAAAGTCCGATGGGGAATACACACGATCGGAATATACGATAAAAAGCTCCTGTCTGACTTTTTCAGTCGGAAATTCCGCTCGTGTGTACACTGCATTACTCATACAGTACATTGAGCTCCCAGGAAAGGATTTTCTTTTCTCAGAACTGTTTTCCTTCCCATTTAAACTGTTAGCTATACATTTTTATTATTCCAGTTATACACAGGAGCTAAATATTGGATAGGATCACCTGCATTACTAATAGTTATTTTATTGGATTTTCAGTATATTGCTAAAAGAAATTAGAATAATATTGGTATTTAATATAACATTCCTGCATATTATTCACAGCTGAGGTCTGCATTATTTTAAAATGGATAAAACATGAAAATAAGGGATATCCCTGTTAATATGGGTGAGTTGGAAACTCATGAAGGCTCAATAAAGCACCTCTATATGCCAATAATAACCTTCTTTACCCTGACTACTCAGGTTCTCCCATCCTCCCCAGGGTGTTCTTAACACGATTAATGAGCTTGCAAAATAATAGTTAATAACTATATATCAAATGAAACACATACTTCACATACTTTTCCCTGACAGAGTTTGCTGTATGCTCTCTGTTATAAGAAAACATCTCCAATCCTAATTTACCTGATTGAGTTACCAGTCTATACACTCTATGCCTTACTAAAACAGGCCGTGATAAAGCCATGGCACCCTATGGATGACGAAGCATCAGCTTTACCATAGAGCACTGTAATAAAATATCACTATATTGTAAATAAATTCTCAGGCAAGAGGCCAGGGCTTTTTGTTTAGAACTATGACTTTTACAAGAAGTAATTTAATCTCCTATTTCCTATTTGCGATTACAATCCATTATCTGTTCACAGCCATAGCCCATTATTTTATTTTTTTAACTCCCAGTGGAGATAAGCCTTCTCAGCAATGATTTAGCGGTGTCCTAGGATTAAAGACATGTTAGATAAGATAATTTTTTTTTTTTTTTTGCCCCATTACATTTTTTTATTTGTATTTCTAGAAAATTAAAGTAGCTGCACATTAAAATAGAAAGGCAATGTATAATAATATTAATATAATAATATTAAATAACAAAATGGAAAATGCCATTGAAATAGAAATGTAACATATAATAAAAGTACATTTCCAAATAGCATTTTTTTTTTCCTTCAATAATTTTTATTGCAGAAGTAGTGTTAAACATACAACAATGTCAAAGGCACCTTGATTGCCCACGCAGGGGCTAGAATAAAAGACAAAAACAACAAAAGGAAATACTACATCAATCGAGGAAGGTAGCCTCCTGATTAACAGTCACAGAAGTTCTAAGTGCAACATACATAATTTGGGGTAACCTCCTATAAGTGTAGGAATAATACTGGACATATACTATACGAAAAATCGGCTGAAATTCGTCCATTTAGACCATTCGTTCGTTTTTTGGCCAGTTAATGGGCACAAAATCGATAATCGTTTGGACGTTTTTGAGCCGAAAAAGCGAAGGACAAGTTTGGAAATTTTCTGCCGAATGAATGATAAATTGAAAGGTTAATGTGTTTCCCGTCCGAACTGTTTGCACTAGATAAATGTAAAAAAGTAACAAAAAATGTATTTATTTATGTCCACTGAACGATTTATCAGCCATTACATGATAGCACCATCGTTGGCGCTCACGGTCGAACGTTCGTTTTTTGAAAATGGGTTTGGCCGATTTTTCCTATAGTATATGGCCAGCATAACCAGGACAAAGTGCTTTAACTCTGCATTAAGATCATCTGGAGCCTCTGCTGGCAATCAAAAAACAGGGCTGACAGCCTTGGTAAAAGAAAAAGAACAGAGAGAAGTAAGAAAAAGAGGGGGAGAATAAGAGAAAGTGTGGAGGGGGGGAAGGGCAAAGGAGAGGGGGACCCAGGGCCATCTGGGAAACCAGTCAGAGCCGATCTATACTAGCCAGAGGGTGTTCAGTGAAGGCATACACCAGCCATGGCTCCCAAACTTGAAGTAACTTGGCATGCGTGTCTTTGAGTATACTAGACATTTGTTCGTTGACCATCATGGACGTCAAGCGTTTTTTCACTTCCTGAAAGGGGACTGTGTTTTTTTTCCATGCTTGAGCATTCGTCCTTTTGGCCACTATGAACAGATAGGTTGCCAGTCTCTGCTGACGAGCAAACAAACCCGGTATGGGGCAATGTAATAGCGCAAATTTGGCCTCTTTACGGACATTTAAATGGAGCAGGCAAAATGACAGGTCAAACACTCTGGACCAGAAACCCACTATTCACGGGCAGGTCCACCAGGTGTGAATTACATCCCCACGATGGCCACATCCACAGAAGCAGCGATTGCTAGAGGTTGGGTTGGCATGAGCAATACGTGCTGGAACCCAATACCACCTCAATAGCACTTTGTATGCTGCCTCCAAGATGGCAGTATTAAAGGAACATTTAGCTACAGAAGACCAGGCCTTGCTCCAATCCGCTGGATCGATCCCATGTTCCAAATCTAGCTCACACTGGGACACATAAGAGAGTGAGGGGGGAGATGTTCGACTATTCTAAGCTGCGTAGAGGGTGGAGATAAGGCCCGGGGAACCGGGGCATGAAGACAGATATGTTCAAAAGAGGAAATCTGGAATGGGTAGGAGGAGGTATGTCGGAGCGTAGCTATCCAGTGCTGGATCTGAAGAAAGCAGAAGAATTCTGCCTGGGGAGCGTCATGGTATTCGCGGAATGCAGACCATGTTGGTGAAGTACGTGTAGTCAGCAGATGGCGTACCTGGGTAAGGCCCTGTGAGGTCCACCAAGCGAATGCCTGAGGCTGGTCGAGACCCGGGGGGGAACAATGGGTTATTTGTAATAGGCAGCAGGGGCAGGAAGGGGGACATAAGGGAGTTCGAGTATCTAACTTAGTCCCTTAGCTTTAAGCTATGTAACATGAGAGGACTTAATGAAGTTGGTCAAAGTTTCTGGGGGAGCCAAAGAAGTGCTTGTAAAGAAAGGGGGGCACAACTAGGGAGCTCCAGAAGAACCAATAGAGGAACATTGGAGGAAGCATGGAGTAGTGATAATTGGGAGATCTGAGATGCCAGATAGTACCTAGAGACATGGGGGACTCCCAAACCGCTTTACAGTCTATGTGGCCTTAGAAATTCTAGGGCGTTTATTAGCCCAGATAAAGCTCATAATTCTGCTCTGGAGTAGGCGGAGAAAATGTGGAGGGACTCGTACAGGTAGGGTGCGAAAAAAGTATAGAAATTTTGGTAAGACCTTCATCTTAACAGAATGGATTCGACCCCACCAGGACAGGTGTGGGAATTGCCAAGTCTGCAGAAGAGTGGTCAAGGATCTCAGTAGGGGATAGTAATTAACCGAGAATAGGGAAGAGTAAGTGGGGGTCAGCCGGATTCCCAGATATTCAATGTAGGTGGTTGTCCATCTAAAAGGGAAGTGGGACTGCAGGCGTTCTACCAAGTCAGGGTCCAGGGAAACATTTAGAGCTACAGATTTTTCTTGATAGTTGATATGAAGGCCCGAAATGGATGATAAATGTGTCAAGAGGTGTAACAAGTTGGGGAGGGTAGTAAAGGGATTTGTCAGGGTCAGAAGAGCATCGTCAGCAAAGAGGCTTAGCTTGAACTCATGTCCTGCATAGGGGATTCCTGTCACATTCCGGTCTGCACAAAGTGCAAGTGCTAAGGGTTCCAAAGCCAGGAGGAACAAGGCTGGGCAAAGGGGGCACCCCTACCTTGTGCCCCTATGGATAGCGAAGGGTGCTGAAAAGTACCCTGCATATTTGACTGTAGCTATAGGGGCAGAGTATAGAGCCTGTATCCAAGTCAGCAAGGATTCCCCAAAACCCCAACGAGAGAGCACAAATTGCAAGTATTCCCACGACAAAGTGTCGAAGGCTTTATAAAAATCTAGTGAGAGAAGGAAGCCCGGGATTTTACGATGCTGCATAAGATGAATAAGATGAACCACCTTGCGGACATTATCCCCAGCCTGCCTCCCTGGAACGAAACCCACCTGATCCCTGTGGATCAGGTGGCCTATATATTGATTAATGATTATTAGAGCTCAGGATTCTACCTAGGATATTTAGGTCATCATTCAGAAGTGATATCGGTCAGAAGGCCTGGGGTTCACTAGCGTCCTCTGGCTTCTTATGGACCATTGCAATGTGGGCCCTTAAAGCATCAGGAGAGGGCAAGGAGCCTTGGTTTAGAGCGTTTAAATAGTTAGCAAGGTGAGGTGCTAACAACGCATGGAATGTCTTATAGTAAAGACTGGAGAAGCCGTCTGGGTCGGGAGCCTAATGCCGCGTACACACGGTCGGACTTTTCGTCTACAAAAGTCCAACGGACGCTGATGGACTAAAGCTGGCTGGTAATCCGATCGTGTGTGGGCTTCTCCGGACTTTCAACGTACTTTTTTAGCCTCAAATCCGACGTACTTTAGATTTGAAACATGCTTCAAATCTTTACGTCGTAACTACGACGGACCCCGAAATCCGCTCGTCTGTGTGCTAGTCCGACGGACAAAAACCCACGCTAGGGCAGCTATTGGCTACTGGCTGTGAACTTCCTTATTTTAGTCTGGTGTACGTCATCATGTACGAATCCGTCGGACTTTTGTGTGGTCGTGTGTAGGCAAGTCCGTTCGTTAGAAAGTCTGCCACAAGTCCGCCGCAAGTCTGCCGAAAGTCCGCCGGAAGTATGTCGGACAGGCTGTCGGACTTTTGTAGCTGAAAAGTCCGACCGTGTGTACGCGGCATTAGAGGGCTTCAGGGACTTGATTGCCCGGAGGACTTCAGCTTCAGAGATGTTTCTGTTGAGAGCATCATATGCGCCACCAGGAAGTAAAGGAAGATTTAGGTCCTGAAAGAATTGTTCCGCTTGCTGTAAAGGAAAAGGACCTGATTTAGTGTAAAGCGAGGAAAGAAACTCAGAGAATCTAGATAGAATTTGCTCAGGATTAGAGGTAAGACCCCCAGTTCTTGTCCGGAGTCGAACAGGCCTATACGCTTTCCCCACCGAATTCAGTTTCTTGGCCAGCATAGGACCTGGTTTATCTGCACAGGTATAATACCTGTGCTTAGACCACCGTAGAGCCTTTTCGGCTCGGGAAGTGGAGAGAAGGTCAAGCTCTGTCGCCAGGGTGTCGCAAGCTTTTCTATGCGCAGCCATGGGATGCGTCTTCCAAAGCGCATCAGTGGCCGTCAGGAGCGACTGTAATTCTGTGAAGCGACGGTCTCATTTACACGCTGAAGCGAGTTGAATGACATGCCCCCGAACTGTAGCCTTATGGGCTTCCCACAATGGACACGGCTGAAGCGACCGAGCCGACGTTGTCAGCAAAGTACGTTTTTATGAAAGATTGGATTTGTAGATTCGTAGCCTGGGTGGACAAAAGGGACTCATTAATTCGCCATAAAAAGGGGTGCTTAGCAGGACCCGAGAGAGAAACAAGAAAGACCAAGGGGTCATGACCATGGTGAGGAAAAAATAGATATTTTACGGACCAGTGGAAGATGATGTATCTGCATGAAAACGTGGTCAATCCTGCAAAAACTGTCACGGGGATTGGAGTAAAAGGTAAAATCAAGGTCCATAGGGTGGAGTTCCCTCCAGACATCTATTAAACCAAAAGTTTGCAGGGCTGCACACGTCTGAGCCTCGTAGGAGGAGTCGTGAGAGGGGGTAGACCCCTGAGCATATTTTCTGTCTAAGGTCGAATTGAGGGTGATATTGGAGTCACCCATAAGAAGGAGTAGGCCTTTCTGGTGCTGAGAAACTACCTTACAGAGATGGGAGAAGAACCTGTGCTGAAACCAGTTAGGTGCGTAGTAGAAGACAAGATAAGATAATTTTTTAGACAGCATTGTTCTCTAAAGATTCTGTTCTTTAACCACTTGAGTACTGTAATACACCTTTATTACAAAGCTATTTTATGATTTTCAGCGCTGTGATAGTTTGACAATTACTTCATTATGCAACAGTATGCCCAAATGAATTTTATATCTTTTTTTGTGTTAAATAGAGCTTTCTTTTGGTGGTATTTAGTAACTGCTGTTTTTAAACTAAAAAAGAAAAAAAGACCAAACATTTTGAAAAGAAAAGGCTGTTTCCCTTACTTTCTAGTAAAATAAAAATGCCAATCACAGCAATCACATGGTACCCAGCCCCTCAGATAAATTAGGTACAGTTTCTCTGTGTGCCAAGCTGTCTAATAAAAGCTCAGTACACAGCAATTACTGGGCAGATCGGCTGCCCGTCGACTTTTTATCCAGTGCGGTTCATAAATAGCACTGGGTAAATAATGGGTCGCTGATCCGCCCTTGAAAAACAAACAGCAGTAGAAAAGTGGTTAATCAGGTTAACATTAAAGATACCTAAAGTCCAACAGCCTCCAGCTTTGCTATCACTTTAAATAGTTAATTTGGGCTAAGCTGGCCCAAACTCATTCCTTCACTGATTGCTGTGGCCACTCTTCTGTGTTCTAGCAGCTGTAAGACTTCCAGTTTGCTGCTGGAACAAAATCAAGTTGGATTGAGCGCTGCTCAGTCATGCACATGAAGCCTTGTGTTTTATCAATGAGTACAAGGTTTCCTTTGAATGTCAGAGGTAGAAATCATGACATCATCCGCCTGCCTCTCCAGTTCAGCCATTCAGAGGAAGCCTTGTATTCACTGATAAAACACAAGGCTTGCTGTGAATGAATGAGCATCTCTCAGCCCAACTCACTTTTGTTCGTGTAGAAAATGGGAAGTCTCTGTACTGCTGCCTCAACAGTTGCTGTATAATGTATGTAGCTGATGCTACTTACAGTGTATACAGCACTACAGTTATTAGTAAGGGAATTCTTTTGTATGGGCCGCCTTGGCCCAAACGTGCTATTTAAATTTATAGCAAAGCTGGAGTTAGGCATTAAGCTGGTTCTAAAGGCAGCTTGTTTAGCTTAGTTCATTCTCTGAATTAAGCCAAAAATCCTTCTGTGTGCAGCAGCTCCCCTTATACCTGAGCCCCATCGCGATCCAGCAATGTGCATGAGAGCCTCAGCTCTCCGGGGGCTCTCCCTCCTGTTGCTGTCAATCACAGCCAGTGAGCCAATGAGGAGAGAAAGGGGGCAGGGCCAAGTCACGGCTCGGTGTGCAAATGGACACGCAGAGCAACGGCTCAGGAGCGAGCCTGCCTGGGTACCCCATAGCAAACTGCTTGTTCTATGGGCACTCGAAAGAAGGGAGGTGCCAGGAGCGTCGGCAAGAGACCCAAGAAAAGGAGGATCATGACTGCTCTGTGCAAAACCATGGTACAGAGCAGGTAAGTATGACATGTTTGTTATTATAAAAAAAAATTGCCTTTAATATCACTTTAAGGTTGAACAAGAGAAATCTATTTATCCTCACATCCACGCTAAGCAGTGTGGATGGGTAAATTGTCCCTGATTACTACTGTGTTCTGACCATCGGGCAGCACCCACCACTGTCAGAATATTAAACACCCTGCCTCTGTTTTTCACATTGAAGGATATGAATTAGGAGGGTGTCCACCAGGCCATCTTTAAGGCAGGGCAAAAGGGGCAGCTGCCCTGGGCCCCATCATTGTTTTGGGGCCCAAAGCAGCTGCCTCATACTTGCCAACTATCCCAGTTTAAATTCCCTTGTCCCTTGAAGTTTTAGTCCTGTGCTGTGTCCCGATATCTCAGTGTGGAGTTCTGTTACTAATGCTGCCCAGCTCTGCCCTATTGTCATGTACAGATGATTCATCTGCAGACCCTGTGTTTACATGTAAATAACCTGCATTGCCATGTAAATAGCGGCAGCATTAATATGTTAATAGCGTTGGACTGTCTGCATTGATATGTAAATAGAGGCGGCATTCATATGTATATCATGCCTCCCTGAGTACAGTCTAGCAACCAATCAGTGTGCAGTACTAAAGAGCAGCAACCTCTAGCAACCAATCAGTGAGCAGTATTAATGTACAGTAATCTGTAGCAACCAATTAACAAGCAGAAGTCACATGCTGTAACCTCTAGCAACTAAATCAGTGATCCATAATGTGTGCTGTGACCTCTAGCAGCCAGTCAGTGAGCGGTAATGATATGCTGTAACCTCTATCAACCAATTGCAATCACTGCCTGATCTGATTTAGTAAACTGATTTTGAGTCTAGCTGCTATTGTATGTCTCAGAGCAGGTGGAGCACGAAATTGCATGGGGGGGGCAAGAAAATGACTGCCCAGGGTCCAATCAATAGTAAAGACGGCCCTGGTGTGTCCACAGCTCAAACTTTAGCCAATTCATCAGGAACCGGACGAAATTTGCTCACAGTATGGTTAGCTTTAATTATGTGAATGTAATAGTATAGAGATCTTCAAACGTTTCACCTTCTAAATCTCTGAAGGGAAAAACATGGACAATATAATAAATAATAGAGATGTTTCAAATATAACTGCTGTTTGTGGTTCCATTAGTCATGCTGAATCTGTGGGAAAATATTCTCTCTTGTGGCAGCTTGTTGACAACAGAATGTTGATTTAAACTACAGACTGTAAATACTTAATTGCTTGGGCTTTGGTACCAAAAACACTGATAGGCTGCATGGAGGCTTGGCACTCATCACTTGACTTGGATGAGATTTGCGCCTAACAATTAAGAAGAAGCAAGTAAGAAATTCAAGGTGCAGCACACATTATAAAGAAAAACAAAGTCACATTATGAAATATTTTTCAACACGCCGCCTAGTGTCCAAGAAGTGATTTAGCTGGAAATATACCGTATATATGTCACAAAAGTGAGTACACCCCTCACATTTTTGTAAATATTTTATTATATCTTTTCATGTGACAACACTAAAGAGCTTCACAGGTTGCTACTGGAGTCCTATTCCACACCTCCATGATGACATCACGAAGCTGGTGGATGTTAGAGACCTTGCGCTCCTCTACCTTCCATTTGTGGATGTCCCACAGATGCTCAATAGGATTTTGGTCTGGAGACATGCTTGGCCAGTCACCAATCACCTTTACCCTCAGCTTCTTTAGCAAGGCAGTGGTCATCTTGGAGGTGTGTTTGGGGTCGTTATCATGTTGGAATACTGCCCTGCGGCTCAGTCTCCACAGGGAGGGGATCATGCTCTGCTTCAGTATGTCACAGTACATGCTGGCATTCATGGTTCCCTCAATGAACTGTAGCTCCCCAGTGCCGGCAGCACTCATGCAGCCCCAGACCATAACACTCCCACCACCATGCTTGACTGTAGGCAAGACACAGTTGTCTTTGTACGCCTCACCTGGTTGCCGCCACACACGCTTGACACCATCTGAACCAAATATGTTTATCTTGGTCTCATCAGACCACAGGACATGGTTCCAGTAATCCATGTCCTTAGTCTGCATGTCTTCAGCAAATTGTTTGCGGGCTTTCTTGTGCATCATCCTTATGCAGTGTGTGGCATATGGTCTGAGCACTCACAGGCTGACCCCCCACCCCTTCAACCTCTGCAGCAATGCTGGCAGCACTCATACATCTATTTCCCAAATACACCTTCACAATCTCTGGATATGACGCTGAGCACGTGCACTCAACTTCTTTGGTCGACCATGGCGAGGCCTGTTCTGAGCGGAACCTGTCCTGTTAAACCGCTGTATGGTCTTGGCCACTGTGCTGCAGCTCAGTTTCAGGGTCTTGGCAATCTTCTTATAGCCTAGGCTCTAAGTTCTTTGCCAAGAGGTGCCATGTTGACCTTCCAGTGACCAGTATGGTTAAGTGAGAGAGCGATAACACCAAATTTAATACACAAATTGGGCCCAATTTGGACATTTTCACTTAGGGGTTTACTCACTTTTGTTACCAGTGGTTAATACATTAATGGCTGTGTGTTAAGTTATTTTGAGGGGACAGCAATTTTACACTGTTATACAAGCTGTACACTCACTTTACATTGTAGCAAAGTGTCATTTCTTCAGTGTTGTCACATGAAAAGATATAATAAAATATTTACAAAAATGTCAGGGGTGTACTCACTTTTGTGAGATATTGTATATGAAAAAGTTGTTTCCTGAAAGGCAGATTGGATTTTGATATTACCATTTCTTGATTCAGTTTATTTGCATTTCATAACCTGAAACTCCTTCACTTCCCTAATATAAAATATCAAGAAGAAAGGAACCATTTTATTGATTGACTATACAAACTAGATTGATGTAATGATTAAACATGAAGGCACAATTGGGCAGCTGAAAGTCTTTGTTCTCAGTGTACCACTACCCCCCTAGGAGTTGCAAATGTCAGGGTTCCCCACTGCTGCACAGGCATTAACATAGCATTTCCTTCTTTCATCCAGACACAGAAAGCAGCCTTGGAGGTTGTTTTTGTTGTTTTATTAGGGGATAGTAACTTGGGGGTTAGGGATTATAGGATGCCAAACTTGAGAATGACAACAGAGCCAGGAACAACTTCCTCCATATATACAGCTTCTACTTGATTCTCCTGCACAATCTCTTTATCCTTTGTACAGCTCCGCTGGGTTCACTTCTTTAGGAAGTAATGCCGCGTACACATGACCGGACTTTCCGGCAGAAAAGGTCCGACGGAATCATTTCTTAGGATGTTCCGATCATGTGTGGGCTTCATCTGACTTTTTTTTTTCAAAAATTCTGACGGACCTAGAAATAGAACATGTTTTAAATCATTCCGACGGAATCAATTCTTATCGGGAAAATCATTCGTCTGTATGCTATTCCGACGGACCAAAAACGACGCAAGGGCAGCTATTGGCTAATGGCTATTGAACTTCCTTTTTCTAGTCTCGTCATACGTCATCGCGTTCCAAACGAACGGACTTTGGTGTGATCGTGTGTAGGCAAGTCATCGGAACTCTGTCGGAACTTCAACGGAAAGACCGTCAGAGTTTATTCTAACGGAAAAACTGGTTGTGTGTACGCGGCATAACAGTTTTTTTGTTAGCTTAACAACAGTCCCTTACAGTCTAGGAACTGTCAGTCTTTTTGAAAAGTAGCACATGTGAAATGAACTGTTTCCTGTCACCTTCTGCTTTGCTGTAGACACTGATCCCAGCTCTACTCCTTGCAGAAATGCTAGCCCACCTGGCTCCCGCTTCACCAGCCCTCCTGGCTGCTTACTCCCAGTCCTCTTCTCCTGACTGATACACGGAAGATTCTCCCAGAGCAAGGCTGAAGGCTTAAGCACACCACTGTCTTCAAGAGAGAAATGCTGCATGTAGCTGTCTCTCTCCATGTCTGTCCCTGCACTGTGCTGATCTACTCACTTTCCTTGCTCCCGCTGCCTCTTCGGAAAGCTTCCTCCATTTTGTCTTGTGATAGGATCCTACCAGGCCAGCCCCCTGAGCCCTGGCCCGAGGTTGAGTCTCTCCCCAGGAGGGGTCCCTCAAGGGTCACCGACAGACTCCCTCAGCACTGGATCTCCATCTTCCACCCAACTCCTTTCCCAGCATGACCCACGTCTATTTCAGGGTTCCTTAGTCCCCTGCAGGCCCACTTCCTGGGGATTGGCTAAGGGCCCCTAAATATGCAGAAAAGCTCCTCCTCACCTATGCCCACTAGTTCCAGAATATTCTCCAACTTTCCAGAGCCAGGGGGAGGTACCAGAGGGCTGTCTGTATGAGTCATGCTGGCCTAACCTCTAATAACCCTGACCCAATTACAGACTCACTGGCTACACATGAGTCAGAGTATAGTTTGCTTACTCTCACTCTAGTAGCACACACTATAGCAGGGGTAGGCAACCAGGGGCCCTCCAGCTGTTGTGGAACTACATTTCCCATGAGGCATTGCAAGGCTGGCAGTTACAATTACTCCCAGAGGCATGATGGGACTTGTAGTTCTGCAACAGCTGGAGGTCCCCAGGTTGCCTACCCCTGCACTAGAGGGTGCTATATAAGCATAAGTGTTTATGTCTATGGAGAAGAGGTGACAGGACAACACCACCATGGAAAGCAACAGCTATCAGATGACAAAATCAAACCAATATGATTAAGGCCGGGTTCACACTGGTACGACAAGACAGAAGTACCACTTTGGATCCAACTTTGCCCTGCAACTTAAAGTCTGACTTCAATGAACAGGAAACCAACTTTGATCCCCGACAATACCAGGCACTGTCTGTTATGAAACTTTAGGGGGAACTCCACGCACAATGTAAAAAAAAAACAGGCATGAGTTTCCCCTCCAAGAGCATACCAGGCCCTTCGATCTGGTATGGATTTTCAGGGGAACCCCCACGCCCAAAAAATGGCGTTGGGGTCCCCCCAACATCCATACCAGACCCTTATCCGAACACACAGCCTGGCAGGTCAGGAAAGGGGGTGGGGACAAACAAGCGCCCACCCCTCCTGAACTGTACCAGGCCGCATGCCCTCAACATGATCGGGTGGGTGCTTTGGGGCAGGGGAGCCCTGCGCCCCCCCACCCCAAAGCACCTTGTCCCCATTTTGATAAGAACAAAGGCCTCTTCCTGACAACGGTGGCCATTGATTTTTGTGGTCTGCGGGTGGGGAGCTCAGATAAGGGACTGGTATGGATTTTGGGGGGGGCAACGCTGTTTTTTTGGCGTGGGGGTTCCACTTAAAATCCATACCAGACTGAAGGGCCTACTATGCTCTTGGAAGGGGAACCCATGCCATTTTTTAAAAAAAATTGACGTTGAGTTCCCCTTCAAGATCATCAGAGCACAATTCGCATGCCAAAGTCGGATCAGTCAAGACGGCGATCCAACTTTGATCCGACTTCAGTGATATTCAATGGGCTGAAGTAGGATCAAAGTCGGACCAAAGTAGTGCAGGGAGCATTTTTTTTTTTTTTTTCAAATAACAATTTTTATTGGTTATCTCGAAAAGGTTAACTATAATACACAGATGTGAAGGAGTCAATAATAGCAAATGTAAGAACAAAGCAGTGCGCAGTCTGTACGCAGCAAAGTTAGGGAGGTAAACTATATGCAAAAGCAGTACGAAATATAATCTAATTCCTTTAGCAACAGTGCCCTTAGAGCCCAACTTAATAAACAGTATCCTAGAGCTGATATCACATATAACTGTGCAGAGATAGTCTGCGAGTTAAGGAAAAAGAAAGAGAAGGGGGGGGGAGAAGAAAAAATAGAAGGAATAAGGGGAGGGCAGTAGATTACCGCTTCGGCTCCTGTACCGGCTCAAGTCCTCCCGGAGATGCCACCTTTCCCAGACCGCAGGGAGCATTTTCAAAGTCGGACCGACTTGTGTCGGACCAGTTAAGGCGGCTCCCATAGGGAAACATTAAGTTTCACACATCATGCGACATGAGCTCCCAATGTCAGAGCGTTTGTCGTACCAGTGTGAACCCGGCCTCATTCAAATCAGGAGGTGATGTAAAAAATTACAGGGTTCCATTTGTGTTTTTGCACATTTCAGGCTTGGGTTTAAAAAAAAAAAACCTTAAAAATAGCATAGAAAAAAAAACCTTCAAATAGAATCTACAAAAATAATTCAAACCAATACTGAAACCTTATCAAATGATTATATAAGTAAAGAAATGGTTCCACAGTATTATCAAAAATTTAAAAATATGTCACAATTTTGTGTGGAAGTTGTAGATGGACTTTCGTTATCTTTGTCATGTAGATTAATGTACTTTGTATACTGAGCTTTTTATGATGTTATAAAATTGGGATATATTTTGTACACTGAATTTTTAGCTACTGTATTTGCTCCATAACTTGTGTTATACTGGAAGCAGTTTTTAGACTTTAACTTTCTTATATTTTTCATAAAAAGTTTTGTATTGGATGGACAGCTATATGACATGTGTAGAGCATATTTAAAGTCTCTTATATAGTTTGTTTGGATCCTTTGTGCAATTCAATTGGGATGATGCTCTCTACTGTTATATTGATTTTTTGATTATTAATTGTATAGACATCCTCTGTTTGGTTCTATTCCTATTGCAATGAACCGTAATCCATATAAGTTGTCATTATTAGAGGACTTGTATCACCAAGAAAAATTTGACAGCATTAATCAAACATAAACTTGCAAAAGACAAGGGGGTGCATATCACTTACTGTATCTGTCATCTTTCTTTCACTGGTCGTCCAGGTCCTGGATTTCTGGCCAGTATGCATGTGGTTACAGACTCCCCTTCTTACACAGTCCAGCCACAAAACTGTAGTTATTTAACGTATTTAACTTTTTTTATTGACAGGGAACTTCTATGTTTCAAGTGGTGGTGACTGATAGCAACCTTCTCATCATGTCATTGGAGGAATCCGATTTAATGCCCTCATCTGCCTATGTTGCAAAAATCACTGGCGAGTCAAAGAGTTATTTTCTCCAGTTTGAGGAATCCAATAGTTCACTGCCCAAACCGCTGATGTTTAATGCCAGTTACCATGACCATTTTTACACAGTGACCCTGATGGTGGTAAACTCCAACTTGACTTCAAGACCAGCCAGATCTGTGACAGTGCTGACCAGTAAGTATTAGCATTCTATATGACAAACTCTACAAAGCGTCTTTACTTCTCAGCCAAACCTGACCCTCCCAATACATTTTTTAAATTTCTGGTTGTAATCTGATCACTAAACATAGTAACGGTGTGCACTTTTCTGAGACTGGATTACACCAATACAGGGTTTCTCAGCTATATACAAAGCTAAATCTACGGTTTGTTGCATCCCCGATCTACAGGAAGCAATACAAAAGCAGACAGCACTCCACACTATCAGTATTTAAAGGGGTTACCCTCGTGTTTTTTCACCTTAATGCATCCTATGCATTAGGGTGAATAAACTTCTGACACTGACTAGCCCCCCCAGCCCCCCGTTTTACTCACTTGAGCCCGTTCGTTCCCACGGCGGAGACGCGCTCTACCTCTCTGCCCATTGTCTCAGCTCTTGATTGGATAGATTGATAGCAGCGCAGCCATTGGCTCCCACATCCCACCTCACCTGTACGCACTCAGCCCCCCCGCAATCCTGTATATATGTCAGCCCCCCTCACACCTGTATATATGTCAGCGCCCCCCCAACCCTTTATATATGTCAGCCCCCCACACACCTGTATATATGTCAATTTCCTCCACACACCTGTATATATGTCAGGGCCCCCCACACACTTGTATATATGTAAGCCCCCCCACACACACACCTGTATATATGTCAGCCCCCCCACACACACACCTGTATGTATGTCAGTCCCCCCCACACACCTGTATATATGTCAGCCCCACCCCACACACACCTGTATATATGCCAGCCCACCTCACATACACAAACTTGTATATATGCCAGCCCCCCTCGCATACACAAACCTGTATATATGCCAGCCCCTCACATACACAAACCTGTAAACACACAAGACTCTGGCCCCTCCCCGTACACAAATAGCCCCCCTCTCTTTCCCTCACAGCCCCTACTTGTAAAGAAGGTCTTCCTACCTGGTCCCAGCTCGTTTTCACAAAGCTGACATGTTGCTGAGAAGCACAGTACAAATCATACAAGGGGTGCACATACACATAGTAGCCAGAGGTGGCAGTAAAGGGCTTGACGTCTTAGCTCAGTGACACGAGAACAGCAGAAGCTGTGAAATCTTTTCTGTACTGAACACCACGGCTCTCCTTCACCTGCTGCCTTCTTCTGGCCCCGGTGGGCCCCTTACAGTTGTGATGGCTGTACCCCCTGATGGCGACCCGGCCTGTGACGGACTGCCTGGCACCCTCCCTGGGTGTAAAACAGAAAAAATATATACCGCGCTACCTGATAAAAATAAATAAAAAGCTGCAGCTCAAAAATGTGAGATATACACAAATACAGTAATAATATAAAAAACGTGAGCAGCGCTACAGAAAGTGAATAACATATGTAGGAATATGTGAATAAATACAGTCAGAGGATCCGTGATGGACCCAAAAAGATATACAAAATAAACAATATAAGTGCCACAAAACATAAAGGGGTGGTAAAAATTAGCCCCAACAATAAGGAATGTGGATGTAATGATGAAAAGTCCATGGATAAAACCATCCGAAAGTGTTCAAGACAAATAAAAGGTGAGGTTAAATCGATCACACAGACACCAACATGTGAGGAAATCCACCACCGTATATTGTACGCTTACCAGATGGCAAGCTTTAGTAAGCTTGTATGGCAACCTGACACTCAGTGGCTGGTAACGTCATACCACGGCTTTCCAGTGAAGGGCCAGAAACAAACAGGGTAGCTCCATCCAGTGCAGCAGTCAGTAGGCGGGACCCCCTAGAGTGACGCCATAAACACTTATTGGTGGGCGTGTTTCCGTGTTAGCAGACCATCCAATCCAGAGGAGCTCATCACATTTTCCTCTGGGCAATCACTGGGAAAATGGCTCCCGTTCAACCCCGCAAGACCTAAACCCTAATGAGCATCTGTGGGGCATCCTTAAACGGAAGCTGGAGGAGCGCAAGGTCTCTAACATCCACCAGCTGTCGTCATGGAGGAGTGGAAGAGGACTCCATTGGCAACCTGTGAAGCTCTGGTGAACTCCATGCCCAAGAGAGTTAAGGCAGTGCTGGAAAATAATGGTGGCCACACAAAATATTGATACTCTGGGCCCTGGACATTTTCACTTAGGGGTGTACTCACTTTTGTTGCTAGTGGTTTAGACATTAATGGCTGTGTGTTGAGTTATTTTGAGGGGACAGCAAATTTACACTGTTATACAAGTTGCACACTCACTACTTTACATTGTAGCAAAGTGTCATTTCTTCAGTGCTATCACATGAAAAGATATAATAAAATATTTACAATAATGTGAGGGGGGTACTCACTTTTGTGAGATACTGTATGTAATTTTCCTATACACTTCTAATGTCCTATATTCTGCTTTGCCTTCTAGAACCTCTTTCAGTAAGCCAACTTTCAGTCCATGACTACAAACCATCTCCAGAAACTGGAGTTGTCTTTGAAGTTAAATATCCAGAGAAGTTTAATGTCTTCAGCAGAGTAAATATCAGTTACTGGGAAGGCAACAACTTCCGCTCTGTGCTTTATAAAGGTCAGTAATATATTTATGCTGTTCGCTTTCACCTACACAAAATGTACACTCTGTCCTTCTGCAATCCAACTGTCATCCATGTCTTCTAAATCTGGATTGCTTTCAAATTTAAGACAGCCTTTTATGAATTCTCATAAACACATTAAATAGTAATATGTTATGGCTGGAAGCTGCAGAAAACACACTGTAGCCTTAAGTGGTCCTTAGAGGGGAACATCATCTGTCATCTGTCAACCATCCCCAATTCTCAAAATTAGTGTGAGTTTAGGTAAAGGGTTATCACTGTGCATGATGCTGAACAGGTGATTGAGAACACTATTGCCTCGTTTCCACCGAGCGGATCGGTTTGGGTCGGATCGGTTTGGAAGGCCTAGAATGGTCCGGCCTATTCAGGCGAGCGTTTCCACTGCAAGTCGGACCAACAGGGGCCATACGTGGGTTTAGAAAAAATGCCGTCATGGAGTCACACGTCCATCAATCAGTGTAATGTATCGTAGCTCCGCCCTAACCGAACCGTTCCATTTTCTATGGCCCCACATCTGAAGCAGGACCCTGAATGGAACGGTTCGGTTCGGTTGTATGGGCCGCTTTCATAATGGAAACACCCAAAATAGCTTACCGTACCGAACCGAACCGATCCGGTCAGTGGAAACGAGGCATATTTGTCTCAAAGCAATAGCAGTCTGCAGTGCTGGTGGGGAGCCTTTGCTCTGATAGGAAATTGCTGTACTGACAGGGTCTATTTAGCTATATTAAGGACCAGTTCACACCAGAACACGGTGCAGGAAAGAAAGGTGCATTTGGTGCGTGTTCCATGGTAGTACAATGCATTTGGTGCAGCACGGTTTTTAAAAGTAGCGCATGCACTACTTTTTTTTGCGACCCGGTGAGATTTGCAGCCTATTCAAATAAATAGGCTGCAAAGTCGCACCACACAGCAATGCGCGGGAATCACAAAGGAACACTGTTTTCCTTTCTGTTTCAAAGGATGGACTAATAATTTGGTGAATGTCATCTCCTCAGTCTTGACACTTGTGTTTTTCAAGTTGTCCATAGATTGGAAGAGGTCTCTTTTATATAACCAGAACTGATGACATTTCTATGACTCACATGTACACATACATGGAAAAAAATAGAAAAGGGACTAATTGATACCCTCTCACATAGGAATTGTCAAGCATAGTGGAAACATTTGTGCACAATACTGAGAACTTTTCTATTAATAATTTTGATTGAAATAACTGTAATCATTTACATCCTAATTGCAGGTAAGAGATTATATTTAGCACATTGGATTAAAAAATGATTCACCTCTTTTCATGTCTGAGATCTGCCTTATTTTTTTCGTATTTTTTTAATACATTTCATATAGAAGATGTATATACTACTGTTCTATATATTCAGGTATTGTACCCTAGAGATGTGAAGGATGGAAAAATTTAATTTTTTTTGGATTAATTTGTTAAGTTAATAATTTTTTTACGTCGTATTCCTTATGTTAGAATGATTAATTTTTGGAATTCACTTTGTATATTCGTTATTTTTAGATCAATTTGAAATTTTTAATTTCGGAAGTTGGCTATATTTGTTCTATTTTTTTTTATTCTATTCTTTTATTTTCTATTCTATTTTATTCTGTTTTTTCTATTGCATTCTATTTTATTCTATTTTTTATGTTCTATTCTGTTTTATTCTATTCATTTCTAGTGTATTCTATTCTATTCTATTAAGCAGCCTAAGTAGTAATCATCATCTTATTTTACTTTTTCACCTTACTGTATTTATTGCAATATGTATCTATTTAGAATTTAACCACGTCCGGACTGCCCGCCGTCATTATACGTCAGTTAAATACCGGGGTTATGGCAGCAGATAGCTGCCATAACCCCAGTATTTTCTTAAACAGCGGGCAGTCCACATTATGATAAAAGTGGTCTCCGTGGCGGATTTCCCGCAAGATCACTTTTATCAGTAGCGGGAGAGGTGCTCATCCTGCAGGGTTACGGTTGTCTCCGCCGCTTGTCAGAGACGATCCAATCCTTTACCTTCAGAGGCTGAAAGTCAAGTGAGGGAATGATGGCCCCCACTCGACTGAATGATGTTGGATGACGGAAGCGACGTCAAACATCACTTCCACCCAATGGCCTTAAAGGGACATTTTTTGTTATAATTTATTTTGGATTTATTGAAATTCGTTACTATTTTGATTCATAACAAAGCTGATTGCACATGTCTATTGTACCCCTCATTTGTATGTTGTACTGTTTTACAGATTGCCACTTGCAGGGTTCCTATCAGATTTTTTTATATTCCTCTAATTTACTATTTTTTGAGATTATTTCTAAAACCTGATTTTATTTTTTTTAATCAAAAGCACTTCTTGTTCTGAAAGTGCTACCATTGCCTTTTATTTTACCTCTCATAATCCCATGTTGTGATTGATGGTGAAATCTGTGGCATCTCTCACACATGTTGGGCTATGTATGGCCACTGTAGGACCCCATTATGGGCCTGACCATCTACAGTAAGAAGACACAAAGAAGCATTACCAGGTTTCTGACATGGCTTTTCTATGTATTTATTCTTTTGAGGGAAAATAATCTGTTTTAGTTCCCTGACACAAAATTGATAAAATATATATTTGCAGATTTCTTCAAAGGCAAAACTGTGTTTAATCACTTGATGCCAGGGATCTGCTATTCTAATATCACCTTCCAGTTGGTATCAAAGGCCACCTTTAATAAAACCACCTTAATTAAAAGCAGCGGAGTAGGACATGAGCCACAGCAACACCGAACAGGTAAGGAGAAAAGACATACAGTAATAGCTAAAATATGCAGTATATCATGGCTTCAAATGATGTCCTTCACATTGCCGGCATTCCCAGGGACTCTAATCTATATATAAAGGAAGTGCCATGTTTACATGTAATATTTTGACTTGCAATATGGACATTGGGTAGGGTTACCACCTCATTCCTTTAAACCGGAACACATATTAATTACACAGGTTCTGAGGCTAATTTAATGCAGATAAGGCACCAAGTGAGTTTATTACCACCTAAATCAGCCACAGAACCTGTGTAATTAATATGTTTTTAAAGGGATGAGGTGGCAACCCTAATATTGGGTCACATTTGATCTAGAATGATATACAGGTAAATGTTCATGGGATGATTATGGGGTATTGTGGTCTTGTTGGATGCACACCTGGTTACATTTCAGTTTTGTGAAATGGATGTATGACATTTTCTCTAGACTTATAACATGTGCTACTATTCTCTAGGACATGTATCTATCTGTGACATTTAAATATTTTCTTGGTCTTCAAATCTCCCAGACATCAAGATTTCTTTTCTACATAAACAGATTGTTGTGTGGACAACAGCTGAAAACATTGCCATAGGCAGCTTATAGATCCGGTCTGTATCCAGGGTTGATTTACTAAAGGGAAATTCACTCTGCACTACAAGTGCACTGCAACACAAGACAATATCAAGGCACCGGGAAATTCTGACAGTCACTTATTATTAAACTCCCAACACCCGATCACTCAAACCAGACTGTTAATTTCCTGAAATTGTCTGCATTGGAGACCAGGCTGCAGACATAGCAGAGTGGCTCTTGTGTCTGACATTCGTTAAGGAGCTCCATCATAGGCTGATCAATGCTTATGTTGCTGAAATTAAATGTGAATGGGCAGTGAAGCCTCTGCCTCTCCCTCGCCATGCTTTTCTTCTAATACTGGGGATGCCACCTTTTGGTACTTGGGAAACCTGAACAAGAATCGGAGGTCTGTTGTGCACTATGCCTGCCATATAGAAGGTATGGCTTCTCTAAAGTGGACATGGCAAATAGGTGTCTTTAGGCTGGGTTCACATGTAAGCTATATGCGGCTCACAGCAGGGATCCGGTGTCTCCCCGTTCACAGTTTCGGGTCTGATTTTAGCCCAAATTTTTGGTTGAATTCGGATCAGAAGACACACAGGAACTGGTGGAGCCACATCCAATTCGCACTACTGTGAACCCAGCGTTATACCCATGTAGTTTACTCATATTAAGCACAGTAAAACAGAAAAAAGTTTTTATTTACATTTTTATAACCAGCAGATTTTATTGCATCTGTACACTTCTTTCCTTTCATATTTGCAGGCATAGGCATGCGCACAGGGTGTGTTGGGTGTGCCTAGGCACACCCTTATCACTCCGTGCGGTGCCGATTCCCCCTACTTCCTATATTCCCCCTGTAGCTTCCCTCCTCTCTTCACAAGAACGGGGAAGGGGCTGGTAAATATTTCATTAACTGGCCTTTCTTTTCTGAATAAACACAGTGAGTGATCTGTAATGATCGCTCCTGCCTTCATTCTTAACTGAAGCATAGTAAACTATATTTACTGCAGACTGCAGAGAAAATGACAGGGTAATCACTGTCCCCAGTGTCTTTCTCTGTCTCAAAAGTGAGACATTAGGGGTCTGTTTAGACCATGGGTCTTCAAACTATGGCCCTAAAGTTGTTCGGGAACTACAATTCCCATCATGCCTAGTCATGACTGTGAATGTCAGAGTTTTACAATGCCTCATGGGATGTGTAGTTCTGCAACAGCTGGAGAGCCGTAGTTTGAAGATTCCTGGTCTAGCCAGTTCCTCTAACTGTAGGGACAATGCTGATCCACTTAGATTGCTGCAATTGATACATACATATGATTATTGTAATAATACTATGTTCACAATAAATATCATATTTTCTTACATGAAGCACAATTCAGTCACTATTTCTTCTTTTCTTTAAGCACCTTATCCACCTCAAAATATTTCCATACAAATATTCCTTGTAAACCTTAGCAGTTTGGAAGATCCAGCTGGAAGAACTGCCGTAGAAACATCCACAACAGAAATCAAACTCATCAACCCCACGGAGAAGTCAGCAGAAATGTATGATGACCAGTCTGAGAGTTCAGCAGCTAGTTCCCCTTATAACTGGACTGAAGAGAAATATCTAGCTAACAGCTCTGAAACAACAGCTCCACCCTACTGGTGGGTCAGTGAGACTGCAACAGTGGATGTTGAAGGGTTTGTGAACGAAATCCCCCCAGACTATGAGAATCCCACTTCAGTAAGTTTCTCAGCTGAAACTGTCCAAGATCCTCTTTCTCCACCCAGCTTTAAAGTCTCAATCACCTGGTTCCCACCAAAGCCACCAACTGCATTTGATGGTTTCAACATATATATTCACAAGGATGGTAAATATCTAACACGTTGAGTCATGTTTAGTGTAACAATTTGTCATTCTGTGCCATTTTCTAAAAAAGTTAAGATTGCTATGTTATAGAAAACATCTAGATATGCTAAGCAGCCTAACAAATCTACTTTTTATCTCAACCACTTCAGCTCCGTAAGGTTTTCCCCCTTGCATGACCAAGCCATTTTTTGCTATGCAGCACTGTGCTACTTTAATAATCGCGCAGTTATGCAATGCTGTACACACACAAAATGTATTTCATTTTTTTCACACAAATAGAACTTTCTTTTGGTGGTATTTGATCATCTCTGGGTTTTTTATTTTTTTATTCTATAAATGAAAAATAAGACTGACAATTTTGAAAAAAAAAAACCAATATTTTTTACTTTCTGCTATAAAACATATCCCATAAAAAATATATAAATCAAATCTCTTAATAAATTTTGGCCAAAATGTACTCTGCTCATGTCTTTGGTAGAAAAAAAAAAAAAAATTGGTCGATTGGTTTGTGTGAGAGTTATAGCATCTACAAACTATGGGATATATACTGGAATTTCTTTTTTTTTAATACTAGTAATGGCGACTAGTGACTAGTAGTGACTTATAGCGGGACAGCGGGCAATCTGACACTAACTGCCACTGACATCACCAGTGACATTATTACAGTGATCAGTGCTAATAATATGCACTGTCATGTTACTAATGACACTGGGCAGAAAGCGGTTAACATCTAGGGTGATCAAGGAGTTAAATATGTGCATAATAAGTGTTTATGTGTGTATTGTTTTTACTGGGGATCTAGTTGTTTTCATTCCCTATGTAGCAGGGAATGAAAAAACAACTAGATCCCCTGTCACTGAACACAGCTCTGCTCTGTTTACACTCAGAGCTGTGTTCTGTGAAGCTCAGTGCCCATCGCCGGGTGCCTGCAGTCAATCACTGGGCGGGACCCGGTGATCGGCATGTGCTGTGACCCGGAAATGTAAAATTAAGTATATGTACCTGAATCTGCGCAGCCAGCTTGCACTGTTGCAGTAAATGTACAGTGTATGGTCGGCAAGTGGTTAACCACTTAAGCCCTGGACCATTTGGCTGGCCAAAGACCAGAGCGCTTTTTGCGATTCAGCACTGCGTCGCTTTAACTAACAATCGTACGGTGGTGCGATGTGGCTCCCAAACAAAATTGATGTCCTTTTTTCCCCACAAATAGAGCTTTCTTTTGGTGGTATTTGATCACCTCTGCGTTTTTTATTTTTTGCGCTATAAACAAAAAAATAGCGTCAGTTTTGAAAAACACACATTATTTTGTACTTTTTGGTATAATAAATATCCCCAAAAAATGTATAAAAAAAAATGTTTTTTCTCAGTTTAGGCCGATACGTATTCTTCTACATATTTTTGGTAAAAAAAATCGCAATAAGCGTTCATTGTTTCGTTTGCACAAAAGTTATAGCGTCTACAAAATAGAGGATGCGACATTATGGCGGACAGATTGGACACTTTTGGTGCTATTTTGGGACCATTCACATTTATACAGCTATCAGTGCGATTAAAAATGCATTAATTACTGTGTAAATGTGACTGGCAGTGAAGGGGTTAACCATTAGGGGGCAGTGAAGGGGTTAAGTGTGTCCTAGGGGAGTTCTAGCTGTGGGGGGGGCGTGGCTATGTGTGACACGACACTGATCACCGCTTCTTAAAGGGCAATGTACAGGTACGTTAATATGCCTGTACGTGCCATTCTGACGACGTATATCGGCATGAGCCGGTCGGCAAGCGGTTAAGTTCCTTTTGAAAACGAGCAATGCACTTCCTGGTATATGAGGTTGTCTAGGGACTCCTGTATATACAGTTGTGCTCATAAGTTTACATACCCTGGTAGAATTTATGATTTCTTGGCCATTTTTCAGAGAATACGAATAATAACACAAAAACTTTACTTTCACTCACGGTTAGTGTTTGTTAGGCTGAAGCCATTTATTATCAATCAACTGTGTTTATGCTTTTTAAATCATAATGGCAACATAAACTACCCAAATGACCCTGATTAATATTTACATACCCCAGTTCCTAATACAGTGTATTTCCCCCTATAACATCAATGACCGCTTGAAGTCTTTTGTGGTATTTGTGGATGAGGCTCTTTATCTTCTCAGATGGTAAAGCTGCCCATTCCTCTTGGCAAAAAGCCTCCAGTTCCTGTAAATTCTTGGGCTGTCTTTCATGAACTGCACGTTTGAGATCTCCCCAGAGTGGCTCAATGATATTGAGGTCAGGAGACTGAGATGGCCACTCCAGAACCTTCACTTTATTCTGCTGTAGCCAATGACAGGCCGACTTGGCCTTGTGTTTTGGATCATTGTCATGTTGGAATGTCCAAGTACGTCCAATTCACAGCTTCCTGGCTGATGAATGCAAATGTTCCTCCAGTAATTTTTGATAACATACTGCATTCATCTTGCCAACAATTTTGACCAAATTTCCTGTGCCTTTGTAGCTCACACATCCTCAAAACATCAGCGATCCACCTCCATACCTTTCATCATAGGCCTTGTTGACTCCTCTCCAAATGTAGCGTTTAGGGTTGTGGCCAAAAAGCTCAATTTTGGTCTCATCAATCCAAATGACTTTATGCCAGAAGGTTTAAGGCTTGTCTCTGTGCTGTTTGGAGTATTGTAAGTGGGATACTTTGTGGCATTTGCGTAGTAATGGCTTTCTTCTGGCCTCCTTATTGTGCATCTTGAAATAGCCACACCACATGTTTTCAGGGAGTCCTGTATTTCACCTGAAGTTATTTGAGGGTTTTTCTTTGCATCCCCAACAATTTTCCTGGCAGTTGTGGCTGAAATTTCAGTTGGTCTACCTGACCATGGTTTGGTTTCAACAGAACCCCTCATTTTCCACTTCTTGATTAGAGTTTGAACACTGCTGATTGGCATTCTCAATTCCTTGGATATTTTTTTATATCCCTTTCCTGTTTTATACTTTTCCCACAGATGCTTTGACAATTCTTTTGCTTTCCCCATGACTCAGAATCCAGAAACATCAGTGCAGCCCTGGATGAAAGATGCAAGGAAAAAGAAGAAAAATAATTGCGCTTCAAAATATCTAAAATGTGATGAAAAAGCAGCGATATCTAAAATGTGACACAAACACATAAAATAAGCAAGAAAAAATTGGATGATTCGCGCTATATAAAATAGTGAATGTGTGGCCAAATGGTCACACCAAAACCACTAAATGCAACCTGTGTAAGTGAATGCATAAACCATAGGTGCAATATTATATCACAATCAGTGCAAACAAATGTAAAAAATAAAGTCCAAACAAAATGAATATGTTAGAAAATCATTGTGAATGATTAAAAATAGTCCATAAGAAGAACCCAAAAATAGTGAGATAGTAATCACGGGTTTTTCAACCGCATGGAGCCTCAGATGTGTGGAACCACCACCGACAGTAAGAGCCTGGCCGCTTACCAGAATCCCATGACCCCCCGTTACAGAGGGTCTAAAAGGGCTTTTGAGATCCTAGTGGTCCGAACTTTCCAGGAGCGGAGATGGAAATGGAAACTGGAAGGGACATCAGGTGCTGGGATGGAGATGGATGGGTCCACAGGAAGGGGGCTCAGCCCTCAGCAAAGCAATGTCATCATAGGAGAAAAGAAAGGGAGGGCTCCCATAGTGTAAAATCCGATAGCAATTTATTATAGAAAAAAGTATAAACACTCACATGTAAAATAAGACAATCAGCATCATCAGATGGAAGAACAGACTGTGGCACCGGCGGGATGACCACAGATAGCTCGTCCTGTTAGATGTACAGCGACAGTGGGAGGTGGCGCGGTGATACCGCTCAGCCCTACGCTGCGTTTCGCAAAAAAAGCGAAACGCAGCGTAGGGCTGAGCGGTATCAGATGGATGCAGCCACCAGCGAGGATATTGCAGGCTTTGTTTGCAGGTAAGTGCAACATAATGGGCTAGTATGTGATGCATACTAGGCCATTATTCTTTTACTTTCCGGGGGAATAAAGAGGAAGTAAAACCCATCAGGGTTTACTTCCTCTTTAAGGCTCTGATTGTTAGTTTCTGAAGAATTGGAGTGAGATTTTGTGATGTCACTATTGTACTGCTCACTGTTCTTTCTGGAGGCTCTGTGATAAGAAAGTAAACCCCTGACTCTAACATGGAAAATGTAATTTACACAGAAACCACAGACAACATGCTGGCTCCTGCATGCATTGAAATCTTCCATAATCCCCCCCCCTGCATTAATGGATGGAGGATGGATGGATAGATGAATGAAAAGTCCGCCCCCTCGCTTCAAGAATTGAGCAGCATTTACAGAAGCGATAGTACATCTTTGAATAGAGGAGCTGGGCAGAAACGGTGGGCAGTGGGTGTAGTCAGGCACTCTTAATGTGTGTTATCACAGTCTGTTGGCTCTATTAACCCCTGCCGCAATGCAAGATTACAGTTACGGTGTTTGTGTGTGTGTGTGTGTGTGTGTGTGTGTGTGTAGGAATGGAGGAATATTTTATTGAATGCAGGAGCCAGTGTCAGGGACCATGATCCAGACAGAGACAGAAAATGCAGTTAAAATCACATCTTTAATGTAATAGTAAAAATAATACAGATCAGGAATGTAGTCAAAAACAGAAGTCCGGGTTAGGAAGCCAAAGCGGGTAATCAGACTAGCCTGGATTGGAAAGTCAGGAATCAGCATTTTCAGAAGACAAAGATCAGGACCAGGAACCAGAAGAAACGTCAGCCAGGTAAATGCAATAACAGGAACACAGCAGAGACATACTGAACATGTTGACCAGGCGAAGGCACTAAAGGAATGAGCAAGGCAGTTTAAATAGCCAGAAGGGGCTGGCTGTAGGCTGGACTAATTAGGCACGTAACCAGGTGAGTCAGTGTGGCAGCAAAGAGTGGTTGGTAATTAACTCACAGCTGAGCGGCCTTGAGCACTGAGAAGAGAGCTGCTAGAAGCCCAGCCTTGACAGCCAGCAGCACAAGGGACACATTGGATTATTAGAAAGTAATGTCCATGAATATAACAGGATCTATGAATGGAGGACAGGAGAATGATTGATAGGTTTGCCCCCTCCATTCATAGATTGTGTTTCATTCATAGAAACTGTAGTAACAGCCTTTACTAATGGAGCAGCTAGGCAGAAAAGGCGGATATAGTTGACCACTCTTGATGAGAGCCAGTAACAGCCCCTTAGTTCTATTAATATCTCGCCTCACAGCAAGATTTATGGTAGTGAGGGTAGGAGGTGGCATTGGAGATTTTGGTGAAAGAAGGACACAGCAGCACAAGGGACACATCTCACTGAGGGTAAATAATGTCCCTTGTACTGATTTTGTTTTCTTTTTTGTTTGAGGTAAGCTTAGGCTTTAAGGATACATTTTTCATACTTTATTCCAATGAATGCTTCCCCAGAAAGTCCCAAAATGTTCTTGCCTATGACTAGACTGCTAAACTTGTGCCTAGAATAGAAATTAAATCAAACAACCAGATTTGTCTCTTTGGAGAACTGTGTTCTCAGAGTGCCTTATACATAAGGGATCAAAGCAAAGTTAAAGTCCCAAAGCTCAGCATTCCCCAATACTTTACTTACACCTGTGTGTCCTATAACAGTTTCAGTACACTCTACTAACTGCTTCGATATCAATCAGATTCCTGAATTAATCTACACATTCATCACATTTATTGCTGGGCCCCCATATCCAGTTATCAGATGGAGTGTTAAGACATTTTCTCACATGGTCTACTTAACTTTCTTTGTTGTAAAAAGCTTGTTTACCAGGCCTGCAAGTAAATAATTCGGAGCAGTGACTCCACCACCTCCTTCACTATGGCTTCATCTGAGGTTTTATTCAATCAGAGTGAGTTTTTTGTTTTGTTTTTTCACCCAAACGTCTTTATAGTTTTTTTTTAGATCATCTGTATTGGACTGGTGAGAGCTGACATTTTTATATGAATAATTTTCCAATATCCCCTGCAGATCGCTAGAAACCCTCCATCCAGGCCCTTTGAAATGAGTTAGTCCCAATGTACATGGGACGCTGCTAAACGTACGTTCAGAGGCAGTTGGACGCTTTTTTCAACTGCCTCTGAACTCATTCAATGTTATCCTATGTGACCATGTACACAGTCTCGTTTATTGCCGTTTTTAGGCAGCTGCGGTTAACAGCGTTTCTTTGAAAGCAAAAAACGGGTTCAAACGCCGAAGATTTCCACGTTTCAGACACCAAACGCGACTAAACGTGGCACCGGTGTTTAGACGCGTTTTCGTTTATACGCGTTTTTAAAGGTGCCCTATTTTTTTTACATTAAAAATCTCAAAAATGATGGCAGATAAAAAACCATAACATTTTTTTTTAAAATTGCAATGATTCATAGACCATTTATATACCCTAATGAGCCTTGATCCAATCCAATACACCACTAGCATTGCTGTTATCTGAAGTACAATTGGAATTTGACCCATATGTTGTTAGATTTGAACAAGCAACTTGTGGTAGGTGACGTGGCAAGTGGACAATCCACAACTTGTGGCAGGTGACGTGGCAAATGACAATCCCCAACTTGTGACAGGTGATGTGGCAAGTGACAATCCACAACTTGTGGAAGGGGACGTGGCAAATGACAATCCGCAACTTGTGGCAGGTGATGTGGACAATCCACAACTTGTGGCAGGTAACCTGGCAAATGACAATCCGCAACTTATGGCAGGTGACGTGGCAAGTGGACAATCCGCAACTTGTGGCAGGTGACGTGGCAAGTGGACAATCCGCAACTTGTGGCAGGTGACGTGGCAAATGACAATCCGTAACTTGTAGCAGGTGACGTGGAAAGTGACAATCCACAACTTGTGGAAGGGGACGTGGCAAATGACAATCCGCAACTTGTGGCAGGTGATGTGGACAATCCACAACTTGTGGCAGGTAACCTGGCAAATGACAATCCGCAACTTATGGCAGGTGACGTGGCAAGTGGACAATCCGCAACGTGTGGCAAGTGACAATCCGTAACTTGTGGCAAGTGACACGCTAAATACAAGTACACTGCTGCTCTCTCAGCTGCTGCTACTTACTCTGGTCTCACAAAATGGCTGAAATAGTTAAATAATACTGTTTTTTGATAAACACTGGGTATCCTCACTAGAGCGCCCTTCCACCAAACAGACACCCCCACCGCGCCAATGCCTCTAAATAAACTCAAATAGTGGTGTGAACCAATATTAGGTGGTGAACACCCAAAACATCAAATTCCTTACTCTCACAAATAGTGTTGACCAGTGTTAAATGGTGTGTATAAAGTGTAATGAAACCGTGAGAATCGATGAAAACAAGCGAAAATAGGAACAGCTTCCCCTTTAAATTATAAAGTATACAGGCAAAATATTTACTCCACCATGCCACTGCTAGCCCAATACTCCCCTAGAGGCACATGGAATAAATATGGGGCGCTTCAAATATAAATAAGTGTAACCAAAAAACTGTGTATAGCACAATAGTGGTGGAACCCTCCTACTGTGTTTTGTGCTACACGTAACAAGTGTAACCAAAAAACTGTATATAGCACAATAGTGGTGGGACCCTCCTACTGTGTTTAGTGCTGCACGTAACAAGTGTAACCAAAAAACTGTGTATAGCACAATAGTGGTGGAACCCTCCTACTGTGTTTTGTGCTGCACGTACCAAGTGTAACCAAAAAACTGTGTATAGCACAATAGTGGTGGAACCCTCCTACTGTGTTTTGTGCTGCACGTGACAAGTCTAACCAAAAAACTGTGTATAGCACAATAGTGGTGGAACCCTCCTACTGTGTTTTGTGCTGCACGTACCAAGTGTAACCAAAAAACTGTGTATAGCACAATAGTGGTGGAACCCTCCTACTGTGTTTTGTGCTGCACGTGACAAGTCTAACCAAAAAACTGTGTATAGCACAATAGTGGTGGAACCCTCCTACTGTGTTTTGTGCTGCACGTAACAAATAACACACATTAAATGAATAATTGTGACATTCACGTGAAACACTCTGTGAAATCACTGCATTCCATGCTGTGACATCTCAAAACATTAAATGACAGTCCATATAAATCAGATCCATCCAAGAGGAACTGCTTGTGATCACATCCAGTGTAAATCAGCTGCATATATTTAAGTGTCTTCGTGTGTCTTCCACCTCACCCCTGTGCTCAGTGAATCACACCCTCCAGAAATGCACTCACCGAGTTACAATGCCAGCACTTTCATGCAAGGCAAAAAACGCAAGTTTTACCACACTCAGGTGTAAAAAATGGCAAGATACGTGTCCAGGAGGATAGTTGTTATATGGATCCACATGTAAGAAAATAAAATGCTCCAATAGTGTAAACCAGCAAAACTATTTATTAAAACCACTGCAACCTTCAACTGATGCACTCACATTGTACAAAGGATAAAACAGCAGAAATCATTTGTGGATCACATCAATCTTCAAGCAATCTTCAAACAGGTGTAACTCAAATAATAAACAACTGGTGGTCACGGCGGACCCGAGGTGTGCTTTCTCTGGGCTGCAGTATCACTGCAATCTCACCCTCCCTTCAACTCTCCTCCACTCCTCCTTCCACTAAAACTTCCTGATTCCTGTGTAGTTCAACTGCGCTGTGTGTCACGTCTCACAGCCACGCCCCCGACATGTTTCGTCATAGGTAGACTTAATCATGGGAATCATGAATCCCATGATTAAGTCACACAGCGCAGTTGAACTACACAGGAATCAGGAAGTTTTAGTGGAAGGAGGAGTGGAGGAGAGCTGAAGGGAGGGTGAGATTGCAGTGATACTGCAGCCCAGAGAAAGCACACCTCGGGTCCGCCGTGACCACCAGTTGTTTATTATTTGAGTTACACCTGTTTGAAGATTGCTTGAAGATTGATGTGATCCACAAATGATTTCTGCTGTTTTATCCTTTGTACAATGTGAGTGCATCAGTTGAAGGTTGCAGTGGTTTTAATAAATAGTTTTGCTGGTTTACACTATTGGAGCATTTTATTTTCTTACATGTGGATCCATATAACAACTATCCTCCTGGACACGTATCTTGCCATTTTTTACACCTGAGTGTGGTAAAACTTGCGTTTTTTGCCTTGCATGAAAGTGCTGGCATTGTAACTCGGTGAGTGCATTTCTGGAGGGTGTGATTCACTGAGCACAGGGGTGAGGTGGAAGACACACGAAGACACTTAAATGTATGCAGATGATTTACACTGGATGTGATCACAAGCAGTTCCTCTTGGATGGATCTGATTTATATGGACTGTCATTTAATGTTTTGAGATGTCACAGCATGGAATGCAGTGATTTCACAGAGTGTTTCACGTGAATGTCACAATTATTCATTTAATGTGTGTTATTTGTTACGTGCAGCACAAAACACAGTAGGAAGGTCCCACCACTATTGTGCTATACACAGTTTTTTGGTTACACTTGTTACGTGCAGCACTAAACACAGTAGGAGGGTTCCACCACTATTGTGCTATATACAGTTTTTTGGTTAGACTTGTCACGTGCAGCACAAAACACAGTAGGAGGGTTCCACCACTATTGTGCTATATACAGTTTTTTGGTTACACTTGTTACGTGCAGCACAAAACACAGTAGGAGGGTTCCACCACTATTGTGCTATACACAGTTTTTTGGTTACACTTGTTACGTGCAGCACTAAACACAGTAGGAGGGTCCCACCACTATTGTGCTATACACAGTTTTTTGGTTACACTTGTTACGTGCAGCACTAAACACAGTAGGAGGGTCCCACCACTATTGTGCTATATACAGTTTTTTGGTTACACTTGTTACGTGTAGCACAAAACACAGTAGGAGGGTTCAACCACTATTGTGCTATACACAGTTTTTTGGTTACACTTATTTATATTTGAAGCGCCCCATATTTATTCCATGTGCCTCTAGGGGAGTATTGGGCTAGCAGTGGCATGGTGGAGTAAATATTTTGCCTGAATACTGTTTTTTGAGCTTGGGGGAGGGTCTTATGTTGTTATCTTAACTAAACGCTTCTAGACGCAAATGCGGTAAAATGAGGCTAAACGCGGCATTTAAACGCAGCTAAATGGGCATTTTAAACACCGGTTTCAAGGTGTCAAAATAAATCGTTCAGAGAACTTTGCCTCAGCGTTCCGTGTTCATGGAGCCTTATATGATGATCCGAGCCTAATTCATATTAGGAACACATTAAGATGAAAATGTTGAACATTGTAAAAATGTACATTTCGTATTATGGTCAACTTCAGGCTATATTTAGAAAATTTTGACTTTTCTTTTCTCTGTCTGTTTAGGAAATGTGACATTACTCTCTAGTGTGGATGAAAATACTCATGACTTTGTAACAGAACTGATGGAGCCAGGAAAATACACATTTACCATAAGAACATTTAGCTCTTCTGGATCTTGTGACACTAGAGAAAGCAGTGATGCCAAAGCGCTCAGCTTCTATATTAGTAAGTGAAGAACTCAGGGACTGACTGTGTGCTGAGAGATTTAATCATGGTGGGCACTTCTGTGAACACACGAGTAATATTGATACTCCTGCAGGAGGAGACATTGTTACTGAACTCATATATGGGATAGCCAGGAGCTTTCCGTAGTCTTTCATTGAACGCACCTGTGTAGATATGCTGTGCACAGTTCTGTGTTTTCTGCTGTAAACCTTTGTATTTTGTTTGGTGACTACACTGCCCTGAACCTTGCACTATGCCTTTATGAAGGATAAAAATTATGCACGAGTTTATCAGACTTAGAATGAAACTCAAGTTTTGTTGAAAAAAGAATCCTCCAGGTGGCCTACAGTATATAAGTACGAGGTGTGTGTAAAAAGTTTGGTGAATGGTACCAGAAAGCAAACAGAACAGAAGATACAAACAAATTACCTTGACTGAGGGACCAGCAGAGTGCAGAGGCTGCGATTATCTATAAAACATTAAACACTTGACCAATTCAAAATGACCAGACGACACATTTATTTTGGAGTCGAATGGCCATAGTAGCCTTTTATTACAAACCATTAAATACAACAATGCATAACAGATAAACCAACCTCAGCTAATGCCTAAGGTCTTTGAAGGCCTATATACTCACAATAAACCGTTTCTATTTGCCACCCAATCAAAGGCCCCCAGCCGCAACTACACCAGCTCAGGGACAATTAACCACTTACATACTACCAGATACAACCTAATTAATACCCTGATGTTACCACCGTATTGCTAGGAAGGGACACCCATACCTCAGATGGGCCCAACCCACAGTTTTCCACAGTTAGGAAGGGACACCCATACCTCAGATGGGCCCAACCCACTATTTTCCACCAATATTTAACCATCACCACCTTCAAATACCCAATACCCAGCTGCCTGCTGCTATGACAAGAAAATAAAAGGACCAAGAAATTGAATGGCAAGCTAACATAAAACCCGAAAAACCACTACAAATACCCCAGCACCTTGAGAAAGTAAGAGACTCCCCCAAACCAAAACAAACAAGGGAGGGAGGGTGAGAGAAAGTTGTCAGATGCTGTGATTAGCTCTGATTGAGCTGTGACACATTTCCCTGTTAGCAAAGTATTGAAATCATGCTGAAAGTTTGTTGCATGCAGTAATACGGCTTAATGCATGTCTTTACAGAATGGAGAAACATGAACACAGGAACAAGTACATAGAGAGAGAGAGTAGACAAACATCCTGTTATATCATAGATAACATAACTATACACTATAATACTACAGTGCCACCTGCTGCTTAGACAGGCATAATGCATATGCAGTATATAGTCAGTTTATAAGCAACTTTTCTGTTGTACTTTTCCAACACCCCTCTTCTCTACCCACTACAGGACACACCCTCTGCCTTGAACTCTTCAATCTGCTAAGCAGACTGCAGCATATCAAAATCACCCACTAATACTCCGCCTCTTTTGCAGGCCCCAGTCATGCTAGCCCTCCTCCTGGTTTCACTCAGCTCTAGGCCATGTACTTTACTGGCTTTTAAAATAATCGCCATCCTTCACAACACACTTTTGGCAACGTTCATAAAGCTTCTGGAAACTGTCAGCAAAGGCCTTTTTAGGAATCAATCGAAAAAAAAACACTGTCCCACTGTCCGCAAAACGTTTGCCTTTCATGAAGGGGAAACAGAAAGAAGTCCACAGGCGCCATATCAGGGCAGTACGGCAAATGATCGTGAACAGGTATGCACTGAGCCAAGAATTGGCGCACGCGGATCGCACAGTGCGCAGGATCGATCCTGGTCACACTTGGTAATGAAATCTCCAGAGGTTTCCATCCACTTTGCATTCTGATCATCTGTCAACCTGTGCAGCACAAGCCGGGAACAGATCTTCCGTTTACCCAAATCTTTGCGGACGATGGTGTGCACCATGTCCTTGCTAATGTCCAATCCCTTGGCCATCAATCGCAGAGTCAGTCGCCGATCTTGTGCCAGCTTTTGTCGCAGTTGCCCAATCATGTCTGGGGTTCTGCTTGTCGACGGCCGGCCCAAACGTGGCTCATCCTCAGTCATTTCCTTTACATCGCGAAAGCGTTTGAATCAGTTGTAAACAACTTTTCTGCTAATGGCTTCCGTCCCGTACACTTGCACCAACATTTCATCGTCTCGGTTTTCCCTATTTTTTAGAAATGAACTTGATGTTCACTTGTTGCACCATTGCACTGTGACCCTGCCTTTCACTCTGACTACGTTTGACTGCCCGCAGTGGGTTTACCCTGATGGTCACGTGTACTCCACACTAGGTGGCACTTCTTGACATGTCTTTGGATAGCCACGTGCATGCGCACACACCTGGCCCATGTTGCCGTTGAGATATTGGATCATTCACCAAACTGTTTAGACTTACCTTGTATATATGAAAATATACAGCATATCACAAACATCAGTAAACACTAGTGCACCAGTAACATTCTGCTGGTTGGCTTGGTTTTATCTATTTTTTCAGAGAGCTATGTGAAGATCTCAGTTTTCCACATTGTCAAAACATGATATATCTTTGAGCATTCATTCACAATCTACTTTTGTTTCTGGGTAAGGTCCTGATGGAAAATGGTTTGAAGAGCTGACAGAAAAACCAAAGAATGTGACAGTGAGCATCTTCAATTCTACAGCAGCATTGGTGTTGTGGAAGTCCTCCCTGGAAGGCAAGAGTGATGCTATTGTGTCTGTCCAGTCACTGACATGCCAGAAGCAGAAGGAAAGTCAGAGGCTGGAGAAATATTATTGTAAGGAGGTAACTAGACATCTGTGTGTTGTACTGAATTTATTTTCACTCCTCAGATGATTATGAGAGTCGTATCTTCATTAAGGATGAGTCGAACACCCCCCTGGTTCGGTTCGCACCAGAACTTGCGAACAGGCAAAAAATTTGGACGAACATAGGAACACCGTTAAAGTCTATGGGACACGAACATGAAAAATCAAAAGTGCTCATTGTAAAGGCTTATATGCAAGTTATAGTCATAAAAAGTGTTTGGGGACCTGGGTCCTGCCCCAGAGGACATGTATCAATGCAAAAAAAGTTTTAAAAACGGCCTCTTTCTCGGGAGCAGTGATTTTAATAATGCTTAAAGTGAAACAATAAAAATGAAATATTCCTTTAAATCTCGTGCCCAGGGTGTCTGTAGTATGCCTGTAAAGTGGTGCAGTTTTCCCGTGTTTAGAACAATACCACAACAAAATTACATTTCTAAAGGAAAAAAGGTCATTTAATGTAACGTAATGTAATGAATTGTCGGGTCTCGGCAATATATTTATTTATTTTATTTATTTATTTATTTCAGGTACTTATATAGCGCCATCAATTTACGCAGTGCTTTACATATGCATTGTACATTCACATCTGTCCCTACCCTCAAGGTGCTTACAACCTAAGGTCCCTAACACACATTCATTCGTATACTAGGGCCAATTTTTTAGACAGGATCAGTTCGTCCATCCCTAATCTTCATGTTTATTAACTATCTATGAAAAGTCCAGCTAATGATTCTGGTGTCCTGCCACCCTGGTGGGGCAGCATTTTCACTGTTGTGAGTAATATGTATTAATATGATACTGTAGTAGGACTTTCTTCTCACTTAGACGTAACAACGCATATTTAAGCAAACAAGAGACAAACAAATTTTACAGATAATAAGATGTCCCCTGCTAGGGGTGAGAGTGGGGTACGTGGATGATCACCACTTCCAACTAAAGTCACATCTCTGGTGTAGGGAGAAAGATATAAGGTACATACCTTACACATTTCCTGCTTTCATTTACTATGTACACAATCATATTAGACGTTCTTTAATCCTTGTGTTTTGTATTTTCAGGTCAATTTAACCAGCAATGTTATCACAAACTTAGTGCCTGGTGCCCAGTACAGGGTGGTCGTCTACCTGCAAAAGGCCCCATTAATAGGACCTCCATCAGATCCTCTTCTCTTTTCTATTGGTAAAATATTTTATTTATATTTTTTTTCTACAAAAAAGGAGAAATGTTCCTCATAAACGATATATAAATACATATATACACTGTGTATGTGTGTGTGTGTATATATATATATATATATATATATATATATATATATTGTATTTCTGGCATACTCATACAATGTCCAAGTATCCAAGTAAACATGCACAGATTCTTACTTGCAATACATCCTTACAAAGACAGTCTCTGCCTTCATCGTTAGCTTTTTCCTGCTTGTGCAGCAGCTTCTCTAATTACGGGTTCTGAAACATATATCTAGGCAATTCTGGAAAGGTCCTGTGGTCTGCCACACTCTGTGGTCTGTTTAGTGAACATATCCAAGGAGATTCTGCAACTTCCATTCAACTCCACTCAGCTAATTGTTGCCAATAGAGGGTATAAATATGTCTTCTCATACCCTAACCATACCAGCATAAATAACATAACAACTATTGGCAAGTATTACTAGGATTGGGTTTTTGAAGCATTAATAAAAATCCACTACAGTCTCTAGCCTCAATTAACAATTTATAAGTAGCTATTAAAATACAGTGCTTTGAAAAAGTATTCATACCCCTTGACATTTTCCACATTTTGTCATGTTATAACCAAAAATGTAAATGTATTTTATTGGGATTTTATGTGTTAGACAAACACAAAGTGGCACATAATTGTGAAGTGGACAGAAAATGATAAATTATTTTCCAATTTTTTTACAAATAAATATCTGAAAAGTGTGGCTGAATTTGTATTCAGCCCCCTGAGTCAATACTTTGTAGAATGACCCGCATTTACAGCTGCAAGTCTTTTTGGGTATGTCTCTACCAGCTTTGCACATCTATAGAGTGAAATTTTTGCTTATTCTTCTTTGCAAAATAGCTCAAACTCTGTAAGACTGCATGAACAGCATCTGCAAACAGAAATTTTCAAGTCTTGCCACAAATTCTCAGTTGCATTTAGGTCTGGATTTTGCCCGGGCCATTCTAACACATGAATATGCTTTGATCTAAGCCATTCCATTGTAGCTCTGGCTGTATGTTTAGGGTCGTTTTTCTGCTGGAAGGTGAACCTCCGTCCCAGTTTCAAGTCTTTTGCAGGCTCTAACAGGTTTTCTTCTAAGATTGCCCTGTATTTGGCTCCATCCATCTTCCCATCAACTCTGACCAGCTTCCCTGTCCCTGCTGAAGAAAAGCATCCCCACAACATGATGCTGCCATCACCATGTTTCACGGTGGGGATGGTGTGTTCAGGGTGATATGCAGTGTTAGTTTTCCACCACACATAGCTTTTTCCTTTTAGGCCAAAAAGTTAAATTTTGGTCTCATCTGACCAGAGCACCTGCTTTCGCATGCTTGCTGTGTCCCCTACATGGCTTCTCGCAAACTGCAAACGGAACTTCTTATGGCTTTCTTTCAACAATGGCTTTCTTCCTGAGACTGTTCCATAAAGGCCAGATTCGTGGAGTGTACCACTAATAGTTGTCCTGTGAACAGATTCTCCCACCTGAGCTGTGGCTCTCTGCAGCTCCTCCAGAGTTACCATGGGACTCTTGGCTGCTTCTCTTAATAATGCTCTCCTTGCCCGGCCTGTCAGTTTAGGTGTACAGCCATGTTTTGGTAGGTTTGCAGTTGTTCCATACTCTTTACAGTGGTGTGTTCCTTGGCCTGCATGATGCTGTTTGTTCACTAAGGTTCTCTAACAAACCAAAGAGCTTCACAGAACAGCTGTATTTATACTGAGATTAAATTACACACAGGTGGACTGTTTACTAATTAGGTGACTTCTGAAAGCAATTGGCTCCACTAGATTTTAGTTTGGGGTATCAGAGTAAAGGGGGCTGAATGCAAATGTACGCCACACTTTTCAGATATTTATTTGTAAAAACATTTGAAAACCATTTATCATTTTATTTTCACTTCACACTTATGTGCCACTTTGTGTTGGTCTATCACATAAAATCCCAATAAAATACATTTACGTTTTTGGTTGTAACATGACAAAATGTGGAAAATGTCAAGGGGTATGAATACTTTTTCAAGGCAATGTAAGTGTGGGTGGATTATCAATGGAAACATAATTTCCCCAGGACTTAACCCCACCATCCAGCAATAGTGACCTGACAGCCAGCTGTAATGTTCAGATAAAGACAGAGAACTCATGTGCATTTGTTCTCTGCAAACATAGTCTCCATTAATATTAGTCTGTATAGGAAATGATCATGTGAAGGGAAGGGCTCTCTACTGTTAAGAAAAACAATTAACATCTAATTATATTGTGTCTGGGCACAGTTTGAAACATTTGATGGCTCAAGACTTAACAAGACTTATTGGTGAGTTTTGGGTTCACCCTACTATGAGTTTGTGGCAAATCCTCACAAATCATGAATCTCATGAATCATGAACTATTGTCTAAAAACTAGCAGGTTTGCTGCCAGAAATAAGGAACAATCTATAATACAGTGCATAGTCTTTGTCCCCAGTCAGCTGCATTACAAGAGTCAATCATTTGAAGGAATAGATAACTCAATAGGCTTTCTTTTAAAGGATTAACTCACAGCAGCCATATTGTAAATTTGTGTTGGAACTGGTAGGGAGAACTGACCATTCTGTGCAGAGGTAGATACTTTTTTAGATGTATTTTTTTTTTAAGTTTAACATTGGTACATGCCCCCAAGGGCAGTGCCCTGCTTCCCATGCCTTTTGTTTGAGAATAGCCTGCTTTATAGGCCTATGTGTGGCCAGAATTGGGTAATCATAATTACTCACCATGGATTTTAATGCGTCTGCAAACTTTGAGAACTTTTTATGAACTGAACCCAGGCAGATTTGCTCACCCCTACACACACACACATACACACATACACACACCATCCTTATTGCTTCCAGTCTCATCCTTAGGCTTACCCTCTCTGCTCCATAGTTCTGAGTTGTTCTCTGTAATATGTTCTGCAACAACAAATCCTTAGTGAAAAAAAACAGATAATAGCAGCAACAATGTAACAAAAGAAAACCACTATATGTTCAATTCTACCATCACATTACTTAGGCAGGCATACACAGTGCAAATTTCCTTCCTGCCACCATGGGTTGCAGGAAAGAAATTTGCACAATTTCCCCCATCAATACAGACAGTACTGACAGGGGAATCCCTCCTGCCAAGCAATTGTCTGCTCCCAGCGAGGAGGCAGGGGCAGCGGGAGAAGACAGTGATTATCACTAGTGGCTATAGCAGCTGCTAGCGATAATCCCAAGAGATTTCAAAAGGCTGGTTGTACCCAAGTTGATCGATTGACCACCTTGGTACATACAGCCTGCCTGTTAATGGTTCCAATCTCGGCGGATTCCTGCTGAACCAGCTGAGATACGAACTGTGTATGGCCGACTCCAAGACATGAGTTTGTGAAGTCAATGTAAATTTTATCCAGAATCAAATTTTGCTGATAAATATATAGAGCGACTTTCACCTGCCTTTTATTTCCCAGAACCAACTGGAATAAAAGATTTGGTACTCTACCCCTTGGGACCATCAGCCGTGGTGCTGAGCTGGAGTCGCCCATATTCCGGAGTCTTCCGGAAATATATTGTGGAAATGTTTTATTTTAACCCTGTGACCATGACATCGGAATGGACATCATATTATGAAATTGCAGCAACTGTTTCCTTAACATCCACAGTGGTAAAGTATATTTATTTCTTTGCTTTATTTCATGAAGTACCAACCACAGACCTTCCAAACAGTCACAGTGCATCTTGTCTGTGTACCAGACATTATTAAGTGCTGCTTTGCATATGCATGAAAAGAGAGAGAGAGAGAGGGTGACACATGATAGACACACATACACATATATATTACATTAAATATTTGTGTATTTAAGGTCTGTTCACACCCAGATTGCACTGAAAAATGCGTTTCCCATATTATTCTAGTGCATTCCTGTGTGGTGCGTTTTGACAGCCCATTAAATTGAATGGGCTGCAAAATGCATTATACTGCAAAAAAGTAGCGCTTGCACTACTTTTAAAAATGCACTGCACCAAACTGCATGGTATTGTGGTACCATGTGATTTGTTGCCTGCAAATGCACCGTGTTTGCGATCTGCGTTTGGGGTGACATTAACAATAAATTGGCACCCGCATGGAGATCAAAAGGGTGGTACGTTCACTTGTGGTGCAGGAAACACGCACGGAATGCTCCACTCCCGCACCTCGTTCTGGTGTAAACCAGCCCAGTGCTACAACAAGAATGTAGTAAATTTATATGTCTATGAAGGTTCTCATTTATCCAGGTCATGGTATAGCTAGCTTAGTATTAATCACATACAACTGGATTTGTTATGTAATGAATACATTTCGTAACATTTCCAAGCCATTTCTTTAGTTCCAAGTCCAGAGTGCTATAATTGTTTGTGGAGTAATATAGTCAACCCATATGTAGCTGGAGTGTCAAGAAAACTCTGAAGGATCTTTGACAAACCTTGCATTCCTGTGTCCTTCAATTCCAGTAACACACTGAGACAGAAGCTTATACATCCAAAAGACCCAACACCCAAACACAAGCAAAGTAACTTAGTATTTTCAGTTTTATCCTGTTCATGGGCAATCAACATTTACACATTCCATGGTGTTTGGATTGAGGTAACTGTGCTACCTGTGTTGATTTAAATGCTGGGGCATCTTCCTGATGCTCATCGAAACTGAAGAAGTGGCTTAGAGAAGCTACAATTTTTTTTAACATTACAGAACAAATTAATTAAATGTAACTAACTACTACTAGCTAGTAAACATGTGGAGATTTTATATATATATACTTTTTTTGTAGAGACTGACCAATCTACTTCCTGCCTGGTACTATAACTTCCGAGTGACAATGGTGACATGGGCAGAGCCAGAGCGCAGCTGCTGTGACACTTCCACTATAAGCTTTATAACAGGCAAGTGTTCAGATTAGAGATCTCCTGAATTCTGTCTATCATTTTGGACCTCCCTGTGTAACAATCAGGTGGGTTATAAGTTCCCTTATTTATAATTACCAGCACCATGTGTGAAAAACTGTCATTCAGAGATAATGGAAAATTGTTATCAGACAATTACAGAATTTTCCTTTCTTGGTGCCTTATCATGTCAGTAGCAATGGGCCAAGATACAACTTAGAGTCTATCAGGACAGCACCTTCTATTGCCTTTAAAAGCTTTCCTCAGCTTGCACATTGTTTTTCAAGTTACTAGCCCATGAAGAGACAAATAGGAGTGGGAGATCTCTATGCTGATTTGGTAAGGCACCAGGATGGGAAATTACAGTAAGTAACATTTTTTTTTCCAAGTACCTCTCCATGTCAGCACAAATTTGAATTAAGAAGCTAGAAAAAAATAATGTGGGTGAAGAACAGATTTTTAATAGACACGTGCGATAGCAAATCACAAGATATTGCTGCCAAGTAGGATATTTAAACTAGACATTGGATCCACTCTGTGGTGATTACTGAATATTTGAAAGGCTTTTGCTGTGTACTTGACCATTTCCGGGACTCCCACCGGGGATGCCCATGAGGCATACACATTTCATGTATATTGCACCGTTATTTGGAAAGGTGAGGTCGTTTACTTTGCAGTAGAAGTGAATTTGCCCTAAAGCTTAGTGAATGAGGTTAAGCTTTGCTGACTTCCATTATCCAAACATGTACAAACAAAATTGCTGTTTTTTCCTTGCATGCAATGGATATTTTTTGTGAAATGAAACTTCACCACATTACTAAGCTCTGGAGCAAGCTCGATTTGTGAAGTGCAACTTCTCTTGCAAAGTGGAAAGCCTATTTTCCTTTAGTAAATCAACCCCATAAGCTTATTCTGGATGTTCCCAGAGCCTATTGGAAGGATGAACAGTTTTCAGAATGTTTGAGTGAGGTAGGTTGTTGTTGATAAGTGGAGAGAAGGTCAACACTCTCTTTAGAGGCTGGGTTCAGAAATAAAATTGGTAATAATTGTCAAACAATCAGGCTCACAATGACTCACCAACCATAGTGAGATCCTTATTTGTTGGTGGAGAAATGATAGGAGAGCTTTCTTTGAATACAGTGGGTCTTTGAAACAGTTATCATGAAGGCCTCTTGAGCCTTCTAGGGAAAGAGAGCCCTGACTGATGGGGGCATGGCCAGGGAGGAGTTAAAGTAATTTTTGGCTATCCCAGGATTGGCACAGGGGGGACAAAGGGTTGGGCCTGAGCTCAGGAGTTCGTCACCCCAGGGGATTATGGTCCTTTTCGGACGGAAGCATGGAAGAGCTCGGACCTGACCCTGTGGCTCCAGCCATGGACACGGACCACCTCCTGGCTAAGGTCCGTGAACTGGCTCTCAGAGGTCAGGCTGACTGGCTCTTTGCCCTCCTATCCCCTGGGGTGCCTTCTCCTGCACCTTCCGCTGCCCCTTCCCCTGTCCCCCCCCCTGAGCTAGCGGGACACAGGGCCCGCAGACGTGCCCGCCCGCCTTCCCGCCTCAGCCCCACTCCTTCTGCTGCCTCTTACTGCCCCCCTCCTTCTCTCCCCCTCCCCTCGTCTCCTGCTCCAACGACCGGGTCTTCACTGCTGAAGAAGCGGGGGTCGGCCGCCCGCTCTAGGCGTGCCCCCCCTCGGCGTTCTCCCTCTCCCTCTCCACGTCGGTCTGCGCCCCCACCCCCTCGGCAGCCTAGGTCGCGCAGTCCCCGCTCGGCGGCGGCCCCCCCTTCCCCTTCCCCTTCCCACTGCAGGGCACGAGGCCGGGCTGGAGCCGCAGCGCTCCATCCCCCGGCCTCTTGTGCTGTGGTACCTGTCTCCGCCCCCCCGGCAGGCGGGGGGGCGGCGGGCGGGCGTCCGGTCCGTGCCTCGGCTAGGCTTTCCTCCAGGAGAGCGGCGGTCGGGGATCGAATCCGTTCGCCTGCATATGCGTCCCAGCAGGCGGCGGATCCCTCCGCAAGTGGCGTCGGCTGCGCTCCGGAGCTCCCCCTGGTGGCCAGTTCACTCCCTGCGCCCAGACGGGCGGGAGCTTTTGAACTGGCTACAGATATGTCACACTGTGAGTGTGACTGGCACCCCCCTGCGCCCATGCGGGTGGGGGGTAATAACGCCGCCAATGACCCCAGGGCATTAGAGAGACATGGGTGGTACCCCCCTGCGCCCTCCTGGGCGGGGTATCAGCTGGCCCACGGCTGTGCTAGCCAGGGGGATCCGCAGCGTTTGATCCCCTCAGCACCCGGCTGGGTGGGGGGTAATGCCTCCCCTGATGCGGTTTGGCTGCTGCTAGATCCCTCTGGGCCCTCCTGGCCGGGGTCTCCACTGGCCCCTGGGCACTCTGGAGTGGGCTGTTTGCGGTCCAGGTCCCCCTCTGCGCCCGTCCGGGCGGGGGACGGGCTCCATTCCCAGGCTGGGCCACGCCACACCGCTTCACGGGTAAGGGGTGCCCCCTCTGCGCCCACCAGGGCGGGTGCGGGCTTATCGCCCTTTACGGTTTTCGTTCCCCCTCCACCCCGTGCTTACGGCCGCCCTCCTGCGCCCAGTCGGGCGGAGGGTGTGCGAGTGACTCCCCCCACATCACAGGGGCTTACCCCCCACCACACGCAAAACCAGGCGGGTCGCGCCAGTCTCCCAGCGCCCGGCTGGGCGGGAGACTCGAGCTCCGGACCCGGGCTGGCGGCACCTTCCGCCCCGGGTCAGCCGGCCAGAGTTCACAGACGCTCCTGCACCTGCACAGTCGCTGCACCCGGCCAAGGGGACTCTTCCGAGTTGGTGGCGGGATCTCCGCCCTTGGATCTCTCCGTAGGCCGGGACGGCCCGAACGCACACGGCCACGTGAATCCTCACGGTGCTGGCCGCATCAGCCTTCAGTCCTCCAGAGGCGTGCCGGAAGACGAGGTCGATCGATCATCGATGATGCCCCCCAGGATCAGTGAGTATGATTGTGAATTGATTTGGGGTAGGTCAGCTGATGATTCCGTATCGGGTCCTGAAGACCGCATAGCATCGGTGGTCAAATCAGTCCTATCCAGCATGGGGGTTTCGGGCGCGTCGCCACATCCTACCTCCTCTCCAGGGGGGGCCTTATGGGCAGTGGCGCCCACTGGTACCCATATACCGGAGGAGACGAAGGAGAGGATTTGGCGTTGTGAATTCGTCGATTTTATGGCGCTAGTGCCACCGGATAGGGAAACGATTGACAAATCTCGGCGGGTAGACGTCGTGGCGCAGGGCGATAAATTAAAACAGCTTCCTAGAACTTTCGGGAACTGGCTGCAGGGTTTCTGTGCCTATGCGGGAGTGCTCTGCGAGCGTTTCCCGGAATTGGCGGCTTCATTATTCTGTTATCTGGACCTCATTTGGGGGGCGTATAAGGTTTACGGGGGGCAGTGTTGGTTCCAGTATGACACCCAATTTCGGCAGAAGATGGCGGCGCGAAAAGAGCTGCGCTTTGACTGTCAGGATGGTAGCCTGTGGTTGCTGCTTATGTGCCCCCACAGGCCTTCGTCCTTTCAGTCCACGGTCGGCGCTCCTCAGTCCGGAGCGTCGACCGCGTCCAAAAAGGGTGTCTGCTGGCTATTCAACGAAAGCCACTGTAAATGGTACTCTGCCTGTCGTTTCAGGCACGAGTGCTCCAGCTGCGGGGGCGCCCACCCCGCCAGCCGATGTTTTAGAAAGGGAAAGCAGACGCTTCCCAGAGCGGGGGCCAAGACTGGCCTTTCTAAGCCGGAGGACGCCGGTGAACGTCTCCGGGATGCTTCCCTGGCTAGACCGGTACCCCCTTCATAGGGAGGCCCTGATCCTTAAGGATGGCCTTGATAGGGGTTTCTGGATCCCCTTTTTCCCGTCGGATGCCCCTACCATGTCCTCCAATTTAAAATCAGCTATAGAGTTCGAGTCGGTAGTGGCGGATAAGCTCAAAAAGGAGCTGGAACTGGGGCGCATGGCGGGCCCCTTTGATCTTCCCCCATTTCACAACCTGCGGGTGTCCCCACTCGGGGTGGTCCCAAAAAAGGCGAGTGGTAAATTTCGTTTAATTCATCACTTATCCTACCCTTCTGGCTCCTCGGTTAACGACGGGATTGATCGCGAGGAATCTCGGGTACACTACGCGTCGTTTGACAAGGCTCTTCTCCTTGTTAGGGCTGCAGGGCGGTCCGCGTTGTTGGCTAAAGCGGACATTGAGTCCGCTTTTCGCCTTCTTCCGGTTCACCCGGACTGTTTCCATCTCCTGGGTTGCTACTTTCAAGGAAGCTATTTCTTCGATATGTGCCTGCCTATGGGCTGCGCCATTTCATGTTATTTCTTTGAGTTGTTCAGTAGCTTCCTTGAATGGGTGGTCACCCAGGAGGCTTGTTTTCAGTCCCTGCTGCACTACTTGGACGATTTCCTTTTCGTGGGCCCCGCAGACAGTGCGCAGTGTCAATGCCTGCTTTCTGTTTTTCAGGAGGTGTGTCGGCGCTTTGCCGTCCCACTGTCTGCGGAAAAAACCGAGGGTCCGGTTACGGTATTGTCTTTTCTGGGAATCGAGATCGATACAGTGGACATGGTCTTTCGTCTGCCGAGGGAGAAGCTAACCAAGCTTCTATCCTTGGTCCGTTTGGCGAAAGGGTCAAAGAAACTGCAGCTAAAACAGCTACAATCTTTGTTGGGACACTTGGTATTCGCCTGTAGGGTCATACGTATGGGGAGAGCATTTTGCAGGCGCTTATCCTGGGCCACAAAGGGGGTTACGGCCCCTCACCACTACATTCGGATTACCAAGCCCATGCGGGCTGATCTGGGTATTTGGCTAACTTTTTTGCAGTCGTACAACGGACAGTCGTGTTGGTTGCGGGAGGAGGTACCGAACTCACAGCTGGAGCTGTACACTGATGCGGCAGGCTCCTGTGGTTTCGGTGCTTTCTTTCGGGGTGAGTGGTCTGCAGAATGTTGGCCGGCCTTATGGGCCCGCATGGACTTGTTGCGCAATCTCACTCTTTTGGAGCTCTTTCCGATCATTGTAGCGGTGGAGCTTTGGGGTGAACAGTTGCGCAACCATCAGGTGATCTTCTGGTCGGACAATATGAGTGTAGTGCAGGTAGTGAACAAGCAATCGGCCAGTTCCCCTCCGGTGGTTTCGCTGTTGCGTTTTTTAGTTTTAAGATGTTTGCATTTTAATATTTTTATTAAGGCAAAACACGTTCCGGGAGTGTCTAACGACATTGCTGATGCTCTTTCCCGCCAACAGTTTCCTCGTTTTCGCTCCTTGGCTCCGTCGGCTTCGCTGGAGGGCCTCCCTTGTCCGGCCCACTTATGGAACCTCGTTTCCGGGGATTGTTAGAGCTGCTTCGGTCGTCGCTTTCTCCGCGGACGTGGGCGTCTTATTGTCGGGTCTGGCACGAGTGGTTCCAGGCGTCGGGCGGTGATTTCTCTGTTTTCTCTCCGGATGATAGACGTCTGATTTTATTTGCTTACCTGGTCCAGTTACAAGAAAAGGGCGTGTCAGGTTCCACCGTATCCTCTGCCATGTCAGCCCTATCTTTTTTGGTTCCAACTCCTGGGGTGGGAAGATGTCACAAAAGCTTTTCCGGTACGTCGGATATTGCGAGGCTGGAAACGCATCACACACCTTCCCGATTCCAGGCGCCCGATTTCCCTTCATATATTATCCAAAATTCTAGCCATGTTGCCGGAGGTGTGCTCATCCGAGTTCGAGACATTGCTTTTTCGGGTCGCTTTTCGTGGGCGTTTTTTGGGGCTTTTCGCATCGGGGAATTGGTTTCAAAATCTAGGTCGTCCCCCGGGGGTATTAGATCGGAGGACGTTTCCTTGGCTGAGCGCAGCGTCACAGTTTTGTTGCGCTCATCCAAGACCGACAGTTTTGGCAGGGGTCGCCGAGTGGTGCTTCACCACTGTGGCGGTCCGTTTTGCCCGGTTTCTTTGGCTTTTCCGTTTGTTTCCGCGCGCCCTCCATCCCCCACCTTTTTTGTGCATGCCGACTCATCCTCGCTGAGCCGGTGTCAATTTTGAGGGTTTTTTCGTTTTTGCCTAAAGGCCTTAGGCTAACCTGCGGGCGACTTCTCCACTCATTCGTTTCGCATAGGCACTGCTACTGCAGCTTCCGGTTTGGGATTTTCTGATACGGAACTTCAGCGACTGGGGAGATGGGAGTCGTCTCGTTTCTCGCTGTATGTTCGCCCTCACCTTTTGTGTTAAATTTCAGATTTTTCCCCGGCTCAGATATGGATACTGGGTGATTCCTTTGTTTTCTGGGCTGCCCGTCGGGCTGAGATTCGCAGTTATGGAACAAATCTGGGACTTTCATCCGAAGTGGCAAGAATCCGCTGGCTGGGCCTGCGCGGGTTGCGTTGGCATCAGGTCCTGACGGAATGTTGGCAGCTCCGTGCCCGGGTGTCTGGTCACGTCATCCTCGTGGTCCACGCCGGCGGAAATGATGTTGGTTACACCCGGTCTGTGGATCTAATTGCCGCTATGAAGGGCGACATTGCTCAGTGCCTTGCAATGTTCACCAGCCTGACTTTGGTCTGGTCAGAAATTGTCCCTCGCTCAATTTGGGCAAGGGAAGTCCCGGGCCCCTGTTTGGAGAATTTCCGTAGAAAGGTCAATGCGCAAGTGTCCAAATTTGTACGGAGAATCGGGGGGGTTGTGGTCCGTCACCGAGATCTGGAAGGGAACAATACGGACTTGCTGAGGAGAGATGGTGTTCATCTCAATGAGATTGGCATGGACATTTTCAACCGGGGACTTCAGAGGGGGGTGGAGCAAGCGCTGGCTGCGGTGGGGCGCCCGTCAGTAGTTCACTGACTGGCTGGTGGCGGTTTTGGTGACCTTGCCAGCAAATATGCAACCTTTTTATGCACTGTTGGTAATTGGGAGATTAACGGCCGGTCCGGCACTTATGGTAAGGACAGGCCCCTCCTTCATCTCCCTTTTATTTTTGTATTTTTGAGTGCTCACAGTGCAACTGTGACTGGCACGGTTTAAATATCTGCTGTATGTTTGAGTTAAAATAAAGCTGTGGCCTTGCCCTTTCCAACGTTAATGGTTGTATGTGGTTTTTTATTGGATGGGAAGAAGGGGTAAGGTATGTTAAGTGGTCATGTAAGTCGGATGGGACCTGGGCTTATTGCACCTCAGCAGTCATGAAGGCCTCTTGAGCCTTCTAGGGAAAGAGAGCCCTGACTGATGGGGGCATGGCCAGGGAGGAGTTAAAGTAATTTTTGGCTATCCCAGGATTGGCACAGGGGGGACAAAGGGTTGGGCCTGAGCTCAGGAGTTCGTCACCCCAGGGGATTATGGTCCTTTTCGGACGGAAGCATGGAAGAGCTGCCCACCCTCCCGCCCTAATGTATGGTATGTCACAGCGTGTTGCGGTTTTGGTGACCTTGCCAGCAAATATGCAACCTTTTTATGCACTGTTGGTAATTGGGAGATTAACGGCCGGTCCGGCACTTATGGTAAGGACAGGCCCCTCCTTCATCTCCCTTTTATTTTTGTATTTTTGAGTGCTCACAGTGCAACTGTGACTGGCACGGTTTAAATATCTGCTGTATGTTTGAGTTAAAATAAAGCTGTGGCCTTGCCCTTTCCAACGTTAATGGTTGTATGTGGTTTTTTATTGGATGGGAAGAAGGGGTAAGGTATGTTAAGTGGTCATGTAAGTCGGATGGGACCTGGGCTTATTGCACCTCAGCAGTCATGGGTTCAATACCACCTGCCACCTCTAGAGGTAGACTTACCCAAATCTGGCCAATTGGACAAACGCAGGCAGATACAAATTTTGAATACAAACACCTTAGTCATTGAAGTAAGTTATAAAGTTTTATAGCAATGGTACCTGGTTCCGACAACATTAGCTTCATCCCTTCCAGATGCCTCCTCAACATGCTATAGAAGTTGCAGACAGGAGAGAAAATCTCTAATATATTCTTTACTAAACACACCAGTTGAGGAGGCACCCGAACATTACAAAAAACTGATCTCATTCATTTTTATAACAGCGAAAACAGCGATCACTGGATAATGGAAGTCAACATAAATACCATTCAAACTGGCAAACTTTATATTTGCATGGTTAAACAAGCAACTATTGCCCATCTTAAATGGTAAAGTGAAAACATTTGAAAAGGTATATCACTGCTGGATAGTAATAAAACTTTAGATTTCAACCCATGGGATGGATAATGAATAATAAATAATGGATGATTGGTAAACCATTTAACCTGGTTTAGACCCTTGTTCCCCCTTTTACATTTCCAATAATTTTTTACTGCTTTGTTTTTTAAGAAAAGTATATATAACATTGTGAAGTTATCACATAAAATCAGTACTCTCTTACAAAAGAAGAATGCATCATATAGAAAAAAAGAGAAAATGTAAGACTCATATCCTGTCTTTACATGTTCAATAGCATACGATTTGACCAGAAAAACAACAATCAATAGAACAGGTGCATTCAAGATTAACACAAATGCAATATAACTGTATAGATGTGAGACCTTATCGTTCCTCATTGTGATGTCTGAAATATAAATCTTATCACAATGTGTCAGCCTAAAGTGATCCAAACTTGCTTCTAGCACAGTGTTTCTCAATTTCAGTCCTCAAGGCACACCAACAGGTCATATTTTCAGGATTTCCCTCAGATGAAACGGTTGTGGTAATTACTAAGGCAGTGAAACTGATCAAATCACCTGTGCAAAATAATGGAAGGCCTGAAAACATGACCTGTTGGTGCGCCTTGAGGACTGGAATTGAGAAACACTGCTCTAGCAGATCAACAAGGAAGTTTCCCTTAAAGGATTTAATTCATCACCATCATGTGTGGATTTACATTCCGGATAATGCGTTACATGTAATATCATATTGGAGCTAAGGATAACTCCTCCAAGAGGGGGAAGACAAAGAAGAGAAAAAGTGAAATAAGTGAAATAAGAAAGAGAAAGGAGCTTAAGCTGGGAATCCATCTGTTCCCATAGACATAGTTGACAGTTACATAAAGCATTTCCCGAAATATGGGATATCCATGGATCCCAAATTTTTTCAAACTATTTTATTTTATCATTTAGGATTTCCTAAAATCTCTAGTTTATCATAATCCAAGATAGCTTAGCTTTAACCATTTTAAATGGGACAATGGCTGACTTCCAGGACCTCACGATGGTGATGCGTGCAGCTATGATTATAAAAGACATTAGTATCCTCACATCTTGGAGCCTCCCCCGTGGGGTCACCCAGTAGAGCTTGTTGTGGATATTTCTTAAGGTTTGTTTGGTTCAGAGCGTAAATAAAATTGTATATACGGATCCAGGAATGCTTTACTTTCAGGCAGGTCCACCAAATATGGTGGAGTGTGTCCTCCTGACCACAACCTTTGAAGCATAGTAGGTAGGCTCCTGACAAAGAAGGCCAGTCTAGAAGGAACCATGTACCATCGGAGCAGTATTTTATAGTTAGCCTCAATTATAAATGTGTTTATATAGGGTTTAGAAACATAGCTCGCCATCTTGTACCATTGATCCTGATCCATTTCTAAGCTGAAGCCATTTTCCCATCTAGTCATATAAGGCAGTTTTGTGGATTTAGATTTTAACATGAAGTACAATGCTGATATATAACCAATGCATTTGTAGATATTTCTACATCAGGATTTAAAAGCAGTCATTGTAAACAGATCATTTTTACATTGCAGGGAGGTTATGAAATGAAAGATTTGTGTATAAGGATAGTCTTCCGCATTTGGCAATTGGTTTTTCTCCCACAGCAAGAGCTGGTGAAGAATACCAATATCTTTACATATATCTGATATCCTTAAAAGCCCCTGGCTTTTCAATTTTCTCTGGGTTTTTATATTCCCGGATTGGATTCCAGAATTTGGAGGCTGCAAAGAGCTGTGGGAGGGAAAAAGCCTTCAACCCATTGTCCAGGTCCTGCTGGAGCCCAGTAGAGTGTGTGTTTAAGGTGCGCACAGCTTTTACAAGCATAGGCTTGGGCATAGTTCAGTGCTCCCGCTAGGAGACAGGTGTGCTCCATTCTGGAGACAGTACACCATGCTGGAGTCATAAGGATCCTTGTCTAAACAACTGAGAAAGTAAAGACGACTGAGCAGAGTACTAGAAGACTGAGAGAAATTAGAGGTGTGAGAGGACTAAGAGAGCCCAGAGAGCTGATAGAGGGACCCAGGCAGCAGGGAGCTGCAACTAAAAAGAGCTGAGAGGACCAAGGCAAAAGGCCTAAGCAGCAATGTTGTGTGTAGAAGCCACAGGTGGCTTTGTATTATTTTCCTTTTTCCTGGGGTGAAAACCCCTGCGTGGGAAACTGTTTTGTGTTGGACTTTATTTTTAAATAAAACTGGGCCGACAATTCCTGAAACACAGTTCTGACTATTGTGGACTCACTAACAAGCTGTACACCATTGAGTTAAGTTCCCCAATATCAATATACTGTATATATAGAATGACTTCTATGTTAGTCTGGGGTTCATTTTGCATTTGGGAAACTGACTCTTCACAGGATTTCTAAGACCATGTCTGGCCAAGTGGGAGGCTCTTGCTCTCAGTCTCCTAGTCAGAATTGACATCTCTTTCCTCTTTTCATCTTGCAAGATCACAGCTGACTTACCATTTTTCACTGGAAGGGGTGTCAGCCACTCAAGGATGTAACCATATGCCTCTTATAGCTGTAATATACAGTATCATAATACTGGAGGACAGATGAGCTGTTTACGGCTGCTGCAATGACAATGTATGCTGACAATTTCATTTCTTCCAGAGCTTAAAAATGCTTTGGCCTTTTCTGTCTATCCAGAGAGTATCAAAGATCTTTTTTTTATATCGGTGTCTGCTCTTCTGTCCATCAGGTCTTTAAAGTTTGCCGTGTCATTGAGTGTCAAAGTGGCATGTCTGGCAAGACTCAACTTTTGGAGCCAATGTATACTTAATGCCATGCTGCACATTTACTTCCAATGCCAGAACCTTAAAGGGTGTTAATCTCCTAGTAGTACCATAGACTGTAATAGTAGAAAATTACCAGCGTGCCATCAATCTAATGCAGATTTTTTTAATTAAAGAAACTCCTACACTTCTGGCATAAATAGAAAAGCAGAAGGCTATCTTTTTTAGTACTTTACTTTTTGGTTGCATTACCTCTTCCAGGCAATGGAAGGTATCTAACTTATGCAACATGCTATTGGAAAGATCAATGCGTATCTACAGGTAGATCACCTATGTTGTCAATGTCTATCTCGGACTACTCCCTCTTGATCTCCTATCCTAAAAAGAGCAAACCATATATGTGGACCTTTCTGTACAAACCAGGATCTGCTTATTTATTCACTTCCCCATGACACAATACTTTAATATAATTTGGAAGAAAAGGTTAGTAAATATACTTACCTTACTTTGGCTTCCATACTGCAGGGGGTGACATCCCCATCCTTTCTGGGGAGATCCTGGAGAATGCTGAGTATCCTGATTCATGCAAGTAGATGCTTTTTTAATGCAAAGTCAATATAATAGGCTTTTTTTCACTGATGACCAGAAGACAAAGATAAACAGACTCCAACCTTGACCTCAACCTTGTGGCCGGAGGTGTAGCGTGGGTGGACTCAGCTGACACTGCAAAAAAAGCAGTGAGTGTAAATTTGTAAATTAAACTAATCGGTAATAATATTAAGAGAAATAATCACCTTTCAAATACAGCTGTCCACTGTTTGTGACACTGAAGGATAGAAGCAGAACATCCAACAGCCTCACCTACCCAAAAACAGAAAAGGGACATGATGCAGTAGGGCATTGGCCTCCATTATGGCCTTTAATGTATTCTTATATAGGGTATAGCACTCCTTCTCCTCCTCTCTCCAATCCACATAACATCCACCAAAAGCCAATCAGAAAAAGTTGGTGGAAGGGATGCCATCGCCCTAACCAAAAATGACAATGCACCAGGAGAAACACCTGGACTGGAAGTAATGACAGACATTACTAAAACTGAGGGAGGAAAGAGGAGAGGTAAAAGGAAGATACGTGACAAAATGTAAAAAAAACAGTAAATGAATATACAAAAATAAAACTTGTGGTAGCATAATCCAGTCCTTAGGAAAATCCTGCTGCTAGGGTTTCCTGAAGATAAAAAACCCTTGGTAAGTGTGGGAGCAAAACTACTCTAAAGAGGAGCAACCATGCAATCACAACACAGGAAAAAGAAACAGGATATGCAAGTTGGGGAAATCATTTAAAAGATAAACAAGGGGCACTCCTGGGGGTCTCAGAGGCAAAGCTAGGCCCAATGGTGCTGACATTGTAAGGCACTTGGAAAATCCTTTTACTAGTGATGTCATGTCTCATAATCTTATCTATGATTATCTTGCAGCTCCTGTGGCCCCCCGCATCACTCAGGTGGAATATGTGAAAACTCTGCTGTATATCTCCTGGCGATATGGTGAAAAAACCTTAGATCTTTCACATTCTCGAATGCTGCACTGGCAGGTAACGGCAGAAGGGAAGAAAAGGATAAAGAAGAGTGTAAGTTTATCATGAAGTGCCTTCCTTTCACTTAACAAAGGGAAACTTGTTTAAATTGTCTTCCAGGTCATTTGCAGTCCAACTGCAGGAACCCCTTTCTTCTTACACATGTGCAGTGATATAGTAAATTATATTTTAACACAATATTATACAATATAATATATATCTGCAGGCACTGTTGATAACAGTCTAATTAATGTCAGACTGCACCTGACTGCAGTGTCCTGACACGTCTGATAGATATTATATCTACAGTATAATTATAACAACATAAAAAAAACAACAAACAGACAGAGTATGTACCCAATATATATTATTACAAATTCTTTAATAATACATAAGTTAAAACATATATAGTATAAAAAGAATGTCCCACCCATCCCTGGAATGGACACTAGTTCCTACTAGACCTTATTATAATTGTACAGATTAATAAATTACAAGATCAACATATAAACAAATATGGTCTTGCAGTAACCCTGTAGTAGGTGTTGAAGTATTTCCCAAATACTTATTGCTTCTTCAGGAGATATACAACAGAATAATTCAATGTGGATGTGGAATCCCCAAAACGATCCCGTGCATCTCCTTCAGAAATGATCCACAGGCAGGATTGGTTTTGGTTGTGGCCCAATGTGATTGCAGTGTGTTATGTCCAAGGTGGAGAACCTGATTTTCTATGGTTGACTGTTTCTTCTATACTTTCAAGCCGATGTTCTGGCTCCTTGCTGAGAGGCTTCATTTGGCCACCACAACATCTTCAGTATTACCCTAATCCTAGATATTGCTCTTAGGCAATTATATACTCATATTTGGACTTTATTTAGGCTGTTGCCTAGATGTGATTCTACACTCACATTGAATTCTTCTGTTCTATGTCTCCTGAAGAAGCAATAAGTATTTGCAAAAAGGAACAAATCATGTAATGATTTAATATGCTCAATTATGAGGTCTAGCAGGAACTAGAGTCTGTTCCAGGGTTGGGCGGGACATTTTTTTTATAGTATATATGTTTTTATGTATTAATAAAGTATTTGTAATATTATATATTGGGTACATGCTCTTTGTCTGTTACTTGGGTATATACTGTACTGGTGCACGGATAAAGTCCCTTCCCTTTTTTTTTTTTTGATGTTGGTACGATTCTAGTACAGAAAAAAGCATTAAAGATGGATCTCAAACTACTGACAGTATCAAGCAAAAGAGACCAATTCGTCCATAAGGACAAGGTACCTCCACAACTGTGCTGCTAAGTCAAAAAAATTGGGAAACAAACAAGTATATTATACTGCTGGGCAACACATTTGCCTAAGGCAATAATGAGATATTTGTATTGATGCACTAGTGACTAACTGAACATAGTCCTTGGATATTCACACATATGGCACACCAGGTGCATTCACTGAGTGATTGACAGTCCAAGTGAATGGATCCGGTTATAAGAGCATTATAGGAATGAGGACAATTAGTGATAGCGCCCTCCTGAAAAATAACGTGAGTGACCAACAGAGCATCCAAGTGGCCAGTCAAAGTTCAAAGATCCAGATCCCAGTTGTATGTCTGTCTCACTGTATGTGGACCGTTTTTCGTCAGGTACAAAACAGGACAGCTAATGTGGGATTTTTCTGTCAGTTAGTATTGCACTAATTAGAATAGCATCAAAGTAAATAGTTCAAAGAGTCTATCGGACTCAGTGAATAATCACTGTACATACCGCTTCCCGATATCCTAGATAGACAGGTGGGGGTGCTGGAGGCAGGTCATATTAGACTCATATCAATTCTGAATATAAATAATAATCAGTGGAGTTATCCTCTTACAGACACTTTGATCCACTGTCATCCAGTGAAGCAGATATAGGTCACAATCCTCCCAAAGATAGACTCAATTTAGTGTGAAGAGCATCGGCAATATCAGGATGTTTTCAAAGTGTGGGAGCCGTGCATAGTATAGCATTGGATTGGCGGGGCACAGCGTGCAGCTTGGTGGTCTCAGCTCACGTCAATGCATTTCACAAACCCATACTTTTGCTTCGTCAGGATGTTGAGAAGCTGGCCAGACGTCACTTATAAAGCTTGAGAAATCCCTAGTTCCAAAGTGTCACTTCTGGGAGCACCTCAGTAGAGCCATAAGTGGCAGCTTGGTAAATAACCAAGAAATCATTTCTGAATACAGTTCTTCCATTTTAACTTATCAGTCATTCTTTAGTGCGGTAAAAATCAATCACCATGCTTCAATCTGAATAGATATAGAGATAGATAAAAAAGGAAGAAAAATAGTAGTATAATAGTTATGCTTCTTAGAATGGAGCTTACTACGTATAGTGAAGCAAAAAGCTCAAATATTGAATGACAAAGCACTGAGTTTGTAAATCCATCCCAGTGATTAGCCACTTACGGAGATATAAGTAAAGAGAGAGGAGGAAGGAATAGAGAAAGAGGCAATATATATGGTCATTACTGTTCAAGGAACACTTTTAGGCTTAACTTGTTGTTTAACCCTTTGGGCATCATACATCCCAGTCTAAAAATCCAGGCTGTTTCTCTTCTGAAGAGAATTGTATCAAAGTCGCCTCTTCTGGTCGAAAAGGTTAAGGGTAAAAAAGCCCTTAACCCTTAGACCCTCCGGGTGCCCATTGTGGTATTCAGCGAAATGCTGTCCAATGGGGTTATCTTCCTTGAGGTTGATGCTTTTTATATGTTCGCCGACTCTGGCGCGAAGTTGGCGTTTTTTCTTGCCCACATAGAGTTGTTTGCAAGGACAATCCAATAGATGGAGAACTCTGGTAGTCGCACAGTTAATAAATTGTTTGATACTGTATCTATTGGCACCATCAGAGTCAGTGAATATATCACTATGATTCTAGTAGTCTGGGATGTGGTGCTGAAAATTCCAGGTCAGGCCATTCATTTGTAGTTTCTATTTACTGTATAATTGTGTCCTCACTTCTTAAACATGGCAAAAAGTAAACTCAACGATCAGTCATAATCCATCTCTCAGTGATATCTCACTGAATTATAACCTAGTTGCTGGAAGTGACTACATATTGCACTGAATCCATGTGAAAGAAATGTAAACAACCAGTCTGCTAAAAGATGCAAAGTATTCTGTTCTGCAGAGCTGACTACCTAGTATGGGGGGTTAAATGCATATCTGATTGTGTCACTCTCTTTTTAGGTTTCCCGAAATATGATGACAGCAGTAATGGCACTACCTGCCGGAGACATCTACAATATCACCGTCACTGCCTTTACTGAGAGGAGCAGCAACTCATCACTTCCGTATGTGGTGAAACTTGGTAAGAACATGGAAGAAGCTTTTCTGTCCCACAATACTCTCATCCTGGACTGGAGGTGGGGAGTGTAGTGTAGAACAGTGGTTCTCAACCTCAGTCCTCAAGTACCCCCAACAGGCCATGTTTTGGGACTTTCTTTTAGATAAAATAGGTGTCCAAAATACCAAGCCATTGACTGATTTAACCACTTCCCGGCCACGCAACGTAATATGACGTCTTCGTCTTTGAGTGGTGATATCTGAATAATGTGCAAATATTTCTATTGCTTCCAAGAGCCCCAAAAGCGGTTCCTTGTGAATCAATAAAAGTGGCGCTGAGTGACAGTGTGTAAACTGTCTAATATGGGCTAAGGTGATCTAGTGCTGTAGCAAAAAATATAAATATATATATAATGCATGAAACAATCATGAAAATTCTCATAGGTGTACAAGTAAAAAACGTGACAGTGCCTATGAAAGTGTACCATACACAGAGCAATTTATATCGCAAAATAATAACCAGAGTGAAAAATGGGTAATTTAGTCCATAAAGAATCCATAGACAAGACACCGTGAAGGAAATGTGCAGTATCTGGAAACAGTCCACCAATTCACTCAGTGTCAGTGATTCCTCTCCCCTTGAATTCAACACTCACCAGCTCAATATGCCTCACACTCTCGTGTTTTGGCAATAAGGCATGGGCATATAGTTGGTCAATAGAAGGTGATGGGATCCAGATTCCTTATTATCCAAGTGTCACCTTATTACAGATGATTCATAAATCTGCTAAGATGATCCACACAGCTTGTCACGCTCTGCTCATCTGAGACCAGAATCATTCCGGCCCCTCCCTCTTTAGTGCATGGAGCGGGCTGACGTAAGCGGTTGACGTTTGCAGCCCCTCCAGCTGCAGTTCTCAGAGTGGGCTGACGTCAGTGGGGATCTCGGAGCGGAGAAGAGCTGAGGAAGCTCATGTGAGCCCCAAGCAGAGCTGTTTTTTTATAAAACTGCCACAAATGGAGACACACAGTACCCTACACCAGCACAATTCCCCTATAAAACAGACCACAGAATTGTATAAGGTTTTTTAAATAAGATAGTATTTTGACATTTTAATTCCCAAAAAAACTGACCTGATGGGGGGGGGAGAGGACATGGAACTTTTTAAGACATCCCCTGAAAATAAGCCCTAGTGTATTTTTTGTACCCAAAATTAATATAAGACCTGGGCTTATTTTCGGGGAAACACAGTATATCCAGTGATGATTGAGGTTGTGGTGGGGAATAATATCCAGTGATGGTGGTGGTTGTTGTCTGGAATGTAGAGTGATAAAGGGAAATCTAGTGTTAAATATCAAATAATGATTACTTTTTAATTGAAAATGGGATTGTAAATTATGATGGCTCATGATGTTGTTTGTTATATAGTTGGGGAAGATTTTGTTCACAGAGTAACATTTTATTTGTACAGATCCAGCTCCTCCAAAGTCCCTGTTTGCCGTGAATAAAACGCAGACGTCCGTCACTCTGCTGTGGGTGGAAGAGGGATTTTCTGATTATTTTGAAGTTTTCTGCCGATGCTCTGACTTGGTACAGAGTGAATATGACAAGGTGACACAATCACTTTAAAAAATAACTACGTATAATTCCTAGGGTTGGAAACGATACTGATTCAGAAATTCTGTTCTAAAAAATTGGAATAAAGTCATGAGTTTAGGTCCACAAACATGAAATTTAGTCTAGTGACCCTGGTGACAACCAGGAAGTCTGTCACTTTGGAGGGAGTTCCTCCAACTTCCTGTTTTGAGTATGGGACAGGAAGTGAATGAAAACCTCTCCAATGGGACACAGATGGCAAAAACAAAAAATCCTGACAGGAGTTATAACCCTCCAATGCTCTACCCATACTGAGAGAATGAGCACTTTTCCATTATCTGTGAGCCAGAGCCTCTTCATTCTGTGAGAAGAAATAGCACTCACAAGAAAAAATGGAAAGAAACGTATTTACTGTTTTTAAAGTGGTTGTAAAAGCTATCTACATTAAGGTAAAAAAAAAGCCTTCCATGATCAGCTCCCTCCCAGCCCCCCTAAATACTTTCCTGACACTGATCTTGATTTACCACTGTGCCCATCTGCAGCAACGCTGCTCTTTTTCCCTCTCTTCACTGGACTTGGACTGGGAGTCATGGGCACCTGCTAATGTCAAATTTAATCTTGTGAGGGGGTACATGTTTAATGCAATGCACTTATTTTTTGTGTAATAACTGTTTTGTTTACTTTTTGGGACGGCCTACTGTATTGTGATGAGCGGTCCTTAATGTTTCTGTTTTATTGTATACTATACTTATTTATTGAAAATAATAAAAATAATTTTCAAAAAAAAAATCCTGTGAGGAGGAAGTGCGGGGGGGGGGGGGGGGGGCGGTCAAGACACGCTGGCTTGGGATTGAGCCCGCACAAGTTCCCCCATAGGAAGCAGCTTGCTATGGAGGCACTTAGAAGTGAGGAGGAGCCAAGAGCATCTGCAGGGGACCCCAGAAGAGGAGGTTCAGGGCTGCTTTGTGCAAAACCATTGCACAGAGCAGGTAAGTATAACATTTAATTAAAAAAATAAATAAACTATTACATTCACTTCACATATCTGAACATATGTATGTCCGAATAAAAATTATTTATTTATTTCAGGAGGGCAAAATTTTACGATAGCAATGCGTGAACTAGAGCAGGGATCCCCAACCCCTGGGGAGCAGACCGGTGCTGGTCCGTGGCCTGTTGCTGACCGGGTCTCACTGCAGGAGATTAGCGGCGACCGCTGTCTGCACAAGGCTGTCGCTGACCGTAATCACTGCTCATCACCTGCTATGCCCATGTGTCCTCTCCCGGCTCCTTCACCTACCCGTCCGGCCGATAATGTCATCCAATCTGCAGGGCAGGGGGCAAGAGGAGCTGCAGATCGAAATGGAGAGCTCCTCCCACCCCCCTGCCCAGCTGATAGGATGACATTGTCAGCCAGGCTGGCGGGAGAAGGAGCTGGGAGAGGACACATGGACTGCTACAGAATCTGCCCTGCAGGTAGGAGTCCTAAGCAGGGGAGGCATAGATTGATGTTAGAGAGGAATGGAGGGGAGGGAACAGACTACATGGGGCACTGTAATGTAAAGGGGCACTGTAATATAAAGGGGACTGCACTGTAAAGGGGCACTGTAACGATTATCTTCTTTTGGCTGCGGTTAACTCATGGTTATATTATTAGGGTTGGGGGTATCCTATGATTATATTTTTAGAAATGTTTTTGTTTTCACTGTCATACTTTAAGGGTTATTTCATGATTATATTACTATAGTTTTAGTCCAATGGTTATATTTTTAAGTTTGAGATTATCCCATTGGTATATTTTTAGGGCTGGGGTTATTCTATGACTATATTGTTATGTTTGGAGTTATCTCATGGTGATAAAGTGTCTAGTCTTATGAAAGTGGACTGGATGGTCGTTTACATTCTGCCAACAATCTTCCATTTGTATTATACTGTATAATGTTTCCCAGCAGCCTGATATCAACATCCTTCTGCTTTTGCCTGTCTTGACAGGATGCTGTGGTGGTTTCCTCCCATGTGGTAACAATATCCAATCTACATCCTGGCACATCTTACAACTGCAGCATCACCAGTGTCAGCCATCACAGTGCCAGTGTGCCCACCTTCATTACCGTTTCTACACTGGGTAAGCTTCTTTTAGGATAAGATGCTTCATCTTTTCTTTGTTTGTATGTAATTATGCTTAAAGTATTTGACTACTTATTACATCAGTCAACAGAAAACAGCAGAACTCCAGAAATATATTGGCTTTATTCCTTGCGTTTGAAGCTTTGTTTACATTTTTCTCCCAATATCTTTAGCATTTTCTTTCTCATTCTGCTGTTATTTTGTTCATAGAAAAAAAGTAAATGTATACATTTTTCAGCCCCATTTACATTTACCCAGCTGTTCCCTTGTTGAGGAGTGCAGGCTGAATATTAGGAACAAAAAGCCCAGGAGAGACTAAAAGGAATAATGAGATTATCTGTACCAGAAAACCAATAGATCAACTTGCTGTCTGTCCCCAGTAGTGTCCATCATCCATCATCCAAGCAAGCAAAAATGCTGTTTTTTTTAAATTGTTTCCTTGCACTTGATTGAGTATTCTTTTGAAAGTGAAGCTTCACCACATTAACTAGGCTCTGAAGAAAATGAGTGCAACTACACTTGCAAAGTGTACAGTCTTTTTGCCTTTAGTAAATAAATACTTCAATGTTCTTGTTTACTATATTTGTTCATGGACTTGCAGTAAAATGTTTTTTTCTGCTTTCTAGTCGCTGAAATGAATCAAAATGTTGTGGTGATTTCTTTGCTGGCTGTGCTGAGCATTCTCCTGATCGGACTCTTGCTAGCCACTCTAGTAGTCCTACGCCGGAAGCACCTCCAAATGTCACGGTAAAAAAAGTTGAAGAGTTTGGGACATATATAGAACTACTATATATATATATATATATATATATACATATATATATATATATATACTGTATACAGAGTCAGGTCAGGGATGTGGGTTGTTATGTATAGCGTGGTTAGACAGTGTAGTAGGTAAATATACCGTATATGTTAAGTGTTATAAGACAGGAAGAGAGATGGTCTAGAGCAGAGTGTTCTCTGCTTACCAGAGGGCATGTTAGGAGGTCTGGGATGCAACTGTGTATAATAAATAGGGATATGTATACATAGGGGCTGATTTACTAAAGGGAAAAAGACTGTGCACTTTGCAAAGTGCAGTGACACTCTGCAAGTGCAGCTGCTCCAGAGCTTAGTAAATGTATTTTTTTATTTTCCTTGCACGTGATTGGGTATTCTTTGCACAGTGAAGCCTTACTTCATTTACTAAACTCTGGAGCAACTGCACTTTGCAAAATTCAAAGTCTAATTGCCTTTAGTAGAGTGTTACCTACCTATTGGAGGGATTCGATGAAAGGTCTGTTGGGAAATCCTCCTGTTATCAGTGCCTACTCACGGCACGTTTTCCAACTACCCGGTTCTACCATCTTCTTTAACCATTAAGCATCCCAGATAAGAGAAGAACACCAATAATCTCATCTGTGATTTTGTAAAGAGATAACTGTTAGGGACCCTTGAGGAGCAGAGTTGATATTTGGAAGACTGCATAGTAAAAACTTTTTGCTCTGTTTATCCAGGGAGTGCGGAGCAGGAACATTTGTCAATTTTGCCACTCTAGAGAGAGATGGAAAGCTTCCATATAACTGGTGAGTATCCTTTCCCTTTCGCTGATCTTTATATCTGACACCAAAATGGCAGACAGTGTCCTAAGAATTGATGCTTGAGTTTTCCTATTTGCAAAATCAGAGGATCTGTATATCACTTCAAGATGATGCATTCAAAGCAAAAGTCCCATTCATTTGTGTTTGTGGCTAGTTCACATCTATGTGCTGCAGCTTAGCACTTTTTAAAAATAGGATGCTGCATTTGTGTGTTTATTTGAATAAAGCAGACGCAAGGAAATTAATGATAGAGGCAGAAAAAGCATGTCATTTTGTATATTTTAAATACATTTGCAGCAAGGAAACACCCTCTTTTGAATGTTTCCCCCTCAATCTGCATAACGCATGTGGAAAACAAATGTGTTAAAAAAAAAAAAGCACAAATTCATGTGTATGCATGTCAAAAACGCACGCTGCTGCATCCGCATAGGTGTGACAGGTCCTTAGTCCTTGTACTGTGGCAGACGCTTTCTCTAACCTCCATTTCTCTGTCCCTGCATATTAATGCTACCCAGGCGTCGAAGCATTTTTGCTTTCCTAACCCTCCTGCCCTCGTGTCTGTGGACTGACTACCTCTTGGCTTTTTATATTAATCCATGGTAAGTCCTTTCCATTCTTCTGCTAATTTCAATTCTATATATCCACTAGTTTCGCAGTACACATATATACCAGAGTCAGCACAAAACATTAGGACATTCTCCAGAGAAGAGAAGGGCTTGCTTACCTTTTTAGAAATATTGTATGCTGATATTCTTTTTACTATCTCACTTAGTTGACTACATTTGGGCACTTGTACTGTCATGGCCTTTAATTAGCCAACATATGACTGCTTCTATCGAACGGAAACATTTCAAGTCATAGAATTACATAGCCTTGAGGTAGCGGCATAGAGAAGATGACAGCTGTGTCCGGAGATGATTTCACTTCTGTTAGTAGCAGGACACTGCTGGTTGGCCACTATAAAAACAAAACTGCTAATGACCCCTCTGATAAGCTATCTTTGGCTGCCTCCTGTCCCTCCTGTCTCTACAGAAATAAAATGTTAGGGTTTGTGGAGCCTGGATGTCAACTTTATGAAGTTCTCTGTTGCATCATGACTACATGTCTGACTGCCCTATAAATTATCTTGGCAGCTTCAGGGTTAGCTGTGTGCTCACCTTGCACTAATAATGTGTAAAGCTAAACATTTTAGTTAGCCTTTTTATTTACTGTGGCTTTAAAGAGTTCAGTGCTTATGATTTAGCCTCTGATAACACAAGTCTTAATATGGATAGCATAATCTGCATAAACTATGTAGGAAACTAACCCACACCCTTAATATCCCACTTACCCCTAACACTGAAGCAACTATATTGCATTTTGCCTTCTAGCAGGCTCCACACACTTTCCCTAAATAGGTTTTTATGTTTTTTTCCCCATAGCGTTACCCGAATATTTTACCAGAGAAGTAGTGACGTTTGTCTGGAATCGCAGTGTCCAGTTAGGTTAGTCGCTGACTGTAATGGCCAGTTATCTCAGCATTCTGCCCCACAATCACATGCCCGCTGAATGTTGCCATGTTAAAGAAAGTATTTTGGTACGGTACGCCACATTATGTTGGTATTCATTGTTGAAACTAAATGATACAAATAAATATATTGCGCTCATTTGGAATGCAAGATTGCTTCCTATTCCTCTAGGGTTTCGAAATGTATAAATCACATTTTTCTAATCACGTACAGAGGAAATGCTTTCTTTCTGTGTCACCTTCAATGTTTCATTGCTTATCCGCTCACTCAGTATGCTCAACTGCCACTGTCAACAGCCAATAGTATCCTAAGCTGCCACTGCTCCCAATCCTCAGTGTCCTCAGCTTCTACTGTCTCAACCCTCAGTATGGTCAACTTTCACTATCTCCAACCAAAAAGTAACCCTAGCTCCCAGTTTCCCCAAACCTCAGTATGCTCAACTGCCACTGTCTCCGATTATCACTTCCCTCACATGCCTCTGTACCCAAGCCTCAGCACCCTCAGCTGCCACTATTACCAGGTCTATGTAATATCATCTACCACTGTTTTAAACCCTCTTTACCCTCAGCTCTCCTGCCCCAAACCTCACTACCATCAACTGCCATTGTCCTCACTTCCCTGTAACCTCAGATGCCCTGTCCCTAACCATCAATATAGGGTAAGACAGAGTGAGTCCAGAGATGGGAAACAAACATGGTCAAAGGTCTAGAGAATAAAACATACTAGGAGAGACTTCAGTAATTTAATATGTATGAAGGGAAAGGGGAAACATGACTGAAACCTTTAAATACATCAAGGGGGTGAATAAGGTTCAGGGGGGCAGTATATTCAGTATAAAGTCAAGATCAAGAACACAGGGACGTGACCTCAAACTAGCAGAAGGAAAGTTCAAAACTAATCTTAGAAAGTATTATTTTACTGAAACAGTAGTTGATGCTTGGAATAGACTTAGACTTAGCATAGGAAGTGACTTAGTCAACAGTAAGTGGATTCAAACATAGTGTATATATAACTAGGACAGACCCAATGGACCACTTGGTCTTTTTTCCGCCATCGCTCTTCTAATATCCTTGGCTGCCACTTTCCCTAATTCTGAGTGTCCTCAGCAGCCACTGTTTCAAGCCTTAGTATGTCTACCTTTCACTCTCACCAGCCCTTAGCTGGAACTGTCCTTAACCCTCAGCTGCCAGTATCCCTTTTCCTCAGTACTGCCACTTTTTCCAACACTCTGTACACTCAATTTGTTCAAATGCCAGTGTCCCCAAACCTCATTACCTTCCTTCAACTGCCTTTGTTCCTAAAATTCAGTATCCTTACACTCAGTACCTTTCATTTTTTTTAAGAAGGTTGAGGATTTAAGCTTCTGTGGGCAGAACAATGGGACTTTTAGGTCATTCTCTATTCGGTCAATGGATACAGGATTACCCCAAGGCCTACGCCTTATTTACGACTGACATTGAGATTTAATGCTGTTTCCAGCTCATGAGCAAGTGTCAAGACATTTCTCCTCATTTACTTTATCTATGACAGTCATACCAAAATGAGAGGAGTGGTTGTCACTAGGACATAAAGTCACAGACAGCAAATAAAATATTGTCAGATATTTTAACCCTTCACTATTCACCTGAAAATGTGTTTTTCCCCATTGCAGAGATTTCCAATTGTTATGTGTTAAGACAGGAACTGATGAGAAATCTCTCGAATATGGGCACAGATGCTGACAGAAGCTCTAACTCTGTCTTTCCTATGGGCTGATATGTATCAGCACTGTATGCATTGCCTACCCATAAAGGAACAGGAGACCAGTGACTGTGCTCCTGAAGGTCCCTTTCATGGCAGTTAATTCCTTATAGTAAATCTTTAGTGGATATTGGGAATTATAGCTGCAGACTATGAATATAGTCTGACTATCACTGTCTTTAAGCTCACATAAACACCTGCAATACTGCAGATATCTCAGTAAATGAATTGGCATTGCTCCTCATTATAATTAGTATTCGTTTTTGTCATTAACTCTTTGTACTGCAATGCTGCTGTCAGTCTCTCGAACATTTTCTAGGTGAACACAAAATGATGAGCACTTTCCTTGACAATATGATCTGCTATGTGATGCTTCTATTTTATTCATTCATTTATTTTCCTTTACAATATTTTTTTTTGTTCCAGGAACAAGAATGGATTTAAGAAACGGAAACTGACAAAGTATGTTTCTTTTGAACTGTCACACGCAGTTTTATATCGGTTCTTTTATATCAATGTGTTTACTAACACTGCGCAAAGTTCAGTCAAGTTTGTGTTTACTAAATTCAGTCAGGTCAGTTGCTGGTGAATGAAGACCAGTTTATGGGTTACTGCGCTTTGCCCTGTTGATTAGATTTAATAGACTTTTTCACATAATTTGAGACAAAATGGTTGCATGCCAGCTTTATTTTCACACACATAGCCATTCTCATTAAAAATACTTACTTACTTGAAACGTGTAAGGCAGAATATTTAGCATTGCTACACATTGGGATCTATTTATCAGTGTCATTCTTTACCCAAAATTCACACAACCTGCACCAAGATTCACAAATTTTTCTAATTTGTGTGAATCTTGGATAAAACAATAATAAATAGGCCCCTCAATATGCAATTAATTGAATGCAGGCAGATGACAGGTCCGTCTCTGCTCACTGTGCAGGGACGGACCTGTCAGAGCCCTGCGGTTCTCTATGGGGAGATCGCATGAAAACGGACAGCTTGTCCGTTTTCATCCGATCCCATCAAATCCCATCCGCTGGATGGATGGAGAACATATTGCCTGTTTTGTGCGGATCTTGTCAGATCGGATGGCAGGCGGGTGTCAGCGGACACATCTCAGCTGACATCTGCCTGCCCATACAGCTCGCCTGAAAAGACTGACAGACGGATCCGAGGGGGCCGATCATGCGAAAGGGGCCTTAAGGAGGTGAGCTGCATCTTGTTTAAACATCTGTTTACAACAAAATATATTTGTCACATTGTTCAAAACTTGTTGCGCTGAAAACAAAAACAAATACAAAAAAGATAGGTTGCAAATATCAAAATGATTATCCTGATAATCAATAAAGTAACAAATATGATACATTAAGTCAAAGGTGATGCATATACCATTAACCCCTTATGAAGGTTAATCAATAGTGTACATCATATCTAATATTGGGGTTGATTTACTAAAGGCATATATACTGTGCACTGCAAGTTTAGTTGCTCTAGATCTGAGGGGAAGCTCTGCTGATTTCTATCATCCAAGCAAAATTGCTGTTTTTTTTTTTGTTTGTTTTTTCTTTGCATGTTTCACTCAGATCTGGAGCAACTGCACTTGCAAGTGCACAGGCAATTTGCCTTTAGTAAATAAATCCCCTTGTGTGTATTGCATTAAATTCACAGCAATCAAAATTAGCACCATATGTAAAAAACAAAAAAAATAGTCCATCCACGAATATTTGTGTATTCACCTGTGACTCTCTTTTACCCATCACACACAACCTTTTGCCGACAGTGGAGACCCCAAATTATAGGCAGTCTATGCAGTGCTTAGAGGTGTGCAGACTTGCTGTGTAAGCTTTATCCACTCCTGGATCATAGATTATGCCAACTGAAGGCTGCCCAATACTTTTCCTAAAGTAACAGATAAGAATTGCATAAAAACACCATAGACCACGTCGCTAGTATCGGCTCCAGCAGCGGGTGATGTCTGCACAAGCCTCTCCCCGATGTATGTTTCATCCGAAAAAAATGTTTTCAAGGGGATTTTATAAATATATTTTTCACTTGACTTTAACACTTTTACTTTTATTGATAGTTCAGCACTATTTTATTCCACTAAGCAGAATGGCAGCAGGGAGTCAGCAGCCAAGCCTTAAAACTGTGAGTTGGGCATGCAGTCCAGCATTAGTCTGGTCCTGCGGGCTGCATTGGTGGCTGTTAGGAGAAGAAAAGCGGATTACATGTTTTATTAAATTTCAACTTCAGCTAGAAAAAGGTTAGCCAGATGTGGGCTTTAACGTTTTGCATATAAGATGATTGTGGGGCCAGGGGTTTGGGGCACACAGCAGGACAACACAGATTGGGGGAACTAGGGAGAGAAGATGGCTGCAGAAGTGGCAAGAGATCTCACAAGGGGCCATGAAAAGTGATGTCTATGCAGTTCTGTGGTAGAGAATGTTACCTGGAGGAATGAGTAAATGACACAACTAGGGAGGAGAAAAGATACTACAAGGAATTGTTACACAATGGGGTTGATTTACTAAAGGCAAATCCACTTTGCACTACAAGTGCACTTGGAAGTGCAGTCGCTGTAGATCTGAGGGGAAGACCTGAAATGCTGATTTTATCATCCAATCATGTGCAAGCGAAAATGCTGTTTTTTTATTTTCCTTGCATGTCCCCCTCAGATCTACAGTGACTGCACTTCCAAGTAAACTCGCAGTGCACTTGTAGCGCAAAGTGGATTTTCCTTTAGTAAATCAACCTCAATGCTTGACATAAAAGGGTAAGGCCATTATAAACAGCAATCATAAAGTGGCTGGGACACACTTGCGCCTCTAGGCGGGTTTACATTGGTCACCTTTTTCCCCATAGTCTAAAACATCTTTTTAAAAATAAAATTGTTGCTGCAATCAGTGCAACACTCAATTCAGTGTTTTAGTTTGTTCGAACCTCTGTCACTATCATATTTTCTCTTTAGTTAGGGTTTGATCAATGTGAACTATAGAGAAAATAATAAAGAAAAGTGAAAGAAAAAAAGAATATACTGAACCCTATTATTCTGGCGGTGGAACTCCCACCCTAGCAGCCCACAGATTCTGGGGGCCTGGGAACCCCTTAGGTTTAGGGGAATAGTTAACACAGCCTCTTACCTGCTCAGCCATCCACGTAGAATATCATTGCCATGGGGCTCCAACCACAACTATACAGACTTTTCCACTCACTGGCCACCAATGTAAAGGGGGTATTTACACTGACCAGTGACCACCAATGCAACAGGCAGTTCTAAACACTGACCCACGGTTAATAGAAGATTAAGAAACAGTTGTGTAGCTGACTGACAACACACCAGCTTCATTATTGTAACATCTCCTTTATCACTCGTTTTGGTCTTCTAACCTGACTCTTCCTGATTCTCGCTGCCTCTCAAGCCATTTCCTCTTGGATGACTGAGAGGTACCTGAAATGTAACTTTGAGCTAATTGTCTTCTGTCTGAATTGACTTACACATCTAACTGTGAAGAATAAGAACATGCTTTCTACCCCATACGTCTGCTGCCCCAGGATCACCTTTCATGTAGCCCTTTCATTCACCCTTTATATCTAGAACATCTCAAAGTCGTGCCACATTCACCTGTTCATCATCTCCTAAACACATTCGCAACTAATCTCTTCTGCAATATTTTTCTAGTTGGTATTCCACTTACATGGCTTTTGTCTTTACAGTTTTGCCGTAAATGCCGCAGCAAGGTTTACCTATTCCTCTCTGTCAAGCAAGCAACCATTTCCCAAACTATTCTGTCCATTTCTCCACTGACCGGCTTATAACCTTCTCACTTATTACCACATTCCATTTATGAGCCATCATCTGGGATATTCATCCCCACTCTTTGTCCTATTTATCACATATTTAAATTATGAACTTCAGTATATAGCTATCTATGTTTATTTTGATAGAGATCCCACCACCACCTCCACCATCTGCTGTGCAGATTTCTGCCCTTATTGTATTGTTTATCTCAGTTTTCTACCTTAAAATCGGACAGAAAAAGGGGACCAGCCATGCTTAGTTTTCATTCTGCTCTACTACACTGGATGGTGATGGGAGCCAGGTGAAGAAAGCAGATCAATTCAGTAATACCCACAACATTTGCCTATAGCAACACAGTGATTGGCATTTGGAAGACATCATGCCTAAGCTAATGCACGTAGCTTTGCTTACAGTAGGTGTATAGAATAAAAGACAGAAAACTAGATGCTGTAAGTTACATGTGCTTGCAGTCACAATAACACTGTACAACCTAAGACACTAGTTTGAGCAACTCTTTAATACTCCTTGTTGTTTCTGTATACATGGATAATGCAGCACACATTATCACCTAGCACAATAAAATAGCTCCCAACTGTCCCTGATTACGAGGGACTGTCCCTGATTTGGAGCAATGTCCCTCTGTCCCTCATTCCTCCTCATTTATCCCTCATTTTGGTCTGATCTTTATGGATGTATAGAAAATGCACTTTTTATCTATCAAAAAGTGTTTTCCAGCGCTAAACTTTTCATCTGATTTCTAATTTGCTGCAAATTCCAAAAGCCAATATAAAGGAATAGTAGTGGTAAAAAAGCACTTGTCTGTACAATTCTCCTTAAGGGGGCGTGGCAAGGGGTGTGTCCTATGCCTGCATACTCTTGCTGATGGGTGTCCCTCATTTACATCTGAAAAAGTTGGGAGGTATGCAGTAAGAGAAAAAACACCTAAAAACAACACTGTATTCACACGTATAGCATTATAACAACATACATTGTCAGCAGCAAAGGGGTGGGCTGTCTGCAGACAAAATTTTCTCACCCACATTAAATGAGATGTTGTTACATGTGCATGTACATTCATTTAATGTATTTTTAACACTTCATATTATGTTGGCCCATTAATAATAAATATATTGATATTGTATAACTGTGTTATGTGTCAATTCTTTTCCTTTTCTGTCTTTTGCAGCCCAGTTCAGTTGGACGACTTTGACTCTTACATGGGGGATATGTCAAAGGATTCTGATTATAAATTTTCTTTGCAGTTTGAGGTGAGTTATATCAAAGATTCATTTTAGAATTGTTCATTAACATTGTTTATTTAATGCTTTAGAGCCCTTGCACACTGGGGCGGCGTCGGCGGTAAAACGCCGCTATTATTAGCGGCGTTTTACCGTCGGTATGCGGCCGCTAGCGGGGCGGTTTTACCCCCTGCTAGCGGCCGAGAAAGGGTTAAATACCACCGCAAAGCGCCTCTGCAGAGGCGCTTTTTTTTTTTTTTTCCAAAATCTTTTTATTGGTTTATAAAAAGAGAAACAAAAACAGATAAAGAGAACAAACAGTTAAACACACATTGGTCTAATATGATGTCTATGTGATCCTTGCAGGAATCACGCTGTCACCTTATTCATGAAAAATATATTATGAAATCAGTCATGGCGGTACAGTTTACTGGGTCATGAGGTGGTGCTATGTGCAGTTGTACATGGTAAAATAGCATATTGTAGATTATTGTGTACACCTGGCACCCGCTTGGGAGCTACTTTGTGATTGGGGTCTACTGAGAGGCCTCTGAAGCGGTGGAGGGATCTGCCAGCCACTTAGACCAGACTTTGTTATATTTGTTGGGGCAGCCTCTGTTGTCATATGTGTCTTTATACAGAGGTAAGCTATTGTTGATTAATTGTTTCCACAAGGAGAGAGGAGGGGGGGTTGGTTTGCGCCAAGTGCTATAGCTTTACGGGCATAGAACAGGAGCAATCCCACCAGTGTGCGTCCCGCCACCGTAGGAATTAGTTGTTCTACCAGGCCTAGTATGCAGATTGACATTGATGGTTGTAGTGGCACAGAGGTGATTTGTGTGATAAAGTCCAATATCTCCCTCCAGTATCCGACAATTGCCGGACAGGTCCAGAAGATGTGGGTGAAGTCCCCAGGAGTCCCACCACATCTCCAACATCCGGGAGGGGAGTCGGGGTTCATTTTGTGTAGTCTGTGAGGGGTAAAATATGCCCGATGGACTATCTTGAATTGGATCAGGCGATCTCTCAGAGAGACCAGGGAGCTAAATGGGAAATCCCATATGTCATCCCAGTCATCGTTGTCAAAATTGGGGATGTCATGGGACCATTTAGATCTTAGCTTTTCCATATTCGGGAGGGAGGTGACAGTCAGGTGTGAATATAATTGAGAAGTGGGTTTTTTCGCACAATCTGATCTAAGAAGGTCCTCCAGTGAAGATTGGACTAGTTGAGGAGGGGAGTTGGAGAATTGGTGACTGAAGGCATGGGAAAGTTGAAGGAATCGGAAAAAATAGGACTGTGGTATATTAAAATCGGAGTTTAGTTTGGAGAGCGGGACTAAGGATTGATTGAAGATAATCTGTGCCACCGTTTTAATGTTAAATTTGGTCCAGGCATGAGGCTCAGGTAGTTTATAGATGTGCTCCAGGGTTGGGTTTATCCAAAGGGGAGCATTGGGTGAGATTGCCTGTTGAGGGTATTTTTCTAATTTGAGACCTGCCCCCCATGCACGCAGTGTAGTGCGCATGGAGGGTGTCAGTGGATAAGGGGCTCGAGGGCCTCGAAAAAGCAAAAATTTGAGCGCTTCTAGGGATCCCAGCACTGCCGTCTTGACCTGGGTAGCTGGGTTGGAGGTGTCCGGATTGAGCCACCAAGCAGCTGTTACTAGCTGGGCGGCCAGATAGTACTTGTATAGATCCGGACACGCCAAGCCACCTTGGGAGGTCGGGCGTATCAGTGTTGACCAGCTGTATCTGGGGGATTGGGACCCCCATAGGAAAGAGGCGAGGAGGCGATGTAGTTGTTTGAAAAAGGATTTAGGAATCCACTGTGGAGAGTGGCGAAATAAGTATGTAAATTTGGGGAGTATTTTCATTTTAAACAAATTAATGCGTCCCAACAGTGAAAGAGGCAACGATTCCCACGCCTTCAGCCGTTGCCCAGTCTCCTGAACCACCGGGGACAAGTTGAGGGGTAAGAACTCAGAAGCCTGCCTGGAGACCACCACCCCTAAGTATTTAAAATTCTCGACCCATTGTAGAGGGATGTCCGTGGGAGCTGTGTCACGGGCTGCAGGATCCACGGGGAACAGGAGAGATTTTGTCCAGTTAACCCTGAGGCCCGTGACAGAGGAGAAGGAGTTGAGGACCTGTAGGGCTCCCTCGAGTGATGGACCCGCGTCATTGAGGAAGAGTAGGAGGTCATCCGCATACAGGGCGACCCTCTCCTCCAGCCAGCCAACCCGCAATCCCCTAATGTGAGGAGAGGTGCGAAGGGCCTCAGCAAGTGGCTCCATCGCGATGGCAAATAAGGCTGGAGAGAGAGGGCAGCCCTGCCGCGTGCCCCTGGACAGATGGAAGGACTGTGACAGGCCCCCTCCCAGCTTAATAGCCGAGGTGGGGTCACGGTAGAGGACCCTCATCCATTCAATGAAGATCAGGGGGAACCCCATCCTGCGGAGGACCTCCCAGAGAAAAGGCCACTCGACTGTGTCGAAGGCCTTCTCAATGTCCAGGGAGGCCACCACTCTAGATCCTTCATTGAGATGTTGTGCGTGTATGTTGGTGAACAGACGCCTCAAGTTAACGTCTGTCGCTCTATTGGCCATGAAACCAGTCTGGTCAGTCTCAATTATAGATGGTAGTAGGGGCTGTAGTCTCATGGTTAGTAATTTGGTGAGGATCTTGAAGTCTGTATTAAGTAGGGCGATTGGTCTGTAGGAGGCACAGGATGTGGGGTCTTTAGACACTTTATGAATGAGAATGACATGGGCATGGCCCATGGAAGCTGGGAGGGCACCATCAGTCAAACATTGGGAATAGAGCTGGGCCAATTTGGGGGCCAATAGGTCCCCATGAGTTTTGTAGAACTCAATGGGTAGTCCATCTGGGCCCGGAGACTTTCCCGCGGGAAAGGACCTAATCGCTTTCAGTACCTCCTCCGGGTTAATCGGCCTCACTAGGGATTCTCTCTCCCCATCAGACAACCAGCCAAGTGCCAAGGGGTCCAGCCAAGGTGCGAGGTCCCGCGACTGGAAGTCCGATGGTAGCACTGAAGTATAGAGAGAGCTGTAGTACTGACGGAAGGCTTCAAGTATGTCTGGCAGGGAAGAGGCCGATCCTCCCGAAGGGGACACCATACTAGAGATCACCGTCATTGGTCTGTCATGTTGTGCAAGCATCGCCAGAAGGCGACCGTTGCGGTCTCCTTGTTCAAAGAACCGTTGTTTGTTGCGGTAAAGGTCAAGTCTGGTAACTTCGGTGAGGTGGAGGTGTAGCTCACGTTTTGCTGCATTGAGGGAGTCAAAGTGTGCGTCAGTGGGGTCAGCTGCATAGATGTCTGATTGGGATTGCGCAGTGGTCTGTAGGGCAGTAGTGGTAGCCGCTTGTTCTCTCCGGATCCCAGCAATAGAAGAAATGTATTGCCCTCTAGTAAAAGCCTTAAAGGCATCCCAGGTCACCGCTGTGGAGGAGGATCCCGTATTAAGATCCCAGTATTCCACTAAGCGTGGTGGAATGGTGTCTGCCAAGTCAGCATGAGAGATCCAATGGGTCCCCAGGCGCCAAAGGGAGGAGGAACGGGAGGACGGGGAATGAACGGTAAGGAGTAGGGGGCAGTGATCTGAGAGTCCGCTGGGCAAATATGAGGCATCAAGTACATCTGTCAACATAGTCGGGTTGGCAAAGGCGAGATCGATGCGGGAGGAAGTTTTATGTGTATTGGAGAAACAGGAGTATGCTCTGGTCGTGGGATGTTTCCATCTCCACACCTCAGATACACCTAGCGCCTCCGCCCATGAGACCAAGTCAGTAGAGAATTGTTTGGGGGGGGTAGGTCTGTCCAGGTCCGGGGCCAGAATGGCGTTGAAATCACCCATTAATAATAGTCTAGCAGGGCAGTATGGAGTGATTTTCTCTAGAATGGTGTATAAGGTGGAGGAGGAAAAAGGAGGGGGGATGTATACACCTACTACAATATACCGGACACCCCAGACAGTGAACACTATTAGTACATATTTACCCTGGGGGTCAGTGTGAACATGTTCCATCACACATGGGAAGGATTTACTAATCAGGATTGTGACCCCTCTGGCATATGTGGAATAGGAAGCATGGAAGGCTCTCTGGATCCATGGCTTTTTCAGCGCCAGTAGTTTGCTGCCCATAAGGTGCGTTTCTGCAGAGGCGCTTTGCCGGCGGTATAGCCGCGCCGTCCCATTGATTTCAATGGGCAGGAGCAGTAAAGGAGCGGTATACACACCGCTCCTTCACCGCTCCGAAGATGCTGCTGGCAGGACTTTTTTTACCGTCCTGCCAGCGCATCGCTCCAGTGTGCAAGCCCGCTTTCACACTGGAATGAAAGCAGCGGCACTTTCGGGGCGGTTTGCAGGCGCTATTATTAGCGCAATAGCGCCTGCAAACCACCCAAGTGTGCAAGGGCTCTTAAAGTGATTGTAAAGTATATGTTTTTTTAAAAAAATAACAAACATATTGGGGCTGCTCTGTGCAATAGAATTGCACAGAGCAGCCCCGATCCTCCTCCTCTGGCATCCCCCGCTGGCACTCCTGGCTCCTCCTCTTCACAGTATGCCACCATAGGAAGCTGCTTCTTATTTTGGCACATCTGTGGGCTCAATCCTGAGCACCGCTACCTGGGTCCATGAGCACAGACAGCACGTCTCGGCGCCTCCCCTCGCTCCCTCATTGTAGGATTTATTTAACAGCAGCGGGAGCTAATGGCTTCCACTGCCTCAGCAAAGCCGGTAAGAGCGGGCAGAACAATTACAGATGGGCACAGCACTGGATTGAGTGAGGTGGCAATATAGGGACTGGGACATTTTTTACCAGGGAATGCAGAGAATGTATTAAGCTAAAAAATGTTTAAGCTATAAAACCACTTTAACAAGAAACCATCAGGAAAAACAGTTATTATGGATAACATTAGCCATAATAGTGATATACCTCAAACATCTGCCCAGACTATGTGTCACCCATGGCTTGTTTGTATGTTTAGGACTATGCAAGTCTTCAAGTTCTGTGATCTGGGAAGGAAAAGCGTCTAGATCACAAAAGTTGAAATACCAAGTGCAAGTATCATCATCCCAAATGTCTAGTATAAAAACAAAGGGCAGGAGGTAGGGAGCGGCCGCAGTTAGCTGCTTCTGTCGGCCAGTGTCTCAATACCCCATGCAAAGGAAAGAACAACCCCTGGAGGGGGGGGGGGACTATTGCGGTACTAGATATAGCCAAGTATTCAGTAAGAAAAGGTAGAAAAAGAGGTAATAATATAAAAAAATTCCATTTTAATAGAAAACATGGTTAAAATATTATGATTAAAAGATTACCCCCTCCAGGGGTTGTTCTTTCCTTTGCATGGGGTATTGAGACACTGGCCGACAGAAGCAGCTAACTGCGGCCGCTCCCTACCTCCTGCCCTTTGTTTTTTTCTGTGATCTGGGAAAAGGACCGATACACCTACACTATATTGTCAAAAGTATTGGTACACCTGCCTTTACATGCAGATGAATTTTAATGGCGTCCCAGTCTTAGTCCATAGGGTTCAATATTGAGTTGGCCTACCCTTTGCAGCTATAACAGCTTCAACTCTTCTGGGAAGGCTGTCCACAAGGTTTGGGAGTCTGTCTATGGAAATGTTTGACCATTCTTCCAGAAGTGCATTTGTGAGGTCAGGCACTGATGTTGGAGGAGAAGGCCTGGCTCACAGTCTCTGCTCTAATTCATCCCAAAGGTGTTCTATCGGGTTGAGGTCTGGACCCTGTGCAGGCCAGTCAAGTTCCTACACCACCAACTCACTCAGCCATGTCTTTATGGACCTTGCTTTGTGCACTGGTTCAAATCATTTATGGTGTGGGGTTGTTTTTGAGGGGTTGGGCTTGGCCTCTTAGTTCCAAGGAAGGGAACTCTTAGGGCATCAGCATACCAAGACATTTTGGACAATTTCATGCTCCCAACTTTGTGGGAACAGTTTGGGGGGGGGGGCTCTTCCTGTTCCAACATGACTGCACACCATATATATATATTATATATACAATTTTTTTCTTTTTTAAGTAATATCTGTTCTCAGCTGCATAAGGGGCTTACAGAGCTTGGGGTGGAGAACAGCAGTACAGTGATCTTTCCGGTAAATTTCTATGCAGGGAGGTGTGTCAGCACAAGTCTGATCATTGGAGGACAGACAGGTTGTTCACTCAGCACAGCCAGAAAACGGACCACACTGGGAAGTATGTGCTCTCATGCCTATCGTGGTCAGTTTGAAATACAACAAGCAGGGGACTAGCAGGATCTCCAGGTATTTCACACAAAGAAAGCAATACAAACAGAACAGGATACTTGTTAACACAAGTACAGGGTACAATAGATGCATATCGGGATTCTGAAATGTAAGGGGTAACATATTCTTTATGGGTTTTTGAATGGAATTAGTTGACTAAATGATGGCAAGAAAGAATATTCCAATGAACAATTTTACTACAAAGTTTGAACATTTCCCCTTCTCCTGGATATTTTTTTGCAGGAACTAAAAATGATTGGTTTGGATATAGAGCATTGTGCTGCAGACCTTCCAGCCAACCGCTGCAAGAATCGCTACACAAACATTTTGCCGTGTAAGTAGATAAAGTCATAACTTGTCATGGTTTAATTATGTTGGTTCTGCAGGATTTTGTGTATACTGATCGAAAAAGGGACCAATAGCAAACCTGCATGGGCACAGTGAAGGTTCTCTTTAAGTTTGTGCTGGAAGGTATAGAATATTTTTTTCTCTTTTCCTTTTTAGATGATTTCAGCAGAGTAAAACTTGTCTCCACAGATGAGGAAGAAGGAGCAGATTACATCAATGCAAACTTTATTCCTGTAAGTAGGAAACCAAAAGTTTACACTAATTGCACAAGAGTTTCCATTAATAATTTACAGAAATGTACAAGGCTTTAGGCTGCATTCACACTTGAGCGTTTGGTTTTCAGGAAGAAAGTCGCGCGTTTTTTGCCGCAATTTTGCACAGGTCAAAAGATCACCAATGTAAAAAGCAGAAAAAGGCCTGTAATCTGCCCAAAAAGAAGCACATGTAATTTTTTGAGCTTCAGGCATTTTGCTTCAGGCTACAAAAGGCTCAGACTTGAACAGGGACCATTTAAATGAATGGGATTTTGCTTGTTGGGCATTTTTTGGGTGTTTTTTATGGCATTTTACAAGTGTTTTATGAGCTGCAAACGCTCAGGTGTAAATGCAGCCTAAAGGAGATCAGACTTTTTATTAAAATATTTTCAACAACATTTTAAATAATTTCAGTGTTTACTATAGTATTAAAATAGTTGATTCTATATGAATAGATACAGGGAGTGAATCATGACTGGAGTGGACTATTAGAAAGGAATAAAGTGATAAGAAGGAGAATAGTTGCCAGCAGGCTGGGACTTTGTTGTGCTATGCGTTATCACAGAGTGAACCCTCTTGTATGGAAAACAATTGTTGGCCAAGAAATGTGCACAAACCTTGTGAGGGAATATTAATATAATCCAAGGCAGGTCTATAGTATGTGGTATGCCGTCATTTCTAGATTGTGGAAGTAATGCTAATGTTACATTATTCAGGCATTTCTGGTATGATAAGGACAAGTGTGGAAGTTGACAGATTTGTATGTCTGTCTTCTCAGGGCTACACCTCTGTACAGGAATACATAGCCACGCAGGGGCCCCTGCCAGACACCCGCAATGAATTTTGGAAGATGATTCTGCAGCAGAAATCCCAAGTCATCGTAATGCTGACTCAGTGCAATGAAAAGAGACGGGTAAGTGGATTCAAGTGACCTCCATTAGAGCTAACACTGTAGAATAAACCAGAAATATATCTGGTGTGTTTTAAGGCTCTTAGCAATAGAGGATTTTTTTTTGGGGGGGGGGGTTATGATGCTGAGCGGTAATCCAATTTACCACCATCCTTTCCCTATCTAGAAAGCAGAAGATGATGTATGGAGGACAGGAAAAGTTTTCCCTTAGCACCACATCCCATGCAAGATAAATACACAAAGATAGGGAGAAGGGGCAGAGGCTCCTCGGTTCAAAGGGGAGGTTGTATCCCTCTCCCCTTCCGTGCCTGCCCGGTTATCTCTTTCAGCGTGTGTGTGCTGCTGGATCGTGGCGTCCTTAGCGTCCAGTCCCTGGTAAGGTGCCTCTATTCAGAGACCCTGAAACCAGCGACTCTATATTTCCATAAGGCTTCAAATTGGCCCTTTATTTATACTATACACACCTTTGATTCAACCCAAGTTAGCGACCAGTTATTAGAAACATTTAGCCCCTCTGTGACCATTACGCTGGGAGGACACCGGTTTTGGAGATCTGCGCAGCCGTGGAAATGCGATGTTTTGCGTTCCCACATTTATAATCAACATATATCGATTTTTCTTGTAAACTGGCTTGTTGAGACCTATATATACCATAACTGATGAAGCTCAAGAATGTGAGCGAAACATGTCGAGTAACAGAATGGTATTCTTAGTCTGATGGGCCTCCATTGCCTTTTTCAATAAAGTGTATTTGTTGCCCTTTGTTTTTAAAAAAAATTAAATAATTTTTGTGATCATGTATTGTTAAATAAAAAGGGATTTTATATATTTAGTTGCATATGGTTTGTTCAGTTTTATGCACCTAGTATCCAAAGCACTGTTAAAGTCCCGGGGACGTGATTGCCCCTTCTCCCTATCTTTGTGTAGAAAGTAGAAGAGTTTGTGACTGTTCTGGAGAATGATGGAGATAGAAGAGGATGCATAGAGGGTAGAGAGGGACTGAGGGTGGGACTAGATCAAATTCAGCAAGGGTAGAATAGGACAAGGATAGGATGAAGTGACATGAGGGTGGAATAAGATGAGGAAGGATTTAAGTGAACGGAGTATGGTGAGATGAGGATGAAGTGAGGTGATATGAACATAAAAGTGGGGTATGATAAGGATGGAGTGAGGTGAGATAAGGATAGAGTGAGGAGAGATGAGGAGAGATGAAGATGAAATGAGGTGAGATGAGGATGGCGTGAGGTGGAATGAAAATGAAGTGAGGTGAGATGATGATGGAATGAGGTGGGATATTGTAAAAATGGGGTGAGGTAAGCTGGGAATAAGGTGAAGTAAGATGGGAATGGGGATGGAATTGGGTGAGATGAGAATGGGGTGAGGTGAGGTAAGGATGGAGTAAGGTGAGATGAGGATGGGGTGAGGTGAGGTAAGAATGGAGTATAGTGAGATGAGGATGGGGTGAAGTAAGGATGGAGTAAGATGAATACTGAATTAGGCAAATTACAGCTGGAAGAAGGGCATTTTCTTGGGAAAGTAATGTTCTATAATAAAACATATTTTGCATTTCATACTGAGACCGGAGCTCTCATTTTATGAACAGTGGGTGTCAGCATCTTGTTTTATATGTTTAGCTTTTCTGGCCAGGAATTGGTGTGGAATTAATCACAGCTTCCCCGGCAATTTCTCTGAATAACACACCAGGGGTTAATCATACCAAGGGTAGCTCACACTGGTTGTAAATCTCACCATGGGTATATCACACCTGGGGGAAAATCACAGTTTATTTGCTCACCATCTTAAAATAGAAATAGAAATGGAAGCTTTTCCAATAATAACCTTCCTATTATGTTGTTTATTCCTCTTATGCAGCATAAACAAGAGCAGACTTTTCTATCTGACTGGTCTGATAGATCATATGTGGGCTTCATCGAACCTTCAGCTGACTTTTCCAGTCGAAAATCTGACGGACTTTAAATTTGGAACATGCTTCAAATCTTTGCGTCGTAACTCCGCCGGACCCAGAAATCCGCTCGTCTGTATGCTAGTCCGACGGACAAAAACCAACGCTAGGGCAGCTGTTGGCTATTGGCTATCAACTTCCTTATTTTAGTCCGGTGTACGTCATCACGTACGAATCCGTCGGACTTTGGTGTGATCGTGTGTAGGCAAGTCCGTTCGTTTAAAAAGTCAGTCGGAAGTCCGTCAAAAGTCCGTCGAAAGTCCACAGGAAAGTCCGTCGGACCAGTCCGGTCAAAAAGTCCACCCGTGTGTATGCGGCCTTATGTTACTATTTCTGATAAATGGAAATCTGTGAAAAGTTTCTGGTTTTGGGGATGCTGAATAGTAAGAAAACTATTATGGGTGTCTGATGTGTTCAGCATGCAGCACAGTACATATATGTTATTCATTATTTGGTATACCTTCTGTATTACAGATAAAATGTGACCATTACTGGCCCTTTACTACAGAACCTGTCAGCTATGGGGACATCATGGTGGAGATGGTATCAGAGGATGAGCAGCCAGACTGGGCTTTCCGTGTATTTCGAGTATCACAGGTAAGTCTTGTGTTATGCCCTCACTGTATTATGCACTGGAAAAACAAACAAAATATAATTTATTAGAAAAAATCACATAAAAGTAACAGCTTCCTAGATTTCCATCCTCAGAGAATGACATGTTCAAAAATGGTTTAATTAGGATAGTTTCCTGCCCGCTATCCATCCTTATACTTGGGAGATATTTTCAGTGCAATAGTAAGGAGGGTGGATTTTTTATTTGCAGAATTTTGGAGAGAATGACTGTAAACAATTGTAGGCAGTAAGAAATCATGGGGCCTCATACAACATAACTGACAGCCCCCCCCCCCCCTTCTAACAGGGCCAGTGCCTATGCCCGACCACCGTTCCCCCTAGCCTGCAGGTGCAGTGCATTGTGAAGAAATTTGGTTGTGGCAAAACAGTGGGAGAGGTTTAAAACTTGTGCAGAGCACAGGGGTCAAAAGAATGCAAAATAAAGAGTGTATAAGGTATATAAGGTGTATATAATGAACAAAATGCAGGTATGAGAAATATGTAATATAAAGAGCACAGGGGGTCAGTAGTGGGTAATGTACATAGTTCAGGGTCAGGAGTGGGTAACACATAGAGGATAGAGGCCAAAGGTATGTAACATACAGAGTACAAGGGTTGGGAGGGGGTAAAGCCCAGACAAAGGTAGCAAATATGGCAAAAGCTGCAAAGGCAGTGGATGGAGGTGTACTCCATCTCCGCAGCCACATACATTGCATGCAGTTGCAACATAGTGGTGCAGGTTTTTAGAAGTTAAATCAAATGCCCTCTGAAAACCAATCCACTAGAGATTGCTATACAGAAGGTAACACAAGTGTACACTAATCCAAAGCTTGCAAGCACTTTGGGCTGTTTGGGTACTTCGGGCACAGGGCAGTAAAAAAAAAAAACCTCTGAGCCTCACCATCTTACTCAGCTACCTTCCCTGCCTCACTAGCCACCCTACCCTGGTACATTTACATCCGCACTATACAGCACACCCTGCCCTGCTACCTTCCCTTCCTCACTATACACTATGCTTAGCTACCTTCCCTGCCCCACTATCCATCCTACACAGCTACCTGCTCTGCCTCACGATTCACCCTGCCTTGTTACCTTCCATACTCACTAGCCACCCTGCTCTGAAATTTCAACTGCTCTGCCCACCATGCTGCCATCACAATAAGCTTTTCTTGTTGTATTTGATCTTTAGGCAGATGATGCTCAGCATGTTTTGCATTTTAACTTCACTGCGTGGCCAGACCATGGCGTCCCAGCAAGCAGTGCAGCAGAAAGCATCCTCCAATTTGTATTTATGGTAAGACAGAAAGCAGCCAAAACCAAAGGACCTATCACAGTGCACTGCAGGTAATAATCACCCTTTATACCCACTTCTCTTAAACCTTTGTCTTTAGGAAGAGAATTTTTCTGTTTAATGATTAAGAAATCTGGTTAGTGACAGTCTGCAACTCTGAGAGCTGTATAAATTATTTTTATGAGTTTACATCTTGTAGACTTGAACCTTTCATAAGAGAAATACAGGGGCTGCAATTGCTAAGTTCACTTAAAAAAGGCCAAGCTCTTGGCTGTCATGTTGACCCCATCTACCACCAATATTTGGAATTTCTGACCCAGAACAAGTATGTAGATTAGGATTTGTTTTAATTCACTGACTTTGCTGATCTGTATATGTGTTGGTCAAGGATTCAGTAAGTCTGAAGACATTGGATGAGCATGACAGCCAAGTAACTAAGTAGCCGCTGGCAATAATGGCATGAAAAATCAGATAGATCAACTTGGGTACAATCAGCCTGTCCACACATGGTTCGAATATCGGCTGGTCCCTGCTGAACCGGCCGAGATTCGAACCATCTATGGCCATGACTGGGCCACAGGGCAGTATTCCAACATAATGACCCCAAACACACCTCCAAGGCAACCACTGCCTTGCTAAAGAAGCTGGGGGGAAAGGTGATGGACTTGCCAAGCATGTCTCCAGACCTAAACCCTATTAAGCATCTGTGGGGCATTCTCAAACGGAACGTGGAGGAGCGCAAGGTCTCTAACATCCACCAGCTCCATGATGTCGTCATGGAGGAGTGGAAGAGGACTCCAGTGGTAATCTGTGAAGCTCTGGTGAACTCCATGCCCAAGAGGATTAAGGCAGTGCTGGAAAATAATGGTGGTCACACAAAACATTGACACTTTGAGCCCAATTTGGACATTTTAACTTAGGGGTGTACTCACTTTTGTTGCCAGCGGTTTAGACATTAATGGCTGTGTGTTGAGTTATTTTGAGGGGACAACAAATTTACACTGTTATACAAGCTGTACGCTCACTACTTTACATTGTAGCAAAGTGTAATTTCTTCAGTGTTGTCACATGAAAATATATAATAAAATATTTACAAAAATGTGAGGGGTGTACTCACTTTTGTAAGATACTGTTTATACTGTACTATGTGTGATGTCATAGATTGTATGTATGTGCTGCGCCACCTGTGATACTATAGATTGTATGTATGTACTTTACCATGCAAGATAATATGGATTGTATGCATGAATGTACTGCACCATGTGGTATTATTGTTGGTATGTATGTGTGTATGTATAAACTGCGCAATGTGTGGTAAAATAGATTGTATGTATGCACTGCTCAAAGTGTGATATTATAGATTGTGTGTGTGTGTATGTATGTATCTACTGCACCACACGTGTCATTATAGATTGCATGTATTGCATTATGTACTTGCACATGGGATATTATATGTCTTCTCTTCTGATGTATCTTAGTGCGGGAGTTGGCCGGACCGGAACCTTCATTGGCCTGGACCGGTTAATGCAGCACATCCGGGATCATGAATATGTTGATGTTCTGGGTCTAGTGGCAGAACTCCGCTCATACAGGATGTGCATGGTACAGACAGAGGTTTGTATGAAAGATAGATAGATAGATAGATAGATAGATAGATAGATAGATAGATAGATAGATAGATAGATAGATAGATAGATAGATAGATAGATAGATAGATAGATAGATAGATAGATAGATAGATAGATAGATAGATAGTGGGAGGGGCTGTGGTGATATTTTCTGTGTGAGAAGAGATGTGGACATATACTTGATGTGAAAGATTTTTGGTGAGGTTGTCTATGTAGGAGGGGCTATAGTGATATCCTCTGTGTAGGAGGGGCTCCAGTAATATACTCTGTGGGGGACAGGCTATAGTGATGTACACTGTGTGGGTGGGAGAGGCTGTGATAATCTCTTCTGTGTGGGAAGGGTTGTAGTATTCTTCTCTGTGAGGGGCTACAGTGATATTTTCTGTGTGGGAGGTGCTGCTGTAATGTTCTCTGTGTGGGAGTGGATGCAGCGATGAACTTTGAACACCGAATTGGTGGAATTGGCACTGGTGGTGAGAGAGAGGGGATTTTCAGCACTATATGTAGCTTTATTTATGTCCTGTGTGGGATATTGGAGGAGTTTCTCAAACTCACATTTATTTTGACACATTGAATCATCATTATGGATTGGCATTTTGTGATGTTTACACATATTTCCGGACAGCACTGAATGGGCTCTTCTCCCATTTTGCTCATGTCAGTTTTGGTGTTTTCAGAGGTGCCATTTTACAGTGCCAGGAACCTCTGAATGTTTTTCAGGAAATTTTAAGGATTAGCATCTGGTGCTTTTTGTTCCCTGACTGTTTAACTACATCAGTTCTTTTCTCTTCATGTTTTTTAGGAACAATTTATTTTCATCCATCAGTGTGTTCAGCTAATGTGGAAAAAGAAAAAGCAGCAATTTCGGATCAGTGATGTCATCTATGAAAATGTCAGCAAATCATAGAGGAGATGTCCTTGTGAGTATTTTCTTAATTCTCACTGCATAGGATTATTGTCTGACACAATGTACCCTTCTCCAAGGTTTCAAGAACGCATTACATTGCTTATGCCAGCCATCGTCCACCAGAGTTCCTCCAGAGATTGCTAATAGGTTCCGTATACAGTGGCCGACCGACCACTAATGTTAAGGACAGAATGAGATCAATGTAAGGGTTTACTTCTACATGACACTAATGCCTTTACACCCGCCCAAACAAACTCCTATCAAGCATTGACAATATAAAATAATAAAGAAATATTCAATAACAATAATGGGTACAAAAAAGAGCAATCATCAGCCTGACTTGTGAGTCCAAAATATATAAACCAAATATCCCCTAAAGGGATATATGACCTTGCTCCTTTAACTTTGCAATCAAATCCATGTGCAAACTAAAGTGCATGCGTTTCGTCTGACATCATCAGGAGCCTCCAGCTGATGACGTCAGATGTAAATAATGAAACACGTAGGGAGAGGCTTCCAGTAGACGTCATTTCCACTTGATGGAAAGCTTATTGGCGCTCAAAGTTAATACTTCCTTCTTTTTATCTTCTATGTACATATATAAGTGTATTTTTATCTTCTTCGCCACTAAATAAATACTACACTCCCCTATATTTTTGTTCATATGCTAGTGGAGTACCATGGAGGTTCTTAAAGACACAGAGGCACTTTAAAGGCATAGAGGCAATACTTATAAAAAGACCTAGATTACTTGGAAAGGGTTGAAGACCACAGACCATGCAAGGAGGAGAGGCGATTACTGTTCTAAGCACTTTTGTACTTTTTGTAACCAAGAGGTCAATAAGTTCTGGTGAGTGCTGCGCCTGCACTGTAGGTGCGGAGGAGGATCACTTACTGTCTTTTGTTGTCACTTCACAAGATCACATAATTGGACTATTCACAGTACTATACACTCTACGTTGCACATGTATTTGATTGTACTTAAGTCTTCATGTACACGGGACGTTTTTACAACCTCTCCTGAACGATTTAACTTGACAGATAGTAACCCACGTTTAAAACGCTTTTGCGTTTAGAAGCATTTAAAAAAAAATAAAAAAATTTTTTTGTCTTTTTTCAAAATAGCCAAAAATGAAAAACACCTGTAAATGAAATGCGGCTAAAAGTTACCATGTTCAGAAGCGTTTGGCACTTGAAATGCCTCTAAACTCTGCGTCTGAACTCATTTTTTTGCATTCCAAAAAAAGCCTCCAAACTTAACTGCCTAGAGACGCCTATAAATGACACTGTGTAGATGTACTGATAAGATAACATAGAGGAGAGTTCAGGAGCAGTTGAAAAAAAGGCCCAACTGCTCCTAAATGTCCATTTAGCAGCAGCAGGTTTAGGAGTGTGGTCACATATCCCTTTAGGGCAGGGGTCTCAAACTGGCAGCCTTCCAGCTGTTGCGAAGCTACAAGTCACATGAGGCATTGCAAGGCTGACAGTTACAAGCATGACTCCCACAGGCAGAGGCATGATGGAACTTGTAGTTTTGAAACAGCTGGAGGGCCGCCAGTTTGAGACCCCTGCTTTAGGGGATATTTGGTTACGTCTACATGAAACACCAATGAAGGATGCACTTTCCTATTGATCCCCAATTTAAGAGTGAACATTCTCCACTATCCATAAATGTAAGAGACTCTTCTACTGACCACAAATGTATGAGAACATTTCTCCATTGACCACCAACATAAGGGGGAATTTTCTATTGACTGCTGTAACTTTTCTCACCTGCCACTATCTGATCGGTGGAACAAAAAAAAAAAACAATCTAAATGTCCATTTTTACTTACTTTAAGCCACGATTACATTATGCTGCAGCTCCAAGTCTTCTCCTCTTCTGTTTACTTTGGGTTGTCTACATCAGCGCCTGCATGACAAGGTCACGTTCTATAGGATGTCCAATGGCAGGGTCCTCTCAGAATCTAGAAGAGGAGGATATCTTCACAGGGGGGTGGCAGGGAACCGGCAATCTTGGACTGCATTCACACTGCAAGATTTATGGTCCTCTGCACCAGAAACCAGTGAAAGCAGGGACATGGAGGGGTGTTAAGGTGAGTATACTTGTCCTCACAAGATAAAGGGTAAAAATGCCTATTAGAATGGGTTACAGGAACAAAAAAGCTTTAGCCCAGAACAGGACTTTAATATTATTTGTTGCATTTCAGCATTATCACCTATATACATTTTTTTTCATAAAGAGCAGGAGGGTGTTCCACTGTGGGAATCAAATACATGCCACATTCTTTATTTTTTGTTTTCTTTAAAACATTCTGCAAATTATTGATCTTGCTAATGGACCCTGAACTGCATATATGATTATTTTCAGCAAAATGATTTAATTGGGTCATCTGGAGCGAAAATGGTTGAGAAAGGCTGGTCAATGCTTTGAAACCTCTTGTAGGGCAGTAGAATCCCCTTACTAGTAAACTGAGCAGTGTAACATGATGGAGCCTGGTGCCATATTAAGCCTGGCTTTCCATACCTGTGACCTACTTACTGGCCACTTTCAGATTTTACCCTTTTCATATTTCTGTGCCTGAGTATTCCCATATGTTGTGGCATCAGTGTTCAGAGAAAGTGGAAATTATGTTTAACAACAAACGTTCAAAGAGCAAAATGCAATCAACCGTAGTGACCACTTCAAAATCACTTTTTTGATTTCTGATCCATACATGGTGGAATCTGATTGGTTGTTTATGGTTCTGTGTTTAGTGATTGGCTTTTTCACAGTTTTATTTATTAGGAATGAAGATATTTTGAAATTTGCATATATGTAAATGAGATGTAACAGCATATGTGATGCTTTAGTTTAGGAGGTGAACTGGAGGTTTTAGCCTGACTATGGTTAATCTGCTCAGGACATTAATGTGATTTGGCACAGTAGGAAGAAAGTAAATGAGGCAATTTTGTGGCCTCTCCCGTTGATTAGTTTTTATGTTCACCATACTGTGGTATTGCCTAATAATAAATCTGGAGATACCT